>CM018049.1:27776290-28006290 GCA_008638375.1 Nyssa sinensis
ATTTTTTATTTTTGCCGATAGGGCACTATTCATGAGCAGTTTTGCCGGTAGGGCATTTACATGTATCATTTAGCTATAATTCATGTTTAGAAGTATATTTTGAATATTTCATAAAAGAGAAACATGCTTAGGATATTAAAATACACATTCTGTAAAAATTTGAGCCTGTTTGGAGACAGTTTCAAAAATAAGACCAAAAAGGTGTCCCAAGTGAGCCGGGTGGATCCCGCCAAACCCGGCCACAGGAGAAAATTTATTTTTTTTTGAAAATTTTTATTTAAAATGATTTTAAGAACTTTGGCTAAAACAAAATATCGAATTAAGGCGTTTCGGGACGGGTTGTATTATAACGGGGTCCTAGATTCATTAAGGGCAAAAAGGTCATTTTGCACCTTTGCCCCTCCACTATAAATACAGCCCCTTAGTGTATTTTTATCACAATTTGGTCTGAAAATCAAAGCAGCTCACGTTCATGGTGAAAAGGTGAAAAAAAAGTCCTAGTGTCTTCAAACTTCAAGCCACCAAAACACACTCCTAAGCCAGGGATTCTTGCGAAGCTTCCTTCTAGGAAGTTGTTCCTCTCATCAAGACCTATATTCTCACTGAATAGTTCAGCTGTGAAGCTAACACAACTTCCCCGATTTGAGAAAAATCATTCTAGGTATGATACTTTACTAAGCTAGGAATAGGTTTGAGTTTTCTTGCCTTTTTACGTGTTGTTTGAATGATTTGGGTGTTTATTTAATATTAGGAAATTACTTAGGAGGTAGTTGCTTTGAAAACTTAAAGTTGGTAGTTTATGTGTTCCTTGAGTTCTTTGATGATTTGTTGCTACGATCAAGGTGTATCTTGTTTATGTGATTGGATTGTTATATTCTGACCTATATTCATGTGAGTAGACTTCATGTTTTAGACGATATAGATGTTTGATGCATTGATACTTTGTAAAAATTATGTATCATGTGTGAATTAGTGAAATTTTGAAAATGTGGCTTGAGCATGTGTTAAAATGGATAGTACATTGCATATGTTCATGTAAAGAAAGTTTAGGGATTTTGAAGTTATGATTTATGTTAGGCATAATGCATGACTTGAGGAGACATCATGTGTTTGATGAATTGTCACATTGAAGTTGCATGATGAGATCATAGCATTTTAGCATATTATGATTCCTTAGAAACATGGTGTGGGTTGAGCACTTCGTGCCATGCATTATGAGGGTGTAGGTCCTGTGGTGAAAAACCCAAAATTGGCCATTGCATTAGTGCCCAGTATCCAACGGATGCGATTCGTGAACGGGTGTTGGTACTCAGGGTCCATCGAGAACGATCCATAAACGAGACATAGGTATGGCATAGAGTTTCATGTGTGTGTCATGTATATTGACATTGCATGGCATTGAGGGATTACGGGATTATAGCTTTTAAAATATACACTTGCACATGCCACGCCTTAAATTTGTTCCTAGCATTAGCATCGTGTTATACCAGCAGTTATGCTGACCTATTCGTGGGATATCGTATTACAGATGACGCTCCTGGTGTTTGAGACTTGTTGAAGTCTTGAAGAAAGAAATGAAAATGGACCATGAAGCGTATTTGGCCCTTGGGGCATGTTTTTGTATGTATGGGCATAAGCCCAATTAACTTGTATTTAAATTTGAAAAAACAGTGAACTATGAGCCTTGGGCCATTTTGCAATGTATGGATCTATAACCCAAATGATTGGTGGGATGTTTTTATTTAAAGTGTATTATGAAAAGAATGGAAAGGACCTTGTATGTTGTAATAAGTATGATGATGTGATTTTTAAAGTTCAAGCATATGTGCATGTGTGGAGAATTGTATAATTTAGATGATGTATATTAAAATTCCATGAACTTGTGACCACCGAGTGAGGGTGGGTTGTTTACATGTTATATAAATGAAGTATTGTGAAAATTATGTGGGAAAAAGACTTAGAAAACAAAGGAGGTTATGTCAAAATTTTGAGAAAATTAAAGAATTGATTAAGTATGTAAAACACCTTGTAAATAGGTGAGAAAAGTGCTAAAAATGAAGGGTTAGAAACCTTGAAAGAATAGGCCAAAAATGGGGGAAAAGAGGCCTTCAAAATTTGGGAAAAAAAGTCACAAAATAGAAAACATTTAGTGCAGCAGACAGAGAAATTTACTGGCAGTAAATACATTGTAGCTACAGTGTTTCTGCAGAAAAAAATCAGAAAACCAGGTTCAAGCATGCCCAGCCGCGCGGTAACCCGCGTGCTCGTGCCCCGCACCTGTGCCGCGCCTGCCTACGCCCCTTGCTGCGCCCACTGCCTTGCCTACTGTCATGCCATACTGCCCAGCCCTTGACACCCCCTGACACCAACCCCTTTTGGCCATCTTTTTGAGCCATTTTTGGGCACCTTTTGGGACCATGTTTGGGCACCATATTAGGTTATGTTTGGCCAACCTTTGGGCCATGTTTGGCTACTTACATGGGCCATGTTAGGCCCCCTTCCTTAGACAATTTTTGATGGACTTCTTGACCAATTCTTGGACTATACCTTAGGGTATTTTGAAACCCATTTGGGCCATCATTTCAAGGCATTTTTAGAAATGTTTTGAAATTATTTTGAGAGCTATTTTTGGAATATGACTTAAACCAATTTGAACATTAATTGGGTGGGATATTTAAGTAACCTTAGGAGACCATTTTAGTCATGATAAATAGCAAGTATTAAACTTCAATTTTGGGAAAACATAGGAAAATGAATAAACGAGCAATGAAATCCACCTTATGACCTTTCACTTACTTTTCTTATTTTATTTCACTCACTCTCCAAGTTTGCGAAAATTCGGGACGTGACATAAATTGACTCTAAAACCTCAAAATAAAGTTAAGAGTTGTTGACAATGTTGGTCAACCTAATGAAGATGAAGTATTCTTAATAACTAAGAAATTTAGAAAATTCCTTCAGCAAGAAATTTAAGAAAACTACTTCTAGTGATAAAAAGAAGAAAAAAGAAAACTCTAAAAACTTGAGTAGAGAAATGATAAAGAGAAAAACAATATAAGATGCTATGGTTGTCACCAACCTGATCACCAAAAGGTTGATTGTCCTTTAAAGAAAAAGAAAAATAGGAAAGAAAATGCTAAGATTATGACTTGGCAAAATGAATCTAATAATGAAGTCGAAAGACTCTGAAGTAAAGGAGGTTACTAACCTAGTACTCTTTATATTCTCTTCGGATGAAGAATCTTCGTCAAAATTTAGATCCGATGAAAAAGGAGAAGATATTTTAGATGACGAGATATTTCGTATTGCGTATGAAAAACGTCTCAAAAAGTGCATGATTACCTAGTCTCTAAACAATAAATTAAAACAAAATATATATATATATATATAGAAATTGAAAGTTTAAAATTGGAATCACAATAATATTCTTCAAAAATAAAAACTCTCAATTTAGAAAATTTATTTTTCAAAAATAAAGTTAAATTTCTTAAAGCAGAATATTACAATGTTTTTTAGGAAAATAATTTCTTAAAATTGAAAATGACTAACTTAGATAAGGAATTCACCTCTAAAAATGCTGCTCTCGAAAAGGAACAAAAACTAAAAAAGAACTCTATACACCTTCAACACATGCTACAAATTGGAAAACTTGTTAAAAACAAAACTAGGTTAAGATTTTATGAGCATAATGATGCATTTAAAACTCCCCCTAATCCTACAACTAGTTGTAGTCCTAAGAATAACAATGTTCAAAATTTAAATGTAAGAAAACCTATGATACCTTCTCCTAGGTTACACCCACATAGAAAATTGTTTGTTCCTACCTACTTTAGATGTGAAGTGAAAAAGCATGCGGTGCAAGAATACTTAAAACTTAGAAAGAAAAAATACTCCAAGGAAGCAACTGGAGAATTTAAAGAACAAGTTAACTTTCATTCATAATTGCAAATTTTAGCAAAGTTACTTGGTGAGACTACCTCATCTCTTAGTATTAGAAAAGATTCATCTCCTAAGAAGAATAACACTACTTTGACTGCTTATGTTCCATCTCAAGTACATGATCCCTCTAGTTTATTGTAAGTTAGAAAAGCTTGGGTTAAGAAGGATGTCCTAAGAAACTTCACTCCACATGTTTTTCCCATTAAACAAGTATAATCATGTCCTACTTGATAGGTTTAGGAATTATGTAGTTTAGGATCCTTGATCTTAATTTAAAATAAATTGAACCCCATGAACTGTTTTCAAATCTTTTTGAATATATTTTTCTTCTTTATCTTGAAAAATCAAAAATACAAAAAGGTGTTTTGTTTTTTTGGAAAATAAATTTTAATTTTTTTATTGGGTCAAAATAAGATCTTGATTAAATTTGTTGAGTGAACCCATGATTGAATGAGATACTTTAAAGTAGTAAAAATCACTCATACAAGTCTAGATAGTGTGTGATTAATAATTAAGTTAATCTAAATAAAATACCTAAAACAATTATACAATGTCAAGTTTTAGATTTTTTTACTAGCTTTGAAATTTATAATTGTTACTGAAATCTAAAATTTGGGATGACAGTAATTGGATCTTTTAATTAGACTATATAATCTCAAGAGCATAAAATAATAAAGTATGAATATTGATTACAAAGTATAAAGGTTAATACAACATGAGTTTGTTGTTTCAATTCATTGGATGAACTTAAGTCATAAAATTATTTTACAAAAGAATTGATAATAAATGTGACTCAAGTCTTCACTTCAACGAAATGTTGCAAGACATAGAAATATTCTACAATAAAAAGTACAAAAAGTCAAAAATCACATTCATTATGATTGATGAGTTTTGTTGAAAAAGTCAAAGTAAAGAAATGTGTAGATAAGTGTTTGAAGGTGTTATATAACACACTTAATTGACTAGTGTAGTCTAAACAATCTAGTTCTTGAAAATCATATGAATTTTATAAATTACTTATCTAGCTTGAAATCTGATATCTATATGTGAGTTGATTACTCATATAAACCTAATTGAATATGTGACAACAAATCTGGACAAAATGAGTGATGAACTATTATGAGAATTAAATTTAGTTTGTGGTGTGAAATCTTCAAATTCTTGAAAGATTAAATTGAAACCCGTAGCAAAACTTTAAAAAATCCTTTATTTTATTTATTGAATGCTATAAATCTATTTTTTTTACATTTATAATTGGTTTATTTTAAAAAAACAAACATATTCAAAATTGAGGAAATACATCCGAGCGGATAAACATTCTTCATTCGAACAAACATGTAACACGCGTTCAAACAGAAGTGACAATTGTGTTCGAACGCGAGTCCAAAATCGTGAATATTATCACCTGAAAGGTAATTTTGGCTAATTCACCTCATTTGAACTATTCTAAATTCTCTTTAAGTGTTTTTGTGAGCTTTTTGAAACCTCTTTACGTTCTTTTCAGTTTATTCGAGCATTCTTTTCCTTTTTATGTGTTTGATAGCCTTAATTTCATCATGTTATTTTCATACACACTCATTTTTCATGTATTCCTAATAGCTAAAGGTAGCCATGATTGTCGAGTACGACCACGACTGGATGCACATCTTGCACCACCTAGATTTAAGATGTCCCAACAACATACTAACATTATTAGCAGTATGGACTAGCGTTCGATCATCATAAAAGGTGGGTTTGATATACCTTCACTAGAGACTAGAAATCCATCCCTTGGTTCAGATAACGGGAATGAATGGACTACTTCACCATCGACACATCACGAGAAGAGACAATACTCTCATTTCACCATGGTATACATAGCTGTGACATCCACACACATACCTTAATTCCTTATATAGGTGCCTATTAGATAATCATTTCACTAGCGTCATCGCTAAGTCGCTTGGTATATGTAGACGCGAGGATGACCCACTTAAGGATTTTCCTTTTGACATTGAACCTTTGGATAGGGTTATCAAGTATCTCTGTCATGCCCCGAGCGCCAAAGACCTGAGGATGACTTTATAAATCAAGGTCAAACTAAATAAACAATTCTTGTACATCTCAAATCACCTTGTGATTAATACATTCTCACTTGAGTTTTCGTAACATATAGGCTCATTCACATTTCATCCATATAACCTAACAATGTTTACATACATTAATCTCAAAAGTGTATTCATCATGTGGTATCTCTTCTAAGCCAAAAGAATACAGGTTCATGGTTTTAAGGTTTGCCCTTATATATACACAAAAATAAAGTTCAAGTTCCATTGAGACTTCCAAGCCTTCACATCAATAATATAAAGACGATAAGGTATTTTACATATCCAAAAATAATCAAAAAAAAAATAAAATAAAAGAGAGTCATCCTTCAATCCAAGTCTTCAAGTGGCTGACTCATTGTCGTTACCTGTATCTAGTAGGGGTTAAAACAACAACCTCAATAGAAAAATTAAACAGAGGGAAGAATAAACGATGACAAGTGTAGGGTCAAGCAAGTGCCACCAAACATTTTAATGAATATTCATCATATAATCCAATATAATAAGAACATCAATACAACAGTAGTAGCACAATTTAATTCTTATAATAAGAACATAACAGAACAAGAGGTTTCTTAGATTATCATCACCTCACCCATCTCAATGGTGTTACTTTCTACTTTCACTTCTTTTGTAATCCTTCACGACTACCTAATAGCCCCCAGTTAAGCTTGAGTGTTTTTCAAGCTACTAACCCGATGGAAACATATAACCACCCGTGCAGGGTTACGGTTCGTAATAGAAGGGAGACACAATCCCCGTCACAAAACTCTAGGTAACTATCCATAACTTTCCATTTCTCGACTTGTAATTTACTTCATTCATAACTTCCCATTTCTCAACTCTTCAACCGTTTTATTTCCCACTGATTGCTCATAAGGCATTCATTCAAGTTTCTCATTCCAAACTAAGAGTATTCACAGGAAAATGACATTCACATCAAGGGAAAGCATCACAAAAATAACACAACTAATAACTTCACAATACAACATCATCACAATCATTATAGCATTTTATCAAACACTTGATATGAATATCAACTTCGCACAAGTTCATGAATAACAAGTAAATAATTCTTGAGCATTCAAGTAAAATAATTTTAGGTCGAGACCATGCATTGAATACATATATCATTATCGTGAATAATAATATATCAAGGCTAAGCATGTAACATTCCTTTACTAGTCTAACTATCAACTTATATCATTCCATACACATTTGACATATAAGATAATCCATGCAAATGCTATGAAATGCATGTTCTCTTCTTACACATCCATCATTCACCTAGGTTAGAAGCCCTATCTCAAAACAAGTGTAGATTTATGTGAGAGATAAAGAGATTCCAATTTCAAGCTTCAATCCTTGCTTCCAAAAATTAAGAAAATAGTTACATCGTTTATTCCACTCAATCAAGCTAAATCTATAAGAAAATCAAAGAATCATAAGGAAAAGTGAAAAACCCTAAATCTTACCAATTTTTTCTTATAAAATTCCTTGAATCCTTAACTTTCAAGGTAAAAAGGGATCCTTCAAGTGTTGCTTCCTTATACTAGGAAAGGATTATGTGGTGTGGATCTATGAATTAGAGTGGCTCTAAGAACATCAAGAAACCCTAACCCGTTTTCCCCTTTTTAGCTTAAGAGAGAAGAAAGAAAGAAGAAATGAGAAGAAATGCCCCTTTTTAAATTTGTGAGTCAGGCTTCTACTGTCTGATTATTTGAATGAGCCTCACTTCATTCAAAGAGGTGATTAAGTGAAACAACACAATAGAAGTTCTGCTCTGGTCATTCGAACGAGCTCAACTATTTTTCCTAATCTTCAATTTTTGTTACATAGGTCACCCAACTTCAAATCTCAATACCTCACAAATCATTGATCAAAACTTAATGAAATTTTACAAGATTGTTCCTTATTAAGTCTAATTTCATATGGAATTGGAAGCACTCAAAAATTATTCCTACAACTCAAGTTATAGCCCAAACAGTCCACTGAGGTCAATTTTTGTTCACATTTGGTAAAATTATTATAACTCACTCATATGGAATCCAAATAAGGCCATTTATATATCATTTTAAAGATAAGACATAGATATTTAATTCTAATAAGTCTCACAAATTTTTTCAAGACAATTGAGGAGACATAAGCTTCTAAAGAGGACCATTGTGTAGAGTCCTTACCGTGAAAATATCAAAGTCAACATTATCACACTCTTATGTTATCATACCCATGTAAAGTGTCTCAACACCTCCAAAATATAATGTTTGTGATTTTTATCATCATGAAAAACTAATATTACCCATTATTTACTCCTTTATATATTCTCTAAATTTATAAAATATTACAAGCTCATCAGAATGGAAGACTTCCCTTTACAAACCTTACCACATCTAGTTTAACTAGAAAACTTAAATACTTACAGAGGTTTATGTCAGCCTCTTTATTTCCTAAGAGTTATGTAAAAAATCACACGACTAAGATGGCATGACTTTTCTATGCCATAACTAATGGCATAGTCATTGACTTTCCTTATGATGACTCAAAAAATTATCATAGGGCATTACGATAAATTTTTTAGTCCGAATCAAAAGCATATAATTAATTAAATGAAAATGATTTACGTAAATTATGAAAAGGAATTGTTAGTGATTATTAGGATATCTTGAGCCTAAGCTATAATTTTAAAAATTTATTCAGGACAGGTATGTGCCACATAGTTAAATTCAGGACACAGATAAATCCTAAAAGTCTAATGATCAAATTTGGAGAAACGAAAAGTGTATTTAAAATCTACACGTCGAAAATATTTAGGGTGTTAAATTTGGTACGATTCTGATATAGTTGATTTCGAGCACTTGTGCGGGTGCATAATTAACTAGTCACGCAATACCTCGATTGGCATACAAAACTTTTCAAGAAAGCTTTGGTAGGCATCCTAGGTGCAAGACAATTGTGTGTATGAGGTTCACCGTAAACATAGGAGAGTGTGTGTGATGTGATGGGTGAGAGATATAGGAGTTATCTCTTTCACCACCAACCAAAAGTTGTTCCTTCTTCCTCTTTTAAGTTTTTCTCCTCTCTCTCTCTCTCTCTCTCTCTCTCTCTACGTGTGAAATTTGTGTGTGTTAGGACTCGTAGTTTATTTTTGTGTTGGCTAATCCGTGTTTGACAAAACTTTGAAGTTATAAATTCAAGTCCTGCAATGTCCTTAAGCCTTGTGGTCATCTTGGTAAATCGAGCTTCATAAAGAGTTCTTCAAGTCAAAGATGCATGCATTAGTAGGAAAGGTATATTTCTTAGATTCATATTGGTCATGGATTCACACACACACACACACACTTCATGTATAAACTAGGTTTTAAAATCATGCTTTTAATCAAAAGTGTGTTTTTGGTATTTAAAGTTTTCATTGGACTTCGAATACAATCTTTATTGTTATTTAAGAAAGTTTTTTATCAATGTGTGAGTACCTGTTCGATTGAGCTTATTGTCTCAATCGTTTGAACGACCAAGACAGTGAGATCGCACTTCTTGTGTGTGGGATGTTGTGGGTTTGGTTATTCAAACGAACAAACTAGTGACTTCTCAAACACTCTTCGTGGGATCTCGTGGGATAGCTCAATCGAACGACCATAGCAGAGGGTGCAATGCTATATCGATGCATTGCTTTTGAATTTTATTTAAGTATATATATCTATAGCAGAAATCATATTCAAGTTCAATACATATATGTATAACGAAAACTACCTTAACATGACATGAAATACTTATCAGAAGTCCAGAAACTTATATCAAAGTCCTTGTCAAAGGATCCTATAGTACAAATCAGAATCTTATTTAATACTTATTGTAAATATCACTTTGTTCAAAATATTATTTTAAAGGTTTTATTAGCTTAAAAATTTCTCATTTTCGGGTTCGGAGGACTCCAAAACCTTATGATATGCCTACTTGATTTTTTTTAAATTCATCTTATTGCTTTTCTAAGCTCCTAAGATGTATTTAGAATTATTTCAATTCTTATTTTATATTTTTCAGAGTCTAATTTTTCAAAACGTACCCCATTATTATATCAATAACAGCAAAAAAGATAAAATAACATTTTCTCAAAAAATATTTGGCCTTAAAATGAGAACAATATCAAAATATAATTATACTGAAAAAGTTAACCTCTTTGTAATTTCTTCCAAATAGTTCACTTATTCATAATTATTTTAAATCCAACTTCACATTTCAGTGGCCAAACAGTCCTTAACCCCAATTTCTCTGTATATCCGGAATATGGATATCCTTATTCCTATTTTCTTATTGAGTTATACCTCTTGCCAAACAGACTCTACTTTTCAATGTCAGCTTTCCCTAGATACAAACACCACCGCCCGAAGTAACTTAGAAATGAAGAAACGAACCACGGATAGTATAAAATCCGCGACAGATACTAACAGAAGCACAAAACCCAACTGAGAGAGAGAATGATGGAGGTACAGAAATCTTCAACCACAGAGCATCAGACCAACAACCCTAGGGTTCAAGCCAACGACGAAGAAGAGCCAGAGGAAGGAGAGATTGTGGGCGACGACTATTCGTTGTCGTCTGCAAAGCCACCGGGGGCCCTTGTCAGTCAACAACACCCATTGGAGCACTCGTGGACGTTCTGGTTCGACAACTCCTCCAAATCAAAACAAGCCGTTTGGGGCAGTTCCATGCGCCCCATCTACACCTTCTCCACCGTCGAAGAGTTCTGGAGGTATATATACATTATTCTTATATATGTATCTCTGTGTGTGTGATCTTTCTTTAAAGCCTACGATTGGTTCTTGTTGAAATGTCTCACATTTCAAGTGTCAAGCCATCTATTTTATCTATAAGGCTTTAGTTCCTCTTTTCTTATTAAACACTTGAATTTTAAATACCTGAATTTTATGGGCTTGGGCCTGTCAAGTGGTGTCAGCCAAGTTAGGCTGGACGAGTCGTCTAGCATGTCAAGTGTCAAGACTGTTTTTTATCTGTGCAGTTTATAATGCTTTAGTTTCCTTCCCTCTCCTTAATTCTTGAGTTTTAACACCTGGGTTTTGGTTTTGGTTTTAAGGGGTTGAACGGTTTCGGCCTGTCAAGAGTTCTTGAGAAAAGTCGGCAAACAAGAGAAAATGAAATGTGTGGATTTTGAGCTTGTGTTCTTGTGTTTTATAATTAATTGATAAAAAATAAAGACAATTGACTGTATGAGGTTTCTTCTTTTTTTATGAGTACTGCATTAGGGTTTCTTGAGCTTGATATATAACGAAAAGTTAAGGTTGAATTTAGTTCTGTTCTTTTCATTCGTTCTCTCGGCAATCTTACTGATTATTTATTTTAAAGCTATTCCGCTTTTGCGAATTTCTTTTTGGGTTTGTTGGAAAGAATGTTTGAGTAATAGTGGGGTGGTGTAAGGTTAGGGTCTTTCTGGATGTGATTGAGCTGAATTGGTTGGTTCTCTTGACAATATGTGGATATTGCTTAGAATCCCTAATTGATGGTGCTTGACCTTGCATTGCTACTTTAATCATTTGCAGCATAGTTATACAGTAACAAAAACTAGGTTGTTTCTATATTTCCTCTGGTTATATAATTGTGTGGGTTTGTAATGTTTCTTTGTTTGCCTTTGCATTGATTTAATTCGTTGTGTTCAATGCATTTATTGGATTTTACCTTTACGAGAGAATATTTATTGGATAGAATGGTGTGAATTAAAAATGTTTGTGCACAGTTATTTATTTGATTATCGATAGTGAATGTAGTTTTGAATATGGTTCATATTGAGGTTTGTTGGTAGTTTGATTATTTATTTTTACAATTGTTTGTAATTTAAGAATGTTTCCTGAGTAACTTTTCTTTTTATCCATTTGAAAATAGGCTTGGAATAATTAATTGGATGATGAACATCATCTTCTGAATAGTTCAGACTTTAGCAGCTTAACAAAATTTATAGATTAGAGATGGCTACTAGGAGGTTCATGTTCAATGTTCACATTTCAAATGCTGTCATTTGGTTGCACATGATACACTAGTTAGTGAAAGTATTTGATTTAGTATGGAAACCTACTTGGTTGAGTGCATATGACTGCGTAAGCTCCCAAATGACCTGGAAAAAATTAAAGTTTCATTTATGATTACCACAATTCGTTCTTCCCCTAGCGAATTACGAATTGGGATAGCATGATTCAAAATATGGATCATTAGTAATTTGAAACGCAAGATTTAACGTTCCAATCTAAAATATCAAGTCTTAAAAAAATCATACAAAATACACACATCATTAAAATTTTATTTTATAATGACTTGGATTCAGTTGAAATTTTTTTGGTGTATATATACACATACCAATATTATTACAAATATAATCAAAAAGCATATTACGTTTCAAATAAATGTATTTCGCTCCAACAAAGCGATTCAAAGAAGCCTATTCCTAATGTATCATGTTTTATAACAAGTGACAATCTACATTCTTGTTTCTCGTACTGTAACGATCCACGTTCTAGGTAACATTGGTTTCATTGATTGATAATTGAGAAAGGCACCTGTACTTTCTTATTTTATGTAGGGTGAATGAATTGTGAAAGAACCCAAAACATCATCACCTTTGGTTTTAGATCTAGTTGTATTCCTTCTTTATCCTTGACTTTCCAAACCTTTTAAAACCTTCTTTTGTTTCAAGATCACCAAAATCTGTGTTTTTTGTTTCTATAACACCAAAATTAAAATAAAAAAGAGGTGTCCAATTTATTTTTATTTTCTTGAATTTAGGACATGTCCTAGATATGTTAGGTACATGTCTTTTTGGATTGTTCTCTTTTTTTATAAAAAAAAAAAATCTCTTTTTTCTACTCTTCTTATCCGTTTTTCTTTTGGGTTATAGATGTATAAATATATATATACATATATATTTTGAAATTTGAATCATGAATGTGATGATTAAATAAAAAAGTGTTTGAATTTTTATTTAATGGCGTCGTTATTTTAATGTTTTAATAATATTGTTGTGATTTGTGTATCGTTATGCCAATTTTGATTAAAATAATATTATTTTTTTATTTTATTGTTATATAAATATATATATATATATATATTTATTTAATGTGTCCCTAATGTATCTATGCCATATTTTTATTGAGAAATGCCATGTCTGTGTTCCGTATCTAAGTTTGTATCTGTGTCCATGCTTCTTAGCAGCTAACCCATGTATTTAAATGGCAGTTGTGGTCACTGTGTAACAATATTGGAAGTATCATGCCATTTGTAATGGGAATCGGAAACCGTGAACATGAATTTTTTTCAAACATTAACAAACTCCCAAAAACTTATTGACATGCATGTTTTTACTCTAGCTTGTCACTTTTGAGTGTTTTTTAAGTATTTATTATCATTTATTCTTGATGAGTACAGGCATATGGTAAGGCTTGAACCCTCAACCCCTCTTTGGGAGGCTAAGAAGCCCGGATAGAGACACAGGACATGGATACGACATGGACATGCAGACACGTCATTTCAAAAAAAAGTAGGACATGGACACATCAAAGCTAAGACACGTTGAATTTATATAATTTTTGATATTTTTTATATAACCATATAATAAAAATTTAAGGTTATTTTAATTAAAATTGATATAAAAACACACAAATCACAAAAATATTATTAGGATATTAAAATAATAAAGTCATTAAATAAAAGTTCAAAAAAATTTTTATTTAATTGTCAATATCCATGATTCAAGTTCCAAAATAAATTTACTAATTATTTCATAGAATATATATATATGTATATATATATATGCATGTATGTATATGTGTGTGTATAAATAGTCAAAAAAGAAACTAAAGAGAAGAGGAGAAAAGGAGAAAAAATCCAAAGAAAAAGAAAATAAAATAGAAAATGTGTTGTAAACGTGTCTAAAATATGTTTATAAGGTGTCCGAAATTTAGAAAAAAAATTAATAATTTAACCACTTTTTTTGCATGTCCAGGATGTTTTGACACGTGTTCGATACAGACATGTGAGTCAAAATAGAATGTCTGTGCTTCATAATTGGGAGGTAGAGGAAATACCACTTGAGTTAACGGCTTGGTGTTTCTATTATATTTTATATGACACCTAAAAAGATATTTAATATTTTCAGTTTACTTTTTTAAGTTACAATACTGAAAAAGTTGCATTTCTTATGATTCTTATGAATAATATTGCACCAATAATTACTTCAAATGCAATCCATAAAATTATGCAAATATTTTCTATAAGTATAATTATATATAAATATAACGTAATTAGTTAATTACATAACTAGTAACTAACATAAAGCAAATATACATGTGTTATTACATTACACACATGAATTAAAATTGTAGAATCATATATTCATATACATTCTGGTTTGACAATTTGACAAATAAGTTTTGAAAAAGGAAGAAATAAGATGAATCATTTGATTTTTTAGTTCAAATCTGACAAAGGAAGTACGTGCGTTTTCAAAGGTCTGGAAGGATAAAATTGCAGAAAAAAGTAGCTAAATGAGTGAGAAATACATTTTATACTACCCAGTAGCCTAACAGCCCGTATCAGTCAGGGTATCGACCATACAGCTGCATAACAGACATATCGGGCAATATGTAAAAGGAATCAGTGCGTATGGGCTAATACACACATGAATTTCCATGAGCTCACCCGTGTTATTAATGCATTGGTAAAGATCATATTGTTCATAAAATAATGATGCTCAATTTGTGCTCACTGAATTCCTTATGATATCTGAGCTGTCTATAATGGCAGTACCTTTTGTTCTTCATTCTAATAATCTTCCTATGAGAGTGGATCCAACTTCTTTCTATGTAGTTTGTGGCTGAAATATTCAACAAATTGAAACAGCACTTGATTCTACTGAACAGAAGAATTGCTATTTGTACTTTTTCAATTTGCAGCTGCGTAAGGAACGAGCAGGAGCTGTCTATTTCTGAGTGCAGTTTGTTTGCCCCAGCCTTTTGTCTTACTTTCTTACATGATATCAGTTGCACTTATATATCAGGGATCTAAAATAAGTTGCCTTCTTCCCCCAAAAAATTGGAGGCTGCAGTTATACCAATAACGATTGTGCTTTTGCTAAGCATTTGAAAATTGAGCCATTGTGTTCTACCTTCCCATTTTTGTTGAAGTTGGTAGATTTGATTGATCACTGTGCCGTGAAAAGTCATTTGTTCATTGTGTAGGACAAAACCTTCATAAGTTGCAGATTTTCTAATTATTGTAGAATACATTTAGCAGATTTGGAATTTAAAAGCAACTGCACAAGTTTATAAAAACCACATTCAGGTCAAGCTACAACCTTTGGATCATCAAAAAGATTGATTTCCTGTTTATATATCACATTAAACTTAACTAAACTCAACTTAACAAAGCCTTATCTCAATTATTTGGGATCGCTACGTGAATCATGTCTCGCCATTCTACTATATTTGAGACCATTTATGCGGTTAGACAACACGTTATGATATCTTTTTTTACCATCTCTACCCGCACGACTCTCAATATAAACGGTCACTCTCTTCATATATATTGTATTAACAATCAAAATATGGTCAGGGGAAAAAATCTCAGTATTTTCTTTGTTTCTTTTGGTGTATATGAGAAGAAAGGAATAGGAGAGTTTTGAGAGGGAAGATCTTCCCCTTTGTAGATTCAGGGCCATTTTTTGGAGGGCCCTCTTCTTTTGGGTTATAGGGTCTTCTATTTGTAGGGCTCCTAGGAGACTTGAGTCTTTATTTTTTGTATAGTGTTCTCTCCCTTTTCAATCTAGTGTGTGCAGGTCTTGGGTCCTCTTTTTATAATATTATCTTTACTAATACACGCGCACACTCATATATAGTTAATAATGTTTAAAGGAGGAGAGAAGGGGTGAAAAAGACAAAAGTGAAGTCTTTTCTTTCACATTTTATATACGCCAAATTTATTTAAATGTTCTTTTCTGTTTTCAGTTTTTGCTGAGGAGGAGAGAAGGAGTGAAAAAGATAAAGATAAAGAGGGAAAAGAAAGTCTTTTCTTTCACATTTCATGTTCAACAAATTTAATAAATGTTTTTTCTGTTATCAGTTCTTGCTGTGAACTGTTCTTGATCAGTTGGTGTTCTCTTAGTGCCTTGTTTTGTCTTATATGGTGATTTTTATATATTGACCTTTTTTTCAAAATCTTTTTTATAATGATGAGAAACTTAATTTTGATAATGTATATAGCACAGATAACTTACATGAGTTGAGTCTCAAGTCACGAGAGGCACCTCATTAGTTCAGATTCTGAGGTATCTTAACATTTATTTAGGATATAAGCCTCTAAAGTTCACCTCAACCTGTTTTCTGGGAAAGTTGCATGATACTTGCATCTGAACAGATAATCGTTATACCTTCTGAAAATGTTTGATTATTTGTCAGTTGTCATATGATTACAAATATTTCTGTGGAACTGCAAACCTTTATTGTTGGTTGGTTTGGCTGTATACCTTTTCAAATTGTCAATGTCTATGGCCTTTTGTTTGTTTTACAAGTTTGCTACTAATATTTATTATTTGATTTTCAGCCTTTACAATAATATATACGCTCCAAGTATGTTGGCTCCGGGAGTAGACTTTCATTGTTTTAAAAATAAGATTGTGCCAGAATGGGAGGACCCTGTTTGTGCTACTGGAGGGACGTGGAGTGTGAGCTTTCGAAGGGGGAAATCTGACACCTGTTGGCTGTATACGGTATGCCTAGACTATAATTAATTTAACATTAAATTCTAAACTCTTATGTGCCCTCTAATTTTCTTTTTGAGTCTGTACTAGTTGCTGGCAATGATTGGAGAACAATTTGATCATGGAGATGAAATCTGTGGAGCAGTCGTCAATGTCAGAGCTAAGGGGGAAAAAATAGGTCTTTGGACCAAGAATGCTGCAAATGAAACCGATCAGGTAGTTGCTTTTATACAAATAAATAAATATTTTTCAGATTGTTTTACTTAGTATCAGTACATATTTTGCTCTCTCTCTCTCTCTCTCTCTCTCTCTCTCTCTCGGAAGTTCTACATGTGACCAGCAATCAACTCTTTACTTTGCATTTACTATCAGAATACATTATAGCTGCACAATTTTTTATTTTTCATTTAATATGGATTATGTTTTATAGTTTAGTTATTTATCTCCTATTATTGTGTGGATAAAAAAAAAAAAGATGAAATGAGAGAAAGTTTGGACCTTTTTAATTTGTGGATAAAAACAAAATTTCCATCTCTTGTTTTTTTCTTTACATCAACCAAATGGAATGTAAGTTCTTCTATATCTCAATTGCTTGTGGCATCTATGCACATTTATACTTGAGCTCAAAGTCTGGTAAGTGCATTCAAGCAGTTATATATATACGTCATCTGACATGCCAAAACCTTATAGTCATTGAAGATATGTTGATTGCATTGTTCAGCTTTCAATTCTAGGATAACAATGCTTGCTAACATTATCATATTGAATAAGTGATTACATTCAAGTTATATGCATTTTTCATTATTAGGTGTCATAGCCGGTCATAAATAACTTATATGACACCTCATTTCTTCTTTAGTAAAATGCTCCTAAAGGTTATTGAATGATGCTTTTTCATTACTCTTATTAAAAAAAAAAAATTGAAGCCACTTATTTTATTTAATTGGCAATAATGCTATAGCTAATCCAGTTATATCTCTGGTTATCTGTGCTTTGACTTCTGGTTTGGTGATTAATCATTTCACAGTTGTCTGATTAGACAGTTTGAAGCTATTGCTGTCTGGAGTGGTTGCTTTATATATAATTAATTTTGGGTCATTCAATCAACTAATTTCATACGGATCGAACTTTTTTTTTTTTTTTTTTTGTGTGCATTCATGCATGCATTTTTGTGATGCATATTATGTGCAAATGTCATGGAATTGATCAATGTATCTGAAGAAGTTTCAAGAATGTAGATATGTAGGGATGCTAAGTCCTTAGACGGGTTTTTGAGGAAGGGAAACTGAAACTAAATTCCACAACCAAAAAAATAAAAAAATTCAAGGACATGTATTGCCACTTTTGATCAGATGATCTATCGTTCATTGCCTGTACCTGAGGTGGATATGACTTGAGATGAACAAATTCATGAGATGGTAAGAGTAGCACCTATAGGAAATAAAATGAAAGAAAAATCGGTTACGACAATATGGTCATGTACAACAAAGATCACTAAATGTACCAGTAAAGAAGATCGACATGATTCATATCGAGAGTTGTATTAGGGGTGAAGGAGACCAAAATTAAAGATCACTAAATGTACTAGTAAGGAAGAGCGATGTGATTCATATCGAGGGTTGTGTTAGGGGCGAAGGAGACCAAAATTAACTTTAATAGAGATAGTAAAAAATATATGATAATGTATGGTCTAACTCGAACAATGGTCTTACATAGAATGAAATGATGAGACGGAATTCATGTAGCCAAACTCCAATAGTTAGGATAAGGCTTTCTTGATTTAAGTTGAGTTGAGTTGAGTTGAGTTGAAATAAAGTATATAAAAAAGAGGCAAGAGAGCACAACCCATGCATTAAACCCTGTTAACACAGCTCAGTCCATTCAAAAAAATCTATAAAAGAAGATTAAAAAAATCTGGAAAACTCCCAGAAATCTAAAAATTAGAAGTTTACAATAACACTTCCTTCAACCTACATAGGCATCTCTACTTCCTTAGAAGATTGTGTTCCAGTCATATACACCACTTAAGCAAGGACTGCCTACCTGGCCTCATGAACTTGACCACTGGACAACCCCCTAACCAAGAACCCAAATAGTCTCTGACTGCTCTAGGCATAACCCACTGAACACCAAACAAGAAATATCTAGCGACCTTACAATGGAGAAACAAATGATTGGAGGCTTCTTTAGCACGCTTGCATGTATGATAACACCATTAGGTAGAAGCTTTCCCTTTCTAATTTTTCCAACATCAACATAAGTTCTGAAACAGCAGTAGTTCACACACACACAAAAGACCATAGGGGGTATTTAACGTTGCAAATACCCTTCCAAGGAAAAGCCGACTTGACTCAACCAGTGACACTCAGTAGTACAATCAGATGCTAAATGCAGCTTGCATAATTTGGTCATATTAAGTTACTTTCTCTTAGTGCCCACAACACAAACACACTAAGATAATGAGCAGGATTGTATTAGCAACCCAAAACTGTTGGTGTGACACCTATACTTTTTTCACAACGTTGTCATATGTTTATTATATGATTGCTTTGAATCTGATGGTGGAATTCTCTACACATGGTGTGTGGTTGTTTGCAGGTGAGCATTGGGAAACAATGGAAGAAGTCCCTTGATTACAATGACACTATAAATTTCATATTTCATGTAAGTTTTTTTAAAAAAAAAAAATTTGTGCACCTTAAGCATTTTTTTTCTGTATTTGCACAAGTTTTCCTGGTTTAAGAGAAGATAGGTGCTACAGAGTTAATTGCTTTGCTTTCCTATTTTAGGATGATGCAATGAAGTTTGGCAGAGGTGCCAAGGGTCGCTACACAGTATGAACTCTACATTGTCTAATGATCAAGGGGATGCAAGATAACCTGTCTAAGGTTGCATGAGAAGGCTAGATACAGTTGATATTCAGAATGTAAAACGAGTTATGACTGCATTATTGTCATTTTTTACTCTCTGGGATTTTGCATAGATCACTGACATTTTCAGTTGGAAATGGGGTATCTTCTTGATGGCTATATGCCGACATATAATTTGTAGTAGATTTATTTCTCAAGAGTTCTAGTTCTTCTGGTTTTGCGGTTGAATCAAATCACTGTTTTGCTTATATTACGCTGATTTTACCTTGTCACAAGGTGGTAAACAGATTATGGGTAAAATATACATCCAAATTTGGTGGCCTCCCCCCGCCCCCGGATTTGCTGTCAGAGGGAGGGATCTTTTAACTTTTATTTAATTTATTTTTTGTTTCTTTTCAAAAATGAGAGGTGGAAGGAAATGATTAGGAAGTTAGTAATTATTTGTTTTGCCCGTATTTTTTAAAATAAGTGAATTTTTACCCTCATATAATAAAACATCTTTTTTCTTTTCTTGTGAGTCAGATGAGAGGATTACATTTATCTGTTACATTTTTTTTCCTTCATTAGTTATCAAAGCTAAAGGGGGGATACACTTTCCTCTCTTCTTCCTCCTCCTCGTACTTGATATTATCCACAAAGATGATATATTGTCACTCCCCTCCTTTCACTCCTATTTAGTGTCACTCTTTGTATAAAGTTAGTTCTGGACAAAGATGAGTTTCTCCTCTCAATCAATTTCTTGTGCAACTATTATTAATTATGGTTTCCCAGCAAAATGATTTATTTTATTTGAGTTGGACCCAAAACTTGTACTCTTCTAAGTTCTAATGTGCATGAAGGCAATTTTTTTTTAAGTAAAACTTTGGATTTGTTTTTCTAATGTATTAGAATAACAGTCTAAATAAAGAAAATAAACTAAGCAAAAAAAAGTTGGCCAAGAAACATGGGTGTTTGTATAAGCGGTTACTAACAAAAATAGATTATTCTTGATGCTGCACTTTTCGGCTCGCAATAAGTGAGGACTCCGCGACCTGTAGAACACTCAGAAAGACGATCAGAGGTCCACCGGATTGGCTCCGGCGGTAGCCGCTCCGATGCTTAAGTAAGTAAAAAGGAATTGAAATACTGTATTGAAAACCAAAGAATGAGCATGAAAATAAAGCGTACCTTTAGGGTTTAATTTATAGACCGTGGCCTTCCTAAGTTGATTAGGATTCGATGCCATGAATATAGGGATTTGATTATCGGAGATTGCAGTTACCTTGTAGAGTATTGCATAGAGATAACCATAGATGGTAGTTCCCTTGTTGAAGACTGTTTCCTTGTCGAAGACTGCTTCCTTATTCCCTGCTCGGCATCCGCTAAGGCGGTGGCGAGGTCTGGAGTGTTGGTCTAGACCCTGTGATAAGTTCTGAGACCCTTGTCCGGATATGTATGCTCTGAAGGCATAAGTTTGGTCACTTCCGACCTTTTGTGCTGATCTGGATGCTTGATCTTTTAGTCATTGGCTGAGTGGAGACCATGTTGGCAGAGCATGAGTTGGATTATGGCCATACGTGTCGCGTGCTGATTGGCCTACTCTTTTATGGTATATCAGTTACTCCCCCCCCCAAGTCCTAGTTTGATGCCAGTAAGCAACTAGGGCTAAGCCTTTTTCGGAAAGTCATGTGTCCTGCCTGTTCGCCTTTCAAGGCAACTGTTGGGGCGCCATTTATTGCGCAATCAGAGATTAGGTCTTTTCAAGGTCATTATTTGTACTGGCCCATAGTTGGGTTTCTCGAAATCATCATTGTTCTGAACCGTCATGGCGTTTGGGCTTGCTGGGTCCCTTCTGATACTATGCTTATAAATACGGGGTAAGATTTTGAAATAACCTTTTCCCTGTCATTGTCACTGTGCTAGAAGACTTCATCCGCCATTGTTGGTTTGTGCGACCTTGCAGAATACCGATTTTCTGAGTTAGACCAGGTTCGACCAATTTTTCCTCTTCTCTTGCTTCTTTTCTTCTTAAGTCTGGGAATAATGTCTGCCCCTTTTGAGTCCCCAATTGTAAGCGAGGGAGTAGAGAATCCTTCTGAGATGGCTTGTACCGTCTCCTGTGGAAGACGTAGGTAACCCTGCTCCCGAAGATATTGGGGAGAGGCCTGTTGAACCTCCCCTTAGTCCTGGGGTTACGATAGTCGATGCCTTTGAAGAGCCCCGAGACAGGGCTGGGGAGACCTCTGGTAGGTCTTCCCACAGAGAAGAGGGTGAGAGTGCTGTTACTCAGAGCCTTCTGCACGAGTGGGGGGTAAAATACCATTTTCCCCCAAATGTGACCTACAAAGTTCCAGGCCCCATGGACCATCCCCAAAATGTTGAAGCCGGGGAGATTTGTGTTTACCTTGCCTGGTTCGAAATGGGCTTGAGACTCCCATTGCCGGATTTAGTCAGGCAATTCTTTTGTTGGTTCAAGCTCTGCCCTACCGACCTGAATCTCAATAGCTGGCGGCAGCTTCTAGGGTTCATAGTATTGGGACACCAAAACAAGGTGGATGTGTCCCTGGACTTGATCCGTAGCAATATGGATCTGAAGTTCAAACAGGCAGAAGGCCTTTTCTATATGTCCTTTGAGAAGGGGTTCCAACCCCTGTCCTCCGTTCCTACTTCCAACAAGACGTGGAAGAAGTGGTACTTCTTTGTCGGAGGAGGATGGGAGCATGAAGACTTCCAGGACGGAGAGGCCTCGCCATTCCCTCGTGCTAGGGTCATAAGGGTGAGGCTTATTCCCTTAGGTTTGCTTTAGCTTTGTTTATGCCTTCAGAACTGATAAACTGATATATCACTCCTTACTTCTTGTGCAGTCAAGAATGCTTGGAAGAGGCCCGATTTTACTAAAGTACTGCGAGATCAGTACCGAGTGCTGCTTTCGACTTCTAACCTGGCTCATTCTGTCATCGTAACTCCGGAGAACTTGATGGCTGCCCGTTCTGTAGAGCTTAAGAAGAGGCTGACGACGAAGTGGGCTGTGCTGGAGGCCCAAGTGGTGGGGGAGTCTTCCTCCCGAGCTGAGCCTGATGCCCCCTTGAAGTAAAAAGGAGGAGGTTGATTTCTGGCTCTCCTGAGCCAGCCCCTGCCGAGGCTGAGAAGGAGGCCGAACCTGCTGTTCGTGTTTCGGCTGCTCTTCCTGCCTCTTCTAGTCCGAGCAGGAGGACTAGGAAGGGGAAAGCACCTGCTGCACCGTCCGAGCCTTTTGTTGAGCCGGACTATCAAATTGCCAAGAAGGCATTTGATCAAATATGGGCTCAGGGCCCACACCGATATAGAGGGGATGACCCCTCCAAGCTGATGACTGAGATGATGAATCTCTAGATGAAGGTAACTTCTGAAGCTTTTCTTGACTTTTTCTGTTTGTTCATTTGTTCAGTCTAAATTGTCTGTCTTGCTTTGTACAGAGTATGCATAGTTTGGCTGCTCTGATGGTGACCCCTATGGGCCTTGAGGAGGCCGAGAAGCTGAGGGCCGAAGTGGAAGAGATGAGGCTGGAGCTTGGGACAGCCCGATCCAAGATTCAGACCGCTGAGGAGGATCTGAAGGAAGCTACCACCAACCTTACCGTGGCAGAGTTTGAGAGGGACATATATGCTCAAAAGGTTGAGGGGCTTCAGGCGGAGTTGGTTGAGCTCCGGGGTTCCTTTAATCAGAAGGTTCAGGAAGCAGCTGATCAAGCTAAGGTTGAGGCTGAGATGGAATTGAAAGGTGAAGTTGAACAGATGGGTGATGACCTGATCCGATTTGGCTTTGAAAGCTTCCGAACTAGATTTCAGATTCAGTTCCCAGGTTTCGACGTGTCGTCAATCGTTCCTCCTGAGCCTGCCTCGTCTAGTCCTGACCCGTACAAGACGGCTGGGGCTACTGCTCTTAACTTGGAAAAGGACCCAGGCCCCTCTGACAAGGCCTAAGGCTTTTATGGGTCTTTTGATTTTTCTTCGTTTTTGCCATTCCCTTTTGATGTAATGGGTGTATACTTTTGATCAATGAAATTGACTTTCCTTCAGATTCTTCCTGTGTTCTTTCCTCTTGTGCAATTTTGTCGCAAGTGTGGCTGTTCTGAACCTTTTGCTTGTTAGATCAACCGTCCAACAGTCAATAGTTACTCTTTGAGCTTCGATACTCATTACTGAATAATGAATGTAAACTAATTTCAACTGTCTCATCATAATAAGATAAGAAGGCAAACATAATTAGATAGATAGAGCCCAATAGAGTAGGAGTGAGCTTTTGTAGATCTCTGAGATAGACTGCTCTGAATCAAGAGCTTGTGAAGATAATCAGGCAGCTTGTGCTTGTCATTATGATGCTCGGCATGCTATTTTCGAGTACTCAGGATCAGGATATGTCCGAGCCGTTTTGGCCTTTGTCATGTGACTGGCCTGTCATAAAATAGTTAAGACTGTAAGTTCTGAATCTTGGATAGGAGGCCTGTACATTTAGACGTTGTCCCTCTCCCTTTATTAGTTCAGATGCTCCAGTACTGGGTTGTGATTTTCGTTCACAGAGCTCTGTACCCTGTCTCTTGGTATATCGAAGAGGCACATTTAATGCACCGCTTATTTATTCGATTGTCGATTTGGGATTTCAAGGCCAATCTCTTTTTCACCGTTGCGACGGTTCAGTTGGGTGGCTTTTGGACTTCAAGGGTCTATATATATGGAAGCGAGGGCATTTGGTTGCGTTCAACCCTTTTATTCTCAAACTGTTTCCTCGTTTAAGAGACTTTAGATGCTGCCGAAAATTTTGTCATTCGCCCGGAGATGATGGATGATTCTCTGTCTGAGTTAAGAATGATTAAACTGTGGCCGAGAGTTAACCTTCCCCCTTTTTCAGTCTCCAAGGAAGGATTAAAGGAAGCACAAGTCTTCTTGTTTCCTCTCGCCTCTGGTCGAGATTCTTTCGATTGGTGGTGTTCCCTCCCTGATTCAACCGAGGCTTGGAGCGCCGGTGACGAAGGTGCAAGTGGGGTGCCTCCCCTTCTTCATGTTTCGTCAAAGACTCCTTGCTCCAATCTGCTGGGGTGTAACAACTGACGTGAGGAAGACGAATGACGGTCCCCTGAGACCTAGAGCCCTCATCCTCCGTTGGTCGTGAGATCAATGATAGTGATGATGAAATGGCCTGGGTGCTTCTTGATGCGGATTGGGGTTCAGGGTTCCTTCCTTTCAAGCGGAGCCGGTGACGGGGGTAATGGAAGTTTTAGATCCTGTGCCCTTTTATCATCCCATGAAGAAAAGCCGTGATGTTGCCAAGTGTAGCTTCTGTAATAGCTTCTGTAATAGCTTCTGTTTTATTTCCAGTCTTTGTACTGATGTAAATCTTCTGATTTATCAATAAAATTGAGCTCCTTTTTCTCAAATCTGATGTTTTTTTTAGTGTGCCCTTTTGAGTTAGATTTCCCTTTTGTGCACTTCTGATCAATAACTCCTCCGTATGTCTCGAGAATAGATCAAAGAAACTTAGAAAAATGCTTGAATAAAAATACTTTACATCTGATCGGTACCATAGTACTTGTTGCTTGCTTGACAGATAAGCCAAATAATATAAATATCAGATCTGAGGTGTTCCGATCTAGGAAACTTTGTAAACGCCTGGAACTTTTGTCTTTGGATGGACTGGATCATAGAATCTGCTAATTGAGGGCGGACCAAGCTCGGAATGCCTGTGCATTAGGGTGGTCCAAGCTCTAGAGGCCTGCGTATAAAAAATGGACCAAGTATTTAAGACCTATTACAGGACCAAGCTCTGGAGGCCTGTACATTAATAGATGGACCAAGTGCTAAGACTTGTACATTTATGGACCAGGCTCTAAAGGCCTGTGCATTAATAGATGGACCAAGTACTGAGACTTGTACATTTATAGACCAGGCTCTGGAGGCCTGTGCATTAATAGATGGACCAAGTACGAAGACTTGTACATTTATGGACCAGGCTCTGGAGGCCTGTGCATTAATAGATGGACCAAGTACGAAGACTTGTACATTTATGGACCAGGCTCTGGAGGCCTGTGCATTAATAGATGGACCGAGTGTAAAAACTCGTACATTATGGACCAGGCTCTAGGAGGCCCGTGCATTTATAGATGAATATTCTATGGAAGTAAAAGAAACATCTCTACTGATAATACTTCCGTAAGTGTTCCACGTTCCATGACCTAGGAACAGGCTTCCCAGTGATGTCTTCTAGCCAGTAGGTAGTAGGTCGAACAACCTTCGTTACTTTGTAGGGGCCTTCCCAGTTTGGTGACAACTTTCCTATAGTGGGATCCTTGGTGTTTTGAAAGACTCTTCTTAAGACATAGTCTCGGACTTGAAAGCTGACTGTCTTGAGTCCTGCCTTGGATTTGTTGACCATTCTCTGTTGATAGGCTTCCATCCTGATGCTGGCCTGATCCCTTCTCTCTTCGAGCAAATCTAAGTTTTTCATCAGCTGCTGATCATTGGATTCTTGCTCAAAGGCCTCAGTCCTCAGGGTTGGCATACCGATCTCAACCGGAATTACTGCTTCTGTTCCATAGGCTAGTGAGAAGGGAGTTTCAGAGGTGGGAGTTCTTCTGGTTGTTCTGTAGGCCCAAAGAACTCCAGGGAGTTCTTCTGCCCACTTCCCTTTGGCCTGTTCCAACCTTTTCTTTAACCAGTCAAGGATTGTTCGGTTAGTGACCTCTGCTTGCCCATTTGCTTGTGGATGGCCTGGAGAGGCAAAGTGCTGCCTAATGTTGAGATTTTCGCAGAATGCCTTGAAGCCTTTACCAATGAATTGTGTTCCATTGTCAGAAATAATCACACGTGGTATGCCGAACCTACATACAATGTTCTTCCAAGTGAAGCTGTCAACTTCTTTTTCTGTGATATGTGTCAGAGGTTCGGCTTCGGCCCATTTAGAGAAGTAGTCGATGGCCACCAAGAGATATTTCCTGTTTGGAGGTGCCCTTGGTAATGGACCCACAATGTCCATCCCCCATTGAGCAAAGGGCCAAGGACTAGGAATCGGGATAAGCTCATGATGAGGCTGATGTTGGTACGAGGCAAATCTCTGGCATTTGTCACACTTCCGAACATATTCCTTAACTTGTTTCAACATGCCAGGCCAGTAATAGCCCTGCGATAGAGCTCAGTGGGCTATAGTTCTGCCCCCATTATGATTCCCGCAAATTCCTTCGTGTATTTCAGCCAGGACATATTGTGACTCGTTTGGAGCTAAGCATTTTAACAGAGGTTGAGAATACGACCTTCTGTAAAGCTTGTTGTTCAGGATCAGGTACCGAGCCACTCTGATTCGGATTCTCCTAGCTTTGTTTTTGTCCTCTGGAAGGAGCCCGGATCTTAGGTACTAGAGGATTGGAGTCATCCAGTTCTAGGGCTGTTCATCAACTTGAGCAATCTGGGCTTCCTCAATGCTGGATCCTGGCTGAAAGGAGATTTTAATTGTGGAGTTTGCTTCAGACTTGAGGCGGGAGGCCATGTTAGCCAGAGCATCTGCTCTGCAATTCTGGCTTCTCTCAATTTTCTGGATAGTAAATGTCTGGAAGGAATGCTTCAAATGGTTCACCAGTTTGGAGTACCGGAGCATCCTATCATCTTTAATGGCAAATTCTCCCAAGACCTGGCTCACCACCAATTGGGAATCAGAGAAGACATTGAGGTTCTGAGCCTCGCATTCCAAGGCAAGCTTCATGCCTAAGATTAGGGCTTCATATTCGGCTTCGTTATTAGAAGCTTTGAATCCCAAGCTGACTGCTTTTTCTGAGGTGAGCCCATCGGGGGACTGTAGTACCAGGCCTACCCCTGAACCTTGATCGGTTGACGATCCATCAATGTATAGCAGCTAGGTTCCCGAAGTTTCGGTGAGTTGCGCTTTGTTCTGAAGTGCCGGGGTGAATTCTGCCACGAAATCAGCTAATGCCTGCCCTTTGATAGAGTTTCGGGGTACATATGATATGTCGAACTCCCCTAGCTCCACAGACCACTTCACCAATCTTCCCGATACCTCAGGTTTCCTCAGTATTGACTTCAGAGGGTAGGCAGTTGGGTTCTCGATTGGATGGGCTTGGAAATATGGTCGAAGCTTTCGAGCTGATATGACCAAGGCATAGGCCAGTTTCTCTACTTCTGGGTATCTTTTTTCCGTGTCGAGTAGTGCCCTACTGACATAAAAAATAGGCCTCTGTACTCCTCTATCCTGTCTGATTAATGCAGAGCTGACCACGTTTTCGAAAACTGCAAGGTACAGGAGTAACTTTTCTCCTTGTATTGGTTTTTATAGGAGTTCTGGAGAGGCTAAATACTCTTGAAGCTCTTGAAAGGATTCTTCGCATTGTTCCGTCCATTGCAAAGCTTTGCTGCCCTTCAGAGCTTTGAAGAAAGGTAGGCAGCAGTCAGTGGATTTGGAGATAAATCGGCTCAGTGCCGCAACTCTGCCATTCAATGCCTGAATTTCCTTCCTGGTTCTTGGTGACTTTAGCCCAATCAGGGCTTGGATCTGAGTGGGGTCTGCTTCGATACCCCTCTGAGAGACAATGTATCCCAAGAATTTTCCCTTCGTAACTCCGAAGATACATTTCGAGGGGTTGAGCTTCATCTTGTGCTGTCTGAGGATGTCGAAGGTCTGGACTAAGTGCTGGAGGTGGCGGCCTTTCTGAAGACTCTTTACCAGCATGTCGTCGATGTATACCTCCATGGTGCTGTCGAGCAGTGGGCTGAACATCTTGTTCACCAACCGCTGATAAGTGGCTCCAGCATTCTTCAAACCGAAAGGCATCACTCTGTAGCAGTAGAGCCCTCTTTCGGTTATGAAGGCAATCTTCTCTTGATCTGAAGGGTACATCTGGATTTGGTTGTATCCAGAGTAGGCATCCATGAAACTCATAAGCTCATGCCCCGCAGTGGCGTCAACCAGTTGGTCTATTCTTGGCAAGTGGAAAGTTGTCCTTGAGGCACTGCCTTGTTGAGGTCTGTATAATCAACGCAGACTCTCCACTTGCCAGTTTTTCTTCTTGACAAGCACGGTGTTGGCTAGCCACTCAGGATAGAACACTTCCTGTATCATCCTGGCAGTCCAGCAGCCTTTAGGACTTCTTCATTTATAATCCGATGCCGCTTAGGGGTAATCGGCCTTCCTCTTCTGTCTGACTGGCGAGTGATCCGGATCCACCATCAGTTTGTGAGTTATAAGATCGGGATCTATTCCCTCCATGTCTCTGGTCTCCCAAGCAAAGATAGAGAGGTTGTCTTTCAAGAACCTGACTATCTTTCCTGCTCGGTGTGTGTTAGGTCTGGGCCGATGTACAAATAACGCCCCTCTGCTTCTGAACTGACCAATACTTTAATGGGCTCGCCAACAGGTTTGGCTCGGCTGTCACGTCCCCTTGGGCTCAGGGGTTCTTCAATGCTGGATGGGCAATCCTCCACCTCGGGAGAGTGAGTGAGAACCGGATCTGCACAATCCCGAGTGTACTGTAATTGCTATTTAGGAGCCTTCTCCTTGAGGGCAATAGCGTGGCATTCTCGGGAGGTTGGCTGACACCCTCTGACCGAGTGGACGCTCTGGTTGTGGACGTACTTCAGACACTGATGGAGGGTCGAAGTGACTGTTCCTATCTGATGCAACCAGGGTCTCCCGATGATGGCGTTGTAGGGAGATTTCATGTTTAACACCATGTACTCCGAGATGGTGGTCTTCTGCCCTTCACCCTCTCATACGGTGGTAGGAAGGTCGACTCTCCCCAAAGGGGTACTGAGGTTGCCATTAAAAGCTGCCATCACGGCAGTGGTGGGCTTGACGTTGTCATGGTCTATCCCCATCTGTTTAAGTGGCTCATAAAATAGTATGTTGACGGAGCTGCCAGTATCGACCAGGACTCTCCTGGTCTCGAAGTTGGCGATTCTGAGGGTGATGACAACGGCATCATTGTGAGGGCAATGTACCCCTGCTAGATCTTGCTCAGTGAATTGAATCTCCGGTGCTGGCTTGAGCCTCTTTTCTACGCTGGAGATCTGTACTTCGTTCGGGGCAACTCTGGCCTCCCGAGCATATCTCTTTCTTGCCCTGTTGGACATTCCTATGATAGGGGAGTCAGCATGGAGGACATAGATAACATGGTTGTTCTGCCTCTGAGGCTCGTTTCGTCCTTCCCTCTGCTCCTGCCTTTGCTCGGGCCTTTGATCTGGCCGTTGTTGAGGCTTGTCATCTTGGGGGTTCTGCCTTCCGTCCGGCTTGATGAACTCCCGAAGACGCCCCTTTTTTATGAGCTGCTCTATCTCATACCGGAGGGTCCTGCATGTGTTAGTTGTATGTCCATGATCTTTATGGAAATTACAATACTTACTTTGGTCCCGCAGGGTGGGGTCTCCTTTGATTGGTTCTAGCCACCTCAGGTTCTCCCGATCTCGAATCTGCCGGAGTACCTGGTTCGGTGTGGTGTTTAAAGGAGTGAAGTTGGTGAACTCCCTTGGTCCGGAGTTGTACACAGCTCGGGGCGCTGCTCTCTTCTCTGGGCTCTTGGCCCTCTTTTTGTTGGAGTCTCTTCTGTGATCCTCCTTCTTGTGGTCTTCCCTCTTCGGATTGTCCCTCTGGGTCTGATCTTTGCCCTTCTGGGATGTGCGGTTGGCTTCTTCCAGGTTGATGGACTTTCTGGCCTGATCCATTAATGCCGTCATATCAGCTGGAGGGCTCTTTGTTAAGGAATCTCTGAATCCACCTTGGGCAAGCCCAGCAGTCAAGGCTGCTATAAGGAACTTTGGGCTGCAGTCGGTGATTTCCGTGAGTTCGGTATTGAAGCAGCGCAATGTAGGCTCGGAGGGATTCCTCCCTGGTCTGCTTGATGTTTAGCAGGAACTCTGGGCCCCTTCTGAGCCTCCTGCTAGGTCATAAACCTGTCTAAGAATTGTCTACCGAGCTCTTAGAAGCTAGTAATTGAGTTCGAAGGGAGGTTGTGGAACCACTTCAGAGCAATTCCTTTCAAGCTGGTGATGAAGGTTCGGCACATGAAAGCATCAGAGGCTCCGTGAAGGGCCATCGTATGCTGATAGTGCGAGAGATGATCTCCTGGATCTCCAGATCCATCGTATAGGGTGAACTTGGGCACCATGAACTTTCTGGGCCTCTCTTCTGACATGATAGCGTAAGTGAACGGAGTGGCTAGTCTTCCGAGCAGCCTTGCCAGTTCGTCTTGCTCTGGAGGGTTCTGGGGTCCTCTCAAGGCGATTGTCCGGTCCATAGACTCGGCAATCTCCTCTACCCTTCGCGGATCTTTGAGTCTGAACATCTTGCGAACCCTGCCTGACAGCCTCGGCTTCAGGGTAGTAGGGTTGAGTACGCCCTTCGGACGGAGGAGGAATCCGAACCAGAGGGATTGGTGCTGCATGATGAGGCTCCTGCGGTGCCGGATGTGCTCCCGAGGCCCTTGGAGTTGGGGCTCTAGTAGTGCTCCGGTAATGGACGTCAGGAACGAAGGCGGATGTTCCCCAGCCAGGGACTGTTGATGGTTGTGGATCTCGGCCAGCACGAGCAACGCCCGAAGGGTGCCCAAGGCTGGTTAGTTGGAGCCTGCTCACGAAGTTCTTCATTCTCCGAGGCAACAGGAGGTTGTGTTCTTGCAACGAAATTGACCGGTGGGCTAGGAGAACCCGTTGCTTAGGTTTTGCGTGAGTGTTGCCAGCGTTCTAGTAATGGCAAGCAACTGCTCCTGCACCAGTTCATTGTGTCGTTTTATTGCTTCGATCTCTTGTCGCATAGGATTGGCCGCTAGGTCCCTTTGTGCGAGAAGCAGACGGCTGTCGTTGAGCATTTTGCGAATTCTGAGTATTCTATCGTGGTCAGGAGATTTGGTGCCATGGTTTTCCGGTAGGGAAAGAGATGAGTTTATGAGTAGAGCACTTGGAGATTAGTCGATTCCCACAGACGGCGCCAAACTGATGCTGCACCTTTCGGCTTGCTAATAAGTGAGGACTCCGCGACCTGTAGAACACTCAGAAAGATGATCAGAGGTCCACCGGATTGGCTCCGGCGGTAGCCGCTCCGATGCTTAAGTAAGTAAAAAGGAATCGAAAAACTGTATTGAAAGCCAAAGAATGAGCATGAAAATAAAGCGTACCTTTAGAGTTTAATTTATAGACCGTGGCCTTCCTAAGTTGATTAGGATTCGATGCCATGAATATAGGGATTTGATCATCGGAGATTGCAGTTACCTTGTGGAGTATTGCATAGAGATAACCATAGATGGTAGTTCCCTTGTTGAAAACTATTTCTTTGTCGAAGACTGCTTCCTTATTCCCTGCTCGGCATCCGCTAAGGCAGTGGCGAGGTCTGGAGTGTTGGTCCTGGACCCTGTGATAAGTTCTGAGACCCTTGTCCGGATATGTATGCTCTGAAGGCATAAGTTTGGTCACTTCCAACCTTTTGTGCTGATCTGGATGCATGATCTTTTAGTCATTGGCTGAGTGGAGACCATGTTGGCAGAGCATGAGTTGGATTATAGCCATACGTGTCGCGTGATGATTGGCCTGCTCTTTTATGGTATATCAATTCTTATTACTTTATTTGTAATCATAGTGACCATTTGGTAATTCTTTTTTTAAGTATTTTTCTGTTTATTGAAGTAAAAAAGCAGTTTTTGGTTTTACTCATAAAAGAGAGCAACAAAAAAAAAAATTTACTTTTAAGCAAAAGCAAAGATAATTTGCTTTTCATTAGTAAAGAATTTACTTTTTTGCATTTTTTTTTTTGGTTCAAGTTGTCGCACAATCACTGCCACCAACACTATCGTCACTCCACCGCCACACTATCACCGCCGTCGTCTTCGTATTCGTCTTCGTCATTGCCGTCTTTGCAAATCAATATTATTTTTAAAGAATAATTTTAATAAATACAATAAAAATTTATTATTGAGACAAAAATAGTTTTTAAACATACTTTTACTTTTCTAAAACAAAAGGTAACAATTATAAAAATTTACTTGTTTACTTATTAAAATGGACACATAATTTTTTGTTCATACTAATAATAACATATATATATATATATATATATAAGATAGATTCTTATTATTTTAATCTATCTTTGTTATATAGGGTAAGATTCAATTATACACACACACACATATATATATATATATAAGTACCAAAGATATTAATTTTGAGTCTAACGTTTCATTTTTGTTTCTCTACTTTTATTTATTTTTCTTTAGACATTTAACATGGAGTAAAATTAGGATTTGTTCTCAGAAAAAAGTAGACAAATAAAAGAAAATTTAAATAAACTCATATATTAAAAGCAGCCTGCTAATCCTTTCTCCTTTGAGTTCACATATTTTTTGGGGGTTTAAGTGTACAATGGTTTAGGCCACTGTTGATTAGAGTTTTATGGCTTTTAATTTTTCTTATTTGTTTTGTCTTGATTTTATGTTTAGCTGTGGTCTACTATTTTTTTCATTAGGTTGTAAGAAATCAATCATTTGCATTAATCAAAATCCAAGCATGTATTTATTGGCATGAAAAAAAATCATAATTCTCATAGTTACTTATTTTTGGTAAATAAGTTAATTTTTAGATTTAATTTTTTCAATGAAGAAAAAATTGCTATTTTTAATATTCTAATTACCTAAAAGCTAAAATAGAAATAATATATTCAGTAGTTATTCTTATTTATTTTTATATTTAAATGATTATTAAGTTGATATTCTAAGATGAAAAATAACAAAGTCGTCTTTGACAGCACTTTTGAAAAAAAAAACTTTTTTCTTAAATAAGCAAAAAAAATTAGAAATAATATCTGATTTATTTTATTTTTTATTAGATTGGACATTTTTATTTTCTACCTTTTTTCATAAAGCAAAAAATCAAATTTAAAAAAGTTTACAGTTTTACTTGAATTTTTTATCCTATCCATGCACTTTATTTTTAAATTTTCTAAACTTGTGCAGTTTTTTGGTTATTGTCTAGACTCATGTAATTTTTAAAGTCATTTTTTTAAAATACGCTTTTTAACCAATTTTTTTGACAGAAGTGTCTTTCAAACGTCTTTTGAAAAGACACTTTTAGAAACGTCTTTTATTGAATAGAATTCTAAGTATTCAAAAATTCGTTACTCTTCAAGTTTTCATATTTCAAGCCAATACGAGTCTTTTGAAAAACGCTTCTAAAAACGTCTTTCCAAAAGACAACTTTAGATAAAAATTTAAGATCAAACATGTCTTTTCAAAAGACGTTTTTAAAAATTTTATGAGTTTAGATAATGACAAAAAAATTGCATGGGTTTGGAAATTTAAAAAAAAAAAAAATTGTTTGGGGTTACTATTTAGATAAATGGTTACAAGAATGGATCTCACTATGCTCACAACAAGTTACTGGTTTCTGTCTCAGTAAAACTTGTACTATTAAATTACTCATCGTGCTCCTTATATAGGTAAATTTGCCACCACTGTAAGTGATATTTCTTGCTGCCTCAATATCACTTACCGCTTTGCTCAGTTCTTATCTTCAAGTTGTCACATCAACAACAACATGTGTGTTGTTGATGCTTGATATATATCAAGCTTGATTTCTTTCTAGTGATGGGCATCCACATTGTCCTTTATAACACTCTCCATTGGATGTCTACCATTTGCTAAAATTCTGTTCATTACAAATTAATTAACGTCTTCTCATGCTCCCCCTATCATGATATGAGGACGATTTCTTTATTTGTTCAAATCTTTGAGTTGACGCATTTCACATTTATGTATCAGCCTTTGGAAGGTTGTTGTTGGTAATGCTTTAGTAAACAAATCAGCCAACTTGTCATGTGAGCGTATCTGTTGGATATTAATATCATCGTTCTTTTAGAGTTCATGAGTATAAAAGAACTTTGGCGAGATGTGTTTGGTTCTATCTCCTTTAATGTAACATCCTTCAATTTGTGCAATGCTGTTGCATTATCTTCATATATTGTTGTTGAACCGTCTTTAATGGAAGATAATTCATATGATTTCCGAATATGTTGGACCATAAATCTCAACCATATGCATTCTCTACTTGTCTCATGAAGTGCAAGAATTTCAGAGTGATTTGAGGAAGTTGCAGTCATTGTTTGCTTTGTAGATCTTCATGATATAGCAATGTCACCACAAGTGAACACATCCGATTTGTGACCTAGCTTTATGTGGATCAAAAAAATAACCAGCATCTGCATATCCAACTAATGGTAATTTGGATCATCTTGAATAAAATAAGTCCATATCAACTGTCCCACATAGATAGCGAAATATATACTTGATGCCATTCCAATGTCTTCGAGTTAGAGCAGAACTATATCAGGCTAGCAAATTAACAGCAAATGTAACGTCTAGTCGTGTACAATTTGTAAGATACATGAGTGCTTTAATTGCACTAAGATATGGTACTTTATGACCAAGAAGCTTTTCATCATTTTCACGAGGGCAAAAAGGACCTCTATTTACGTCAAGTGAGCGAACAACCATAGGTGATGTTAATGGGTGAACCTTATCCATATAAAATCGTTTCAAAATCTTCTCTCTATACGCCGATTGATGAAAAATGATTCCTTTTGGGAAATGCTCGATCTGCAGACCAAGACATAATTTAGTTTTTTTCAAATCTTTCATTTCAAACTCTTGTTTCAAATAAATAGTGGTTTTTGTGAGCTCTTCAGGAGTCCGTACAAGATTCATGTCATCAATATATATTACCATTATTGCAAATCCAATATCTGAATTTCTTTATGAAAATACAAGAAAAAATTAGATTATTTGCATATCCTTCCTTTAGTATATATTCACTAAGGCGATTATAGCACATGCATCCAGACTGTTTCAATTTATATAGTGATTGTTGTAACTTGATTGAATACACGCTACGAGAATGGGAATTACTAGCTTCAGGAACGTTAATTCCTTTAGGGATTTTCATGTATATGTCACTATCAAGTGATCCATATAAGTATGTTGTGACTACGTTCATAAGGCGCATGTCTAGTCCTTCTGAGACTACCAGAATTATCAAAATCAAAACGTAATTGCATCCATGACTGGAGAATATGTCTCTTTATAATAAACGCCAGCTCTCTATGAGAAACCTTAAGCTACAAGTCTGGCTTTATATCTGATAATTTTATTTCATTACGTTTCCATACAAATACTCATTTGTACCCTACAGGCCTTATGCATTTAAGCGTCTGGACTATAGGTCCAAATACTTCTCATTTTGCTAACGAGTCTAACTCAGCATGTATTATGTAAAGATCTGAATTTTTTTTTTTTTTTTTGGAATAATTTTTTTTTTAATATGAATATATGTGTGTATGTATGAAATGTGCATTATCTATGTATGTGTGTACATGTATATATATATATATAATACATGGTATGATGTATACATGTATTTAAATACATATAGGTATACATAAGGTGTGTGTATATACTGTCGTGAGTGTGTGTGTAAATCAGTGTGTGAGTGAGTGTGTGTGGTTTGTGTTTAATATAATATATATGTATATATATATATATATATATATACATATGTTGCGTGTGAATGAGTGAGTGCAGAAGGTGGAGTGTGTGAGTCTGCAAAATAGGTAGGGTGTTGAGTGTGTGTGCAGGTCTGACATATATATATATATATATATATAGAGAGAGAGAGAGAGAGAGGGGGGCAGTTATGTGTAGATAGATATGTACGTGTGTGTGTGTGACTTGAGGAAAAGCAAGAACCAAAAAAGGGGAAGGGTTGAGAGTTTTAGGAAGTTCAGAAAGCAAAGCAAGGAGAAGGAGGTGCCATTGTTGAGGTAAAAACACAAAGCTCTCTATTTTCTCTCTCTAAAAATTTCTTTGTATACAAACTGTTTTGAGGTCTGATTTTTGCATGCATGGCCTAGAAATCAATATATCTTCTGAAAGAAGGGGATAATACGACCTAGGAAGGCTTAGAACACCATCCACTAAGGAATCGCCATTAACAGACCTTGACAAAGCAGGTCTGATTCGATTAGGGCTAAACCTCGATTGAGGGATAAGGATCAAAACTAGAAATGATAGGGATCACAATGCAACAAAAACCAAAGGAAATGACTCAATAATGAGAAATTTATGGGCAGTTGCAGGTTATGGGTTTTCTTTGGAACACCCCCAAAACGTGATTCAAACCTGCATTCTTAAATGCAATGAGAAACCCTACACATGCACGATCCTAACAGGCCAATAACCCTCAATTTGATGAAGAAATGAGCATCAACTGCGAGTTTATTCAGAATGACCATGAAAGCTCGATAGAACTTTTGAGCTTGATATACCAAGCGAAACCAATGCCAAGATTTTAGTTAAGCTTCCAGAAACACGTAGGAGTCGGAAACAGTAAGGATCCATGCTTTAATACCCACGAAATTGAATGGGAAAATTTTCGGTTTTAGGGTTACTATTCATCGTCATGAGGAAGACGATGAACAGTAGCGGACACGAATTGGATCTGGATCGGGTCAGGTCGGGACCCGACCAAACATAAAAGGGTTACTACACCGATGTCGTTTAAAAGATTGTAATTAAATTAAAATCAGTTTGTTTGGTGACGGAAATGAGAAATTGGAATTGGGAATGGGAATGGGGATTACCCAAACCGTGGATAAGGGGAATAACAAGGGTATCCTATTCCGATTCTCTGGCTTAGCCTGAACCGACTGGTTCACTATATATCCGGTCCGGTCTAGGGTTTTGAATCAAAAACTCATGGGTACACTGTTTAAAATTAAAAGAATTAAACCAGGACTTTAATTATTTACAGTTTGACCCCAACAGTTTTACAGAATTATTTTATGGCCCAATTCTTAAAATTTTTATGCAAATACACCCCTGGGAAATAATAAAATAATTTATTTTATTATTTTATTAAATGGGTAAAATAACTATTTTATCCTTGGACATTAAATAAGCCAAATGAAGCCCAAATAAAATAAATGAGTAGTGTATTTTTACTAATTCGGGCATTCTGGACTCAATGGTGGAGTCCGATTTGGGAGAATAAGCCTCGAAAAATAAAGACACAAAAATGGTAAATGATTGTATTGCCCCTAAAAATACCTTGGGCTAATTAAACGTAAAAGATAGTCCAATTTAACTATGTCGGACATTCCAGACCTAATGGTGAGGTCCATTTTGTGAACCGAGGTCCCGAAAATTTAGCTATACAACATGTGAAATTACCAAAATGCCCCTGATGCTATCCGAAATCCAAATGAAGTCCAAGTGGGACGAAATTGATACTGATAGAAGCCCAGATACTCGTGAAACTGTACATATGATTAAATGTTGAATCGGGGACAAAATTCTGCAGAACGTAAAATGACCAAAATGCCCCAAAGCATGGTAAGTACAAAGTAGAGGCCAAATAAAGACCAATCTGATCTAATAAATTGTCCTAAGCACAATTAAGACTTCGGAACAGTCAACGTATAAAATAAGAAATGACCGATGTGTCCCGATGATCAAAAGCAGATACCAAATGAAGTCCAAAAGACTTAAAAAATTATATATAAGATATATGAAACATTTTGAGAACCCCGATAGGGTCCAGGGCAAAAATGACAAAAATTATTGTTTTACCCTTTTACAAATGCCCGAATAAAATTCCACAAAAGCCTAAACCGACTTTGTTCGACGTTCCGGACTCAATGGTAGAGTTTATTTGAGTAAAAGATATACCAATAGTAAAGAGACATAAAATTTGATGAATAGCATAAATTTATGTGATGATACACTGAGACATAAATTGTGAATCTTAGAAACACTAAAAAGAAAAGAGACGGCGATTTAATCTTCTAGACAGATACAGTTGGAGGACTACATTATCACCGGTCGATTTGACTGAGTAGCGAGCATAACTTCCTAGGGTTGAGGCAAACCCATCAGGTATAATATTCTGCTAAGTAAGGAATAGGATTAAGTTTAGGATTGATTTTCATGTTGATCTCATGATTGGTATATTTATTCAATTGTTTATATGTTTATGTGTTCTCTGTTATTTCCTTGGAAGTTTGGTTAAGTGATAATACGTGAACCATGACCATATGTATATTCCATGTGTTGATACCTTATGTGATTATGTGCTTTAAAAAAATTATTAAGATTATGAATGTGTAACCCAAGCATGTGTTTAAATGGAATATATATAGCATGCACACATGAGGAAGGAAAACTGTGATTTAAATGTGATTGTTTTTTTAAGCATCATACATCATTTAAAGTGTAATTCATATGTGGATGAAATGCTTTGATGAGATTGCATTGTTGCATGGTGGAATCAGAGCATATTGGTATAGTGTGATTCCTTGAGACATCGTGTGGGTTGAGCACTTGGTGCTATGCATTATGAGGGTGTAGATCCTGTGGTAAAAAACCCAAAATTGGCCATTGTATTGGTGCCCAGAATCCAACGGATGTGTTCCGTGAATGGGTGTTGGTACTTAGGAGCCATCGAATGTGTTCCGAAAATGAGACATGGGTGTGGCATAGAGTTGCATGGGTGTGTCACGCATATTTTCATAAAATAGTATTAAGGAATTTATGGAGGTGGTGTAGAGTTTGTATAAATGTGTTACGAATCTTGTTAGTACATGGTATGGATGAATTGGGTGACATGTAGATATAACTGTACACTTGCACATGCCACACCTTAATTTTTTTCCTTGCATTAACATTGTATTATACCAGCAGTTGAGCTGACCCATTCGTGGGATACCATATTTCAGATGACGCCCCTGCTACATGAGACTTGATGAGATCTTGACAAAATAAAGGGAAGGGAACTTAGAATTGTAATTGGCCCTTGGGACACATTTTGAGATGTAAGGGCTTAAGCCTAACTGATGTGAACAATACGTTATTTTGAATGTATCTTACGTATTTCTATGTTGAAGGAAATGAATGCATGTTTAATTAAACTTATTAAATTGTCTCTTAATTCCTTTTCTTATTTTGTTTTGCTCACCCCGAGTTCGTGAAAATTGGGGGCGTGATATATTACTTGCTTCCATTTTGAGTAATCATTTCTACGTCAACATTCTTTAACGTTTTGTGGTTCAAGATCCTCATCACTTATGGTGATTTTAAGTGATATTGAAAAAGCAAATATATGATCAATGATAATATCACCTCGATCTCATATATCTCTATTAGATACATAGTTTATCAAGATTTCTTTATTTTCAGGTATTTGTGCCTCTTCAGGAGCTACTTGTTCTGCTTTAGGGGATATTACTTATTCAGGAAGCATTTCCTCTTCTAAAGGTATTTTTTTGCCTTCCTCATGAGGTATCATTATACTAACGTTGGTTTTATCAATCATCGTATTATGTGTGGTCTCTTCAAGAGTGTTCATTTCTCTTGTTCCTTGTGTCTTCCTCTTCTAGTGAAGCTTATCTTTTGTACCAATAGGTCTATCACGCTTTAAGTGTGCTATGGATTCATTTGTTGTTGTAGTAACGAATTTTCATACATGGACATTAATCCGTGCAGCGATATTTGCAGTTGGTATGTGCGATTTTGTTACTTTCTTTGTATCAGTGAATGCATCTGGTAATTGATTTGTAATACTTTGTAAATAAATGATCCTTTGAACTTCTAGTTCACACTAATTAGTACAAGGATCAAAATGAGTTAATGTTGTTGCATTTCATAAATTTCATGTTGAGCTTTTGGCTTCAGCTTCTCTCTCCCTAATGATGGGAAGATTGTCTTATCATAATGAAAATTTACAAATCATGCAGTAAATAAATTACCTATCAGGGGCTTAAGATATCTTATGATTGATGGAGAATCAAAACCAACATAAATTCCTAATTGTCTTTGGGGACCCATTTTAGTACGTTGTGGGGGGGCTATAGGGACTTGTACAGCACAACCAAAAATTCTTAGGTGAGACACTATCACGACTCGAAATCCGCCTCGCGTGGACCTCAGTGTTGGGACCGCCGCCTACAGACCCAGGGGGTCTGTAGCAAGGCTCACATAAGCAGCAGGTATCGAATAGATGTGCGACATATGGTTGTGAAAGCGTGAAAACTTTTTCTTTTCTTTTCTTTTTTTAAAATTTGCACATCCGTCCGGTACTGCCGCTCTTTACATTGTGGTACACCTGAATATACATTCAGAGCATAATTAAAAACTTAAAGGCTTTATAATTAATACATGTTTAACTACCCCACGAGGCTTAATACATAACAGTTTACTACTTCCTAATACAAAAGCTACTATTAAAGTCCATAGTGTTCCACAAGAGAACTGCTAGTCCTGTGATTAGTTGCCTAACGTTTTTTTCCAAAATAGGTAGGCTTATCATCATCGCCATCAAAAATCAGAACTGCTATTGATCACCTGAAAGGGGGACGGATAAAAATTTGAGTAAGCTAATCTAAGCTTGTGAGTAATTCCTGCACCTATCATGGGGTTTTCAATTGGCAAAGGTTTAGCACATGAGAGTTTATAAAATACTCACTACCAATTGCTCATACGTTTAGAACACAGAGTATATGCATTCTTTAAAACAGATAGCTTTAAAACATTTAAAGTATTCAAGTTAAACATACATTTCTTCAAATAGAGTATATGCACTTCAAAAGCATATAAACATGCATAATAAAAATGGGGGTAAAAACCTAGCTTCCATTTTCAAAAGCGTTTGTCATCTTTTCTCTTTAATTAGGTGGAATCTGTTTCGAACCAGAATCCCGTTTTACTGCAATGCTACAATGGAGATATCTCATTGCTTGGGGGATTAGATCCTGCTATCGAGCATTTCTTCGTGTCATAGTTGAATCCTAAAGGATTTTAACTTCACATGTGGTCTTTAAATACCATTTATCTTATAAAACATTTATCACATGGCTTCTTCAATAGATACTTTTCATGAGTATTTAAAACATGAAATATATAACTTCTGCAATAGGACTTCAAATACTTGGAATAATCAAATTCAGAATATTTAAGAAAACTGGCATTTTACTCAGACATGCTTAATATTTCTAAGAAATGAACTGTATAAAAACATTTACGGAGCATGTCATAACAGAATATTTTAAAACAACAATCATATAAAGACTGAATTTGATATTCAAATGCTTCACATAACTTGAACTTAAAACTTCTTCAAATATATGGAGTTAAATCTCCACTTCAAATACGGGGTTACTCACCTTAAACCTTTAAGTCTACTTTAAGGGGCTGCTTTTCCTTTTTCCTCTTTTCAACCTAAAATAGTTTAGGAAAATCTCATAAACTTCATATATATTCAAATCAACTTGTGATTTAAATCCATCCTTAGACTATGTAGGCCTAACTTTAAAAATCAGCCTAATTATAATTGTACTACATATCTAGTTTCTTTAATGATAAATAAATATTACCTCTGAAGCCATTCACTTAAAGTTTCAGTGTTTTCTTGCTCTTTAACTTTCGCTTCAGCAAGTCGTGCCTTCGTTGGGGTTTCATACATGAACGGCCTAACTGAAAACGATTTCGATTGACCTGGCAATCCTTATTTTCCTAGCAATCACTTTTTGTTGCCACAATAAGTCTTCCATGAACTCATGTTGCTTTTTATCCGTTGCTCTCTAAGCTTTAGTCATAATTGTGAACTCCTTCTGTTTCTTATCCATTTTAGTCTACTTGTATATTTTAGCCCAAAACACAATTTAGCGTGTTAGAGAAATCAATTTCATTTTAAAATTATACTCTTCTGGTAGCTCCATTAACTTTAAGTTTGATTTATTTACTTCACATGTTTACGTATCGTGTCTTTCCATATTTTACTTCGAAATACGGGCCTTAGTTTAGTACCTCGACAATGTTCTAGTTTATAGCCACCTGACTGATGCTATTCATCAAATTTTATGTCTCTTTATTTTAGACACTTCTTTTGGTAAAATAGACTCTACCATTGAGTCCAGAACGTCGAAGAAAGTCAATTTAGGCTTTCGCGAAACTCCATTTGGGTTTGGTAGCAATAGGGGCATTTTGGTCATTTTAGCATTTTTATGGGTCTTTAATTTTTTGGGACCTTGTCTCATGACGTGGACCTCACTGTTAGACTCAGGAGATCCGAGATAATAAGAATACACTAATAACTTGTCCAATTTGGTACACCGAGCATTTTGTGACTATTTAATTTAATTAAATAAATTAAATTAAATTAAATTTATCAAGTATGATATATATATATATATATATATTTTTAATTGCATAATATGTTGGATGCGAAATGGGTGGCATGCTGGCCAGCGTGTCACCTCCCCTTTAAAAGATACTGTGTTCGAGTCTCCATAGGTGCGTATGCACCTTTTTATTTTATGGTTTTATTAAATATAATATATATATATATATATATATTGTCATATATGTCTCACACGCGTGCACATGGGCGAGTGGAAAGGGAGGGGGTTTAGGCGCGTGGGGTCAGGGGTTCTAACCCCAGGAATTTCAGGTTCTTTATTTTTTTTTCTGATTTTCTTTGAAACAAACGACAGATAAGGGCTTCAAACGTGGATAGGCTATCCTGTTCGCGTTTAGTTTATTAAATTGGCTTTTAAACGCGTAACCAAACAGGTAGAATCAGGGTTTTAAAAACCCTTAAGCAAAATGACGTAGTTTCATTTATTCGGTGGTAGCTTTAAACGCTGCCACGTGTCCCAGTCACCCTTGCCCATTTCAAATGAGTCGAGTCGACTCATTGTTGTCTTCCCCACCGACCCAACACTATTGCCCTAATTCCCGATTTCCATTTTATTCATTTTCATGAATTTTCAATCATTCTCCACTCTTTGTTTTCATCCCCATCCATTTCCATAACATTAAGGATAGGTTTTGCATTCATAATAGGGTTCGAATTGGTCTCATTAGCTAGGGCAGAGGGTTGATAACCCAACCTGCAACTTGTTCGTATATGCTCATTTTTGAGCCAAGTCTTATGAAATTTGTTCTGTTATGCTCCCCTCTTCATAGGGTTTCATATCTCGCTCCTTAAAATTAGTTTTGAGGTGCAGTTGAGGCCTTGGGTTTAAAATCTGAAACCTGCAACTCGATATTTGGAGGTCATTTCTTTTGATTCTTGGTCGCGGTCATTGGTTTCTAGCATGCTTGTAGGGTCTAGTTGGGGTCTTGATAAGCCAAAACTAGTTTGGCAAAAGTTGGTTCAGACCTGCTTGAGCAAGGTCCATCCATGGCTGTCGTTCATGGGTTTAGTGTTTTAGGTCATTTCCAAGGCCAAATTTCATGCTTATCTTTGTTTAAACAGGTTCTAAATATCATATATACACAATCAATGCTTAAGATAGTTCATGCGTAGGAAAATTTCTAGAGAGAGAAAAACATGAAAAACTTAGATTTACCTGTTACAGTGGTCTCTCTCTCCCTTCTACTTCTGATTTTCTCCCTTCCTCTTCTCAGAACTCTCTCTCTCTCTCTCTCTGTGTGCTGAATTCTCATGTGGGTGTGTGTATACAATATGTATATATGTATATAGGTGCACCCATGATCATTGCCATTTCTGATTTCCCCCACCAACTAGGTTAGCTTGTGGCAGCATCTCTAATAAGTGCTTCTACTCCACTGTTTTGGGCAGGCCATCATCAGTCGTTTGTGTGTGTGTGTGGTGTTTTGCATATATATATATATATATATATATATATATATATATATATATACACACACACACATACATACATACACATAATATAATACCAAAACACTTGGATACACACACCATTACACCTTAGATATTTGCATGTTTTTATATACTATATATAAATATATTTAATTATCCTTATACAAATCCATGCATATACTTACACATCTACATACTTGGCCATGTATACACCTTTAATGTGTGTATGTGTGTGTCATCATATTTTCTATTAATTATAACTAATAATTAATTTCTTATATTTAATTAATTAATTAAATTAATTAATTATTCTCTTAAGTGTAAATATCTTTACACTAATTTTTCATAACCTTGTAATGCGTGCCATAGGACCCGATATCTTTGGGTCACGGTATTACAAACACATTTGGTAGATAGCCAAGTACAATTTCTAAAGGGGAATATTTGTAACAAGAAATTGACTTAATTAATGTCGCAGCATGGAATATGGCATGCCCCTCAAGAAGAAGTAGAAAGCTTTGTCTTCATAAATAAAGGTCTAACTATTAATTGAAGATGTTTGATCAAAAATTCTGCCTAAATCATTTTGTGTGTGTACGTGAGCAACAGGGTGTTCGATATTAATTCCTATTGATATGCAATATTCATTAAATGCTTGGAATGTAAATTCACCAGCATTATCAAGACGTATTGTCTTGATAAGATGATCAGGGAATTGTGCTCTTAATCGAATGATTTGAGTAAAGAGTCTCGTAAATTCTACATTACGAGATAAAAGTAAACAAACATGAAACCATCTAGTTGATGCATCTATCAATATCATAAAGTAACATAATGGTCTACTTGGTTGGTGAATAGGTCCACAAATATCTCCTTGAATGCATTCTAAAAACACTGAAGATTCAACACTCACCTTCATGGGAGATGGCCTTATTATCAGTTTTCCTTGAGAACAAGTAGTGCATGAATATTCACATGGTAAAAGAATTTTCTGGTTCTTTAAAGGAAGTCTATGTGGATTTTTGATGATTCTTCGTATCATTATTGCCCTTGGGTGGCCAAATTAGTCATGCTAAAGTATAAAAGTATTTGAGTCGGTGAACTTCTGATTCATCACAACATGTGATTCAATGAAATTTATATTAGTTTGGCACAGTCCCAAGGAGAGAGGGGTAAGTTTCTCCAAGAAGCTCTTTCTATTTGAAATCATAAATGTGATACAAAGGTATTCTATATCACCTTCATTATTGGTCTCAATATGATATCCATTTCGGTGGATGTATTTAAAACTAAGCAAATTTCTTCTGAATTTGCTACAGTATAAGGCATCATTTAAATGAAATGTTATCCCATTTGACAATGTGATGTCGGTTCTTTCGGAGCTTTCAATCATGTTTGCAACACCAGATATGGTGTTAACATTAGCTTTACATAATTTTAGAATAAAAAAGTATCTTTTATCTCGAAGGATTGTATGAGTAGTGGCACTGTCTGCTAGATAGATATCTCCATTATCCATCTAGAATCTATCAATGTTTTAAAAATAGAAACATGAAAAATTTAAATTGTATTGAAGCAATATAATTTAATAGAAACATTACAGTGAGTTAAATAAAACAACACAAATATTACAATAGGTTAAACAAAACAACATAATATAACAAAGAACACTAATTGATATGTGCGTTCTTATCGTCTTTTAAATGGTCAATTCTTCCACTAGGATCTGTAAAGAAATCTGAGACATCTAGATGTGTAATATTCACAAGATCATTAAAAATATCCATAAGGTGATCAATAACTTTCACAGGACCATTAGTAAAATTTGTTTCTATTTCTTTTCCTTTTTCTTTTAATAAGGCTTGATAAAGATTTACAAAATGTCTAGGCGTACGACAGGTACGTGACCAATGTCCTTTTCCACCACAACAATAACAAGATTCTTCAAGATCTTAGGATACTTTTCATTTTTCATTTTCTTTCTTTGCTTCAATATTATTATTACACTTCAGGTGTTGTAGTGTGTCTCTTCTAAAACAATTAATAGAATTATTCTTGTAACCACCTCGATATGCATTATTATGCTAGCTGCAATCGTGACCACGTCTACTGCCATATCCACGCCCAAGCTCATGTCTTTGTCTATATGATGAAATTGCATTTGCTTTAGAAAATGCATTTTCATTCTCTCCAGAGAATGGCACAGAGCCACTGGGATGTAACTGATGATTTTTCATCACAAGGTCACTATGTTGTTCAGCCAGGAGAAGACATGATATCAATTTAGAATATTTAGTAAATGAACACTCTCGATTGTGTTGTTATAGAACAATATTTGAGGCATGAAATGTTGAGAGTTTATTTTCCAGTATATCTGCATATGTAATATTTTCTCCGCACAATCTCAATTATAAAATAATTCTGAATAATGCAGAATTGTATTCACTGACTAATTTAAAATCATGCAACCTCAAGTGCAACCAATTATACCAAGCCCTTGGCAGAATGATAGTACATTGGTGGTCATACCTTTTTGTTAAATTCCTCCAAAAGATTAATGGAACTTTTATCGTTAGATATTCTGCCTTTAGGCCTTCATGAATATGATGGTGAAGAAATATCAATGCATGTGCACAATCCTTCAGGGATGCAACTGTTTTCTTCTTTAGTAGTATCAATAAGACTACTAGCTTCAATGTGAAGTTTAACATCAAAGATCCAAGATAAAAAATTCTTTCTGATAATATCCAATGCAGCAAACTCAAGCTTGGTGAGATTTGACACAATACAAATAAGATAAAGAGAATATTTAGATTTCAATGTACTAAATATGACCTCTATTTTAATACCTCCGTAGTGGATTAGAGTTTCGTGTTGATATCATATTGTAAAATTAATGATCAAAACCTAGTACGTGTTCTAAAATTGATGATCAAAACCAACCACACAAGTGCACACAAAATTTACATGGTTCGGTTTCAGGCCTACGTCCACGAACAAGAGAAAAAAGATTTTACTATTTATATAAATAGTTTCAAAAATGGATCTCACTAGGCTCATAACAAGTTTACTGCTTTCTGTCTCAGTAAAAATTATATTGTTAAATTACTCATCGTGCTCCTTATATATGTAAATTTGCCACCACTGTAAGTGATATCACTTACCACCTTATTCAGTTCTTATCTTCAAGTTGCCACATCAATAGCAACATATGTCATGTTGATGCTTGATATATATCAAGCTTGATTTCTTTCTAGTGGTGGGACATCATCCACCATGTCCTTTATAATAGGGTTTACCTTCAAACATTTTAACCAAAAAAAATCAATCTTTTTTTAGACTATAATGCCCCTAGTATAACCTAGAGCTTCCCAATGTAATAAGTTGAAGAGCACTGCGTGAATCAAAACATGATTTTCAAAAATTTAACCATGGGGTATATTGGTGGTATTATTAAATTTTGATCTCAATCAGCAAGGTTCTAATTTGCTGGCCATAGAATCTTCTATGATTGGTCATTATTGAATAGATTGTGACCTTATTGAACCCTAACCGACGGGGTATATTGGTCGTATTATTAAATTTTGATATCAGTCAGCGTGGTTCTAATTTGCTGGCCATAGAAGAGGAATTTTAATGATTTGAACTCTTATGAATATCAAATGTGAACTATAATTGAACTTTGAATCATCGAACTGAGAACTATTGAACTACGATTTTGATTATCAAACTATGAAATTATTATCGAACTATGTTACTGAACTAGGATCAAACTATGATGTTGATTTTGAACTATGACTATTGTTATTGAAAATGACTTTGAACCGTAACTATGATTGAGTTACAATATTGACCATTGTTATTAAACTATGTTATTGAATCATTATTATGATTGTGCTATGTTATCGATTATTGATTACGACTGTGATTGAACTGAGATTTATTGAAAATGACTTTGATACTAGTTTCTGATTTGTTGTACTTTGATATGACGTATTCTAATTCCATATGAGTATAGACATTTTAGAATGTACTACATAGTAATTTTGAAACCCTTGACATGTTATGGAATACTCACTGAGCTGTTGAGCTCATACGAATTTTTATCTAATATATTTCAGGTAACAATATTGGCAAAGAACTAGCAAGATCAGTCAGGATAGCCGAAAGCTTATAAACTGTGAGCCCTTTTTGTATTAGGATCTTGTTAGACACGATGTAGTTACTTTTGAAAATTATGGAATGTATATCGAATATGATGTCAGCAGATTTGAGCAATTACATCACGTACTTTTGTAGTCACTATGGAATTATATAAATGACTGATGTTGAATTGTATATTGACACTTTCACAAAAGAAAAAGAATTTTATTTTGCTGTGTTTGATTAAATGTAAAAGATAAAAGTATTGTGATCATTGAAAAGGCATCTGTGGCGGATCACGAACCCCTAATCCGCATTGGCTGGATTCCGGGTCGTGACACTTGGAAAGGTGATAAAGGAAGACAAATTAATTAAGAAAATCTTAAGATCATTATGGATAGGTTTAAAGCAAAATTAACTACCATGAAAATATGTAGAGACCTAACGACACAAAAGGTTAATGAACTAGTGGGAGCTAAACAAAAGTATATATTGACTCTAAAACCTCAAAATAAAGTTAAGAGTTTAACTTTAAGAGTTGTTGACAATGTTGGTCAACCGAATGAAGATGAAGTATTCTTAATAACTAAGAGATTTAGAAAATTCCTTTGGAAAAAAATTTAAGAAAACTACATTTAGTAATAAAAAGAAGAAAAAAGAAAACTCTAAAAACTTGAGTAGAGAAACGATAAAGAGAAAAACAATGGGAGATGTTATGGTTGTCACCAACCTAATCACAAAAAGGTTGATTGTCCTTTAAAGAAAAAGAAAAATAGGAAAGAAAATGCTAAGATTATGACTTGGTCAAATGAATCTAATAATGAAGTCGAAAGACTCTAAAGTAGAGGAGGTTACTAACCTAGTAGTCTTTACATTCTCTTTGGATGAGGAATCTTCGTCAAAATTTAGATCCAATGAAGGAGGAGAAGATATTTTAGATGACGAGATACTTCATGCTACGTATGAAAAACATCTCAAAGAGTGCATGATTACCTACTCTGTCACGCCCCGAATTTTTGTGAACCCGAGGAGCGACTGAACGAAATAAAAAGCAAAATAAAATAAAGGGCAATCTAACGGATTCAACTCAAACTTACATTCATTTCCTTCAATGTACATCCATGTAAAGCACAATTAATAAAAACATTCGACATGTCATTTGGGCTTAAGCCCTTACATCTCAAAATATGCCCCCAAGGGCCAAAATCATTCTAAGCTCATATCTCCTCCACTCTGCAAGACTTCCTCAAGTCTCAAGTGCTGGGAGCATCATCTGAAATGGTGTCCCACGAATGGGTCAGCTCAACTGCTGGTACAATATAATGCTAATGCAAGAAACAAAATTAAGGGCGTGGCATGTGCAAGTGTACATTTATATCTATATGTCATTCAATATCATCATACAATGTACTGGTAATAATCTACATATCATCCAACTCATTAACATAATTTAAGGTGTGGCATGTGCAAGTTACATTTATCTCTACATGTATTCTAAATCATCCATGCAATGTGATAACAATAATCCACATGCCTTCTAAATCGTCCATACCATGTAATAGAAATAATCTACATGCCATCCAAATTATTCATGCAATGTAGTGACAATGCCCATGAAACACCCACACAACTCTATGCCACAACCATGTCAACTCTATGCCATGTCCATGTCTCGTTTTCAGAACACATCCGATGGAAGCTGAGTACCATGTCTCATTTTCGGAACACATCCGATGGAAGCTGAGTACCATGTCTCGTTTTCGGAACACATCTGATGGAAGCTGAGTACCATGTCTCATTTTCGGAACACATCCGATGGAAGCTGAGTACCATATCTCATTTTCGGAACACATCCGATGGAAGTTGAGTACCATGCTTAGCACCACGTGCTCAACCCACACTATGCTTTCAATGCATCACACTATGCCAATATGCCTTGATTCCACCATGCAATAACACAATCTCATATAAGAAATTTACTAACACATGGAGCATGCTTTTAAACAATGTATTCCACTTAAAGTAACCACAACATCTGAATAACAAGACCTCTTCCACATGAACGTATGCAATACATGATCAACGAAAATACATACTCAAGTCATGTGTTCACAATCTTAACAACTCTCCAAAAATATAAATCACGTACAACCCAACACATAGAATAAATCATATCTCCACGGAGCAGCAAAAAGCACATAAGTAACGTAAACAATCAACTCAAGGCTTCTTTTTAGCGTAACATTCCTTATGTGATTTTTTGACATTAAACAAATAAATATATGATCCATTCAATCAACATGCAAATCATTCCTAAACTTAATTATATTTTTTACTTAGCACAATATATCGTACCTGATGAGTTGGTATCAACCCCAAGAAATCATGCTCGCAGTGTAGCTGAACTACAGGGAAAATGTAGAAGGCCAGACCACCTTCTCCTTGTCTTTCAATGTCCCTAAAATTCATGAAGTACAACTCAGTTCAATTGCTACTTGAATTATATTATTCATCAAATTTTATGTCTTTATTTTATGAGTTTCTATTTTGCCAAATTAAACTCTACTGTTGAGTCTAGAACATCGAAGAAAATAGGTTTAGGCTTTCGCGGAATTTAACCTGGACATCCAAGCTAAAAAGGGCAGAACGGTCATTTTGCACTCTTACGGGTCCTCACATCTCGAGGCCTCTTTTTGTAGATCGGACTCCATGGTTGAGTCCAGAATGGTCGAAATAATAAAATTTCACTATTTGTTTACTTAATTCAAAGTTCGTTTGACTACATTTCAACTCAGGGGCATTTTAGTAATTTTTAATATTATTACGGGTCTTTTACTTTTTGGGACCCCGTCTCGTGAAACGGACCTCACCATTTGTCTCAGAATGATCGAGATAGTCGAAATACACTAATGACTTATCCCATTTGGACTCCAAACTATTTTGTGATATTTAAATTAATTTAATTAATTAATTAATTAAATTAATATTTTATTCAGGAGGCTCAGGTCGTAATTAATTAAAATTTTTGGGGGTCAGTTCGTAATTTCTTGAAGTTCTAGTTCAATTAGAATTGAACCAGTGGGTTTTCTGTTCAAAACCCTAAACCGGTCGAGGGCTGTGGTGAACCAACCGGTCTGACTGGTTCAACAGGTCATGCTAACGTCAACCCTAGACTTTAAAACTCATCCCCTCAAAATGACACAGTATGGCTTAAATGGGTATTCGATTTTAAGTTCGGTCGGGTCCCGATCCGACCCGGACCCGGTCCCGACCTGAATTTCACAGTGCCTTCTTCCCCGTTTTTCTAGCATGTCTCCGGTAGGGTTCCGGCGCCTTCTCCGGCGCCGATGACTGTTTTTCGGTGGATTTTCTTTATTTTAAAAATGTATTTTTCTTCATTTTCCTCCAAGGATCTCATATCTAACCTTCATTTTGAACTTGGGCCACTCAAACGTCACGAATAGGAGGTCAAAGAGCCATGGCCGAATCTCTGACCAAGTCTAAAACCTCATTCTTCGTGACTGTTTTGTTGTAATTATTTTTCCTAAACATTTTTGCACCTCACCCCATGAATTTCCTATCATTTGAGTCGAGTTTTATACATAAAATATAAAGAATCTGATCCCCCACCCGTGAGCTGCAACTGCTCCTAACTCCCTCAATCCTTAACCATTTTAACTCATTCTTGTTGTGTTAAACTCTATTTTTCATTCTCAATATGACCCTACCATTTAACTAAATTATCGTGCTTTCTAAAATTTAAAACAGAATGACCCACTTACCTTTTGTTTACTGATTTTCTCAATGCATGCCTCTCCTTCTCCCTTCTGCCCCAACCTCTGGTTCAAGCTCCAAGCTCTCTCTCTGTCTCTCAGTTCTTTTTCTTTTCTCCCTCTCTTCTGTCTTTCTTTTCTTTTTCTCTCTAACCGACAACCCCATATGTATATACATATACATCATAGCTCTCTCTCTCTCTTTCTACCCGTGCTCTGAAGCCCCTCTGCACACTCCAATACCCACTCCCCTTTCAGCTTTCTTTCTTGTCCCTACAGCAATGTATTGCTTGCAAACTTGGTCTTTCACATATCTATATATATATATATATATATTATACTTCCAACACACACATACGCACGGTCTCCCACACACACAACCGACCCACACACTGCACACACCCACACAGCACTGTGTGCTTGCTGTCTCCCACTTCCCTTTTTAGTATACATAATATATATATATACAGCTCATTATACATATATATACACATATTATACTTTATGCCTACACATATTATACATGTATATATTTTCATATACGTATGTATATATTAAATTTTGGGCACGTACACATACACTCATATTTCACGGCCTATACTTATACACGTACGTATGCATGCATAAAAATACGTGCACACACGCATTACGAGGCATGGTTCTGGTTTGCCCGGGCGTCGCCCGTACTGGCTACTCAAAATGAACCGTTCACCTTCCAAAATTTTTTCAGTCTCTAAAATATCCCAACATAGAGCTCTAACAGCTCGAGTTACCTGGGTACTACACGACTCAGTCGGTCTACCTCAGTCTACGTGTCATGTCTCGAGTCAGGGCATCATAGCCCTATCGTCAAAACGAAAAAGTTCATCCTCAATTTTTCCATGTCTCTACATAGTCCCTAAACAAGAAATTAAAACAGAAAAAAATATATATATATATATATATATATGTAGATAGAAATTGAAAGTTTAAAATTGGAATCACAATAATATTCTTCAAAAATAAAAACTCTCAATTTAGAAAATTTATTTTTCAAAAATAAAGTTAAATTTCTTGAAGCAAAACATTACAATGTTCTTGAGGAAAATAACTCCTTAAAATTAAAAATCACTAACTTAGATAAGGAATTCACCTCTAAAAATGTTGCTCTCGAAAAGTAACAAAAACTAAAAGAGAACTCTATACACCTTCAATGCATGCTACAAATTGGAAAACTTGTTAAAAACAAAACTAGTTTAAGATTTTATGAGCATACTAATGCATTTAAAAATCCCCCTAATCCTAAAACTAGTGGTAGTCCTAAGAATAACAATGTTCAAATTTTAAATATAGGAAAACCTATGGTACCTCCTCTTAGGTTACACCCATATAGGAAACTATTTGTTCCTACCTACTTTAGATGTGAAGTGAAAAAACATGCGGTGCAAGAATGCTTAAAACTTAGAAAGAAAAAATACTCTAGGGAAGCAACTGGAGAATTTAAAGAACAACTTAACTTTCATTCATAGTTGCAAATTTTAGCAAAGTTACTTGGTGATACTACGTCATCTCTTAGTATTGGAAAAGATTCATCTCCTAAGAAGAAGAACACTACTTTGGACTGCTTATGTTCCATCTCAAGTACATGATCCCTCTAGTTTATCGCAAGTTAGAAAAGTTTGGGTTAAGAAGGATGTCCTAAAAAACTTCACTCCACATGTTTTTCCCATTAAACAAGTATAATCATTTCCAACTTGATAGGTTTAGGAATTATGTAGTTTAGGATCCTTGATCTTAATTTAAAATAAATTGAACCCCATGAACTATTTTCAAATCTTTTTGAATATATTTTTCTTCTTTTTCTTGAAAAATCAAAAATACAAAAAAGTGTTTTGTTTTTTTGGAAAATAATTTTTAATTTTTTTATTGGGTCAAAATAAGATCTTGATTAAATTTGTTGATTGAACCCATGATTGAATGGGATACTTTAAAGTAGTAAAAATCACTCATACAAGTCTAGATAGTGTTTGATTAATAATTGAATTAATATAAATAAAATACCTAAAACAATTATGCAATGTCAGGTTTTAGATTTTTTTACTAGTTTTGAAATTTATAATTGTTACATGAAATCTAAAATTTGGGATGACAGTAATTGGATCTTTTAATTAGACTGTACAATCTCAAGAGCATAAAATAATAAAGTATGAATATTGATTACAAAGTATAAAAGTTAATACAACATGAGTTTCTTGTTTCAATTCATTGGATGAACTTAAGTCATAAAATTATTTTACAAAAGAATTGATAGTAAATGTGACTCAAGTCTTCACTTCAACAAAATGTTGCAAGCCATTGAAATATTCTACAATAAAAAGTACAAAAAGTCAAAAATCACATTCATTATAATTGATGAGTTTCGTTTAAAAAGTCAAAGTAAAGAAATGTGTAGATAAGTGTTTGAAGGTGTTGTATAACACGCTTAATTGACTACTCTTATCTAAACAATCTAGCTCTTGAAAATCATATGAATTTTATAAATTACTTATCTAGCTTAAAATCTGATATCTATATGTGAGTTGATTACTCATATAAACCTAATTGAATATGTGACAACAAAATCTGGACAAAATCAGTGATGAACTACTCTGAGAACTAAATTTAGTTTGTGGTGTGAAATCTTCAAATTCTTGAAAGATTAAATTGAAACCCCTAGGAAAATTAAAAAACAAATCCTTTATTTTATTTATTGAATGCTCTAAATCTATTTTTTTACATTTATAATTGGTTTATTTAAAAGAAACAAACATATTAAAAATTAAGGAGATACATTTGAACGGATAAACATTCTTCATTCGAACAAACATGCAACACGCGTTCAAACAAAAGCAACAATTGTGTTCGAACACGAGTCCAAAATCATGAATATTATCACCCCAAAGGTAATTTTGGCTAATTCACCTCATTTGAACTATTCTAAATTCTCTCTGAGTGTTTTTGTGAGATTTTTGAAACCTCTTTACCTTCTTGTCAGTTTATTAGAGCGTTCTTTTCCCTTTTTTGTGTTTGATACCCTTAATAATCATCATGTTATTTTCATACGCACTCCTTTTTCAAGTATTCCTGATAGCTAGAGGTAGCTATGATTGTCGAGTATGACCACGACTGGATGCACGTCTTGCACCACCTAGATTTAAGATGTCCGAACAGTATACTAACATTATTAGCAGTATGGACTAACGTTCAATCACCATAGAAGGTGGGTTTGATATACCTTCACTAGAGACTAGAAATCCATTCCTTGGTTCAGATAACGAGAATGAGTGGACTACCTCACCATCGGCACATCACGAGAATAGACAATACTCTCATTTCACCATGATATACATAGTTATGACATTCGTACACATACCTTAATTCCTTATATAAGTGCATATAGGATAATCATTTCACTAGCGATCATGGCTAAGTCGCTTGGTATTTGTAGACACGGGGATGACCCACTTAAGGATTTTCCTTTTGACATTGAACCTTTGGATAGGGTTATCAAGTATCTTAGTCATGCACCGGGCATCAAAGACTTGAGGGTGACCTTGTAAATCAAGGTCAAACTAAATAAACAATTCTTGTACATCTCAAACCACCTTGTGATTGGCACATTCTCACTTGAGTCTTCATAACATATATGTTCATTCATATTTCATCCATATAACCCAACAAGGTTTACATACATTAATCTCAAAAGTGTAATCATCATGTGGTATCTTTTCCTAAGCCAAAAGAATACAAGTTCATGGTTTTAAGGTTTACCCTTATACATACACAAAATAAAGTTCAAATTTTATTGAGACTTCCAAGCCTTCACATCAATAATATAAAGACCTTAAGGTTTACATATCCAAAAACAATCAAAAGAGACTCATCATTCAATCCAAGTCTTCAAGTGATTGACTCATTGCCGTTACTTGTATCTAGTAGAGGTAAAAACAACAACCCCAATATAAAAACTAAACAAAGGAAAGAATAAATGGTGACAAGTGTAGTGTCAAGCAAATGTCACCAAACATTTTAATGAATCTTCATCATATAATCCTATATAATAAAAACATCAATACAACAATAGTAGCATAATTTAATTCTTACAATAAGAACGTAACACGACAAGAGGTTTCTTAGATTATCATCACTCTAACCATCTTAGTGGTGTTATTTTCTACTTCCACTTCTTCTGTAATCCTTCAAGACTACCTAATAGCTTCCGGTTAAGCCTGAGTGTTTTTCAAGCTACTAACCTAATGGAAACATATTACTTCCCCCGCGGGGTTATGGTTCGTAACAGAAGGGAGACACAATCCCCGTCACAAAACTTCAAGTAACTATCCATAACTTCCCATTTCTTGACTTGTAATTTACTTCATTCATAACTTCCAATTTCTCAACTCTTCAACCATTTCATTTCCCACTCATTGCTCACAAGGCATTCATTCAAGTTTCTTATTCCAAACTAAGAGTATTCACAGGAAAATGACATTCACATCAAAGAAAAGCATCACAAAAATAACACAACTAATAACTTCAAAATACAACATCATCACAATTATTATAGCATTTTATCAAACATTTGATATGCATACCAACTTCGCACAAGTTCATAAATAACAAGTAAATAATTCTTGAGCTTTCAAGTAAAGTGATTTTAAGTCGAGACCATGCATTGAATACATATATCATCATTTTGTAATAATATATCAAAGCTAAGCATGTAACATTCATCTACTAGTCTAACTATCAATTTATATCATTCCATACACATTTGACATATAAGAAAATTCATGCAAATACTATGAAATGCATGTTTTCTCCTTACACATCCATCATTCACTTAGGTTAGAAGCCCTACCTCAAAACAAGTGTAGATTTGTGTGTAGAGATAAAGAGATTCCAATTTCAAGCTTCAATCTTTGCTTCCAAAACTTAAGAAAATATTTACACCATTTATTCCACTCAATCAAGCTAAATCTATGAGAAAATCAAAGAATCATAAGGAAAAGTGAAAAATCCTAAATCTTACCAATTTTTTTCTTATGAAATTCCTTGAATCCTTAACTTTCAAGGTAAAGAGGAATCCTTTAAGTGTTGCTTCCTTATACTAGGAAAGGATTGTGTGGTGTGGATCTATGAATTAGAGTGGCTTCAAGAACATCAAGAAATCCTAACCTGTTTCCCCCTTTTTGGCTTAAGAGAGAAGAGAGAAAGAAGAAATGCCCCTTTTTTAAATTTGTGAGCCAGACTGCTATTGTCTAGTCGTTTGAATGAGCCTCACTTCGTTTGAAGAGGTGCTTAAATGAAAAAACACAATAGAGGTTCTACTCTGGTCATTCGAACGAGCTCAGCTATTTTTCCCAATTTTCAGTTTTTATTACACAGGTCACCAAATTTCAAATCTCAATATCTCACAAACCATTGATCAACTTAATGAGATTTTACAGGATTGTTCCTTATTAAGTCTAATTTCATATGGAATTGGAAGCACTCAAAAATTATTCCTACAACTCAAGTTATAGCCCAAACAATCCGTTGAGGTCAGTTTTTGTTCACATTTGGTAAAATTATTATAACTCACTCATATGGAATCTAAATAAGGCCATCTAGATATCATTTTAAAGATAAGACATAGATATTTAATTTTAAATAAGTCTCGCAAATTTTTTCAAGACAATTGGGGAGATATAAGCTTCTAAAAAGGACCATTGTGTAGAGTCCTTACCGTGAAAACATCAAAGTTAACCTTATCACACTCTTATGTTATCATACCCATGTAAAATGTATCCCAACACCTCCAAAAAATAATGTTTGTAATGTTTATCACCATGAAAAACTAATATTACCCATTATTTACTCATTTATATATTCTCTAAATTTATGAAATGTTATAATCTCATCAGAGTAGAGGACTTCCACTTACAACCCTTACCACATCTAATTTAACTAGAAAACTTAAATATTTACAAAGGTTTGTGTTAGCCTCTTTATTTCCTAAGAGTTGTAAAAAATCACACGACTAAGATGGCATGACTTTTCTATGCCATAACTAGTGGCATAGTCATTGACCTTCCTTCTAATGACTCGAAAAATTACCATAGGGCATTACGATAATTTTTTAGTTCGAATCAAAGACATAATTAATTAAATGAAAATGATTTACATAAATTATGAAAAGGAATTATTAGTGATTATTATGATATCTTGAGCCTAAGTTATAGTTATAAAAATTTATTCAAAACAAGTATGGGCCACATAGTTAAATTTGGGACACAAATAAATCCTAAAAGTCTAACGATCAAATTTGGAAAAATAGAAAGTGTATTTAAAATCTACATGTTGAAAATAGTTACGGTGTTAAATTTGGTACGATTCTGATATAGTTGATTTCGAGCACTTGTGCTTGAGCATAATTAACTAGTCACGCGATACCTCGATTGGCGTGCAAAACTTTTCAAGAAAGCTTTGGTAGGCATTTCTAGACAATGGCACATTATAGGTCCTAAATGGCTAAGAGAGTATCCTAGGTGCAAGACAATTGTGTGTATGAGGTTCACCATAAACATAGGAGAATGTGTGTGATGTGATGGGTGAGATATATAGGAGTTATCTCTTTCACTGCCAACCAAAAGTTGTTCCTTCTTTTTCTTTTAAGTTTTTCTCCTCTCTCTCTCTCTACCCATGAAATGTGTATGTGTTAGGACTCGTAGTCTATTCTTGTGTTGGCTAATCCATGTTTCACAAAACTTTTGTGTTATAAATCCAAGTCCAACCATGTTCTTAAGCCTTGTGGTCATCTTAGTAAATTGAGCTTCATAAAGAGTTCTTCAAGTCAAAGATGCATGCATTGGTATGAAAGGTATATTTCTTGGATTCACATTAGTCATGGATTCACACACACACACACACTTCATATATAAACTAGGTTTTAAAATCATGTTTTTGATCAAAAGTGTGTCTTTGGTATTTAAAGTTTTCATTGGACTTTGAATACAATCTTTATTGTTATTTAAGAGAGTTTTTTTATCAATGTGTGAGTACCTGTTCGATTAAGCTTATTGTCTCGATAGTTCGAACGACCAAGATAGTGAGATCACACGTCTTGTATGTGGGATGTTGTGGGCTTGGTTATTCAAACGAACAAACTACTGACTTCTCAAACACTCTTCGTGGAATTTTGTGGGATAGCTTGGTCGAACGACCATAGCAAAGGGTTCAATAATATATCGATGCATTTCTTTTGAATTTTTTTTAAGTACATATATCTATAAAAGAAATTATATTCAAGTTCAATACATATATGTATAACGAAAACTACCTTAACATGACATGAAATACTTATCAGAAGTTCAGAAACTTATATCAAAGTCCTTTCCTAAGTCAAAGGATCCTATAGCACAAATCAGAATCTTATTTAATATTTATTGTAAGTATCACTTTGTTCAAAATACTATTTTAGAGATTTTATTAGCTTAAAATGTCTCATTTTCGGGTTCGGAGGATTCCAAAACCTTATGATATGTCTACTTGATTTTTTTTTAAATTCATCTTATTGCTTTTCTAGGCTCCTAAATGTATTTAGAATTATTTCAATTCTTATTTTATATTTTTCAAAATCTAATTTTTCGAAACGGACCCATTGTTGTATCTATAATGTCAAAAAATGATAAAATAACATTTTGTCAAAAAATATTTGGCCTTAAAATGAGAACAATATCAAAATATAATTATACTAAAAAAGTTAACCTCTTTGTAATTTCTTCCAAATAGTTCACTGATTCATAATTATTTTAAATCCAACTTCATATTTCAGTGGCCAAACAGGCCTTAACCCCAATTTCTCTGTATATCCGGAATATGGATATCCTTATTCCTATTTCCTTATTCAGTTATACCTCTTGCCAAACAGACCCTAATTTTCAATGTCAGCTTTCCCTAGAAACGAGCACCACCGCCCGAAGTAACTAGAGATGAAGAAACGAACGAGATAGTATCAAATCCGCGACAGATACTAACAGAAGCACCAAACCCAACTGAGAGAGAGAGAGAGAGAGAGAGAGAGAGAGAGAATGGTGGAGGTAGAGAAATCTTCAACCACAGAGGATCAGACCAACAACCCTAGGGTTCAAGCCGATGACGAAGAAGAGCCAGAGGAAGGAGAGATCGTGGGCGACGACGATACGTTGTCGTCTGCAAAGCCACCGGGGGCCCTTATCAGTCAACAGCACCCATTGGAGCACTCGTGGACGTTCTGGTTCGACAACCCCTCCAAATCAAAACAAGCCGCTTGGGGCAGTTCCATGCGCCCCATCTACACCTTCTCCACCGTCGAAGAGTTCTGGAGGTATATATAGATTATTCTTATATATTTATATCTGTGTGTGTGATCTATTAGATTTATGTGTTCTCTTTCTTTAAAGCCTACGATTGGTTCTTGAGAAAAGTCGGCAAACAAGAGAAAATGAAAATGAAATGTGTGGATTTTGAGCTTGTGTTCTTGTTTTTATAATTAATTGATAAAAAATAAAGACAATTGACTGTATGAGGGTTTCTACTTTTTTATGAGTACTGTATTAGGGTTTCTTGAGCTTGATATATAACGAAAAGTTAAGGGTTGAATTTAGTTCTGTTCTTTTCATTCATTCTCTCGGCAATCTTACTGATTATTTATTTTGGAGCTATTCCGCTTTTGCGAATTTCTTTTTGGGTTTGTTGGAAAGAATGTTTGAGTAATAGTGTGGTGGTGTAAGGTTAGGGTCTTTCTGGATGTGATTGAACTGAATTGGTTGGTTCTCTTGACAATTTGTGGATATTGCTTAGAATCCCTAATTGATGGTGCTTGACCTTGCACTTTTACTTTAATCATGTGCAGCATAGTTATACAATAACAAAAACTAGGTTGTTTCTATTTCCTCTGGTTATGTAATTGTGTGGGTTTGTAATGTTTCTTTGTTTGGCTTTGCATTAATTTAATGCATTGTGTTCAATGCATTTATTGGATTTTACCTTTATGAGAGAATATTTATTGGATAGAATGGTGTGAATTAAAAATGTTTGTGCACAGTTGTTTATTTGATTATCAATAGTGAATGTAGTTTTAAATATGGTTCATATTGAGGTTTGTTGGTAGTTTGATTATTTATATTCTACAATTTTTGTAATTTAAGAATGTTTCCTGAGTAACTTTTCTTTTTATCCATTTGAAAATAGGCTTGGAATAATTAATTGGATGATGAACATCATCTTCTGAATAGTTTAGACTTTAGCAGCTTAACAAAATTTATAGATTAGAGATGGCTACGAGGAGGTTCATGTTTAATGTTCACATTTCATATGCTGTCATTTGGTTGCACATGATGCACTAATTAGTGAAAGTATTTGATTTAGTATGGAAACCGACTTGGTTGAGTGCATATGATTGCGTAAGCTCCCAAATGACTTGGTGAAAATTAGAGTTTCATTCATGGTTACCACAATTTGCTCCTCCCTTAGCGAATTGCGAATTGAGATCGCATGATTCAAGACATGAATTATTAGCGATTTGAAATGCAAGATTTAGCGTTTCAATTTAAAATATCAAGTCTCAAAAAAAATTATACAAAATATACACATCATTGAAATTTTATTTTATAATGACTTGAATTCGTTGAAATTTTTTGGTGTATATATATACATACCAATATTATCACAAATAAAATAAAAAACCATATCACGTCTCAAATAAACGTGTTTCGTTCCAACAAAGCAATTCAAAGAAGCCTACCCCTAACGTACCATGTTTTATAACAAATGACAATCTGCGTTCCCGTTTTCCGTACCGTAACGATCCACGTTCCAAGTAACATTGGTTTCATTGATTGATAATTGAGAAAGGCACCTGTACTTTCTTATTTTATGTAGGGTGAATGAGTTGTAAGAGAACCCAAAACATCACCTTTGGTTTTAGATCAAGTTGTATTCCTTCTTTATCCTTGACTTTCCAAACTTTTTAAAACTTTCTTTTGTTTCAAGATTACCAAAATCTGTGTTTCATGTTTCTATAATACCAAAATTAAAATAAAAAGAGTTGTCCAATTTATTTTTATTTTCTTGAATTTAGGACATGTCCTTGATACGTTAGGTACATGTTTTTTTGGATTGTTTTCTTTTTTATAAAAAAAAAATCTCTTTTTTCTCCTCTTCTTACCCGCTTTTCTTTTGTGTTATAGATGTATAAATATATATACATATATATTTTGAAATTTGAATTATAAATGTGATGATTAAATAAAAAAAGTTTTTGAATTTTTATTTAATGGCGTTCTTATTTTAATGTCTTAATAATATTGTTGTGATTTGTGTATCGTTATGCCAATTTTGATTAAAACAATGTTAAATTTTTATTTTATTATTATATAAATATATATAGTTATTCAATGTGTCCCTAATGTATCCATTTCATATTTTTGTTGAGAAATGCCATGTCCGTGTTCTGGAGCCATGTCTGTATCTGTGTCCATGCTTCTTAGCAACTAACCCATGGATTTAAATGGCAGTTGCGGTCGCTATGTAACAATATTGGAAGTATCAGGCTATTTGTAATGGGAATCAGAAACCGTGACCATGAATTTTTTTCAAACATTAACAAACTCCCAAAAACTTATTGACATGCATGTTTTTACTCTAGCTTGTCACTTTTGAGTGTTTTTTAAGTATTTATTATCATTTATTCTTGATGAGTAAAGGCATATGGTAAGGCTTGAACCCTCAACCCCTCTTTGGGAGGCTAAGAAGCACGGATAGAGACACGGGACATGAATACGACACAGACACGTAAACACATCATTTCTAAAAAAAAAGTAGGACATAGGACACATCAAAGACACGTTGAATTTATATAGTTTTTATATTTTTTATATAACCATATAATAAAAATCTAAGGTTGTTTTAATTAAAATTGATATAAAAACACACAAATCACAATAATATTCTTAGGGCATTAAAATAATAAATAAATAAAAGTTCAAAATTTTTTTCATTTAATTGTTAATATTCATGATTCAAGTTCCAAAACAAATTTAGTAATTATTTCATAAAAGATATATATTTATGTATGTATGTATGTATGTATGTATGTATGTATATGTGTGTGTATAAATAGTCAAAAAAGGAACTAAGGAGAAGAGAAGAAAAAGAGGAAAAATCCAAAGAAAAAGAAAATAAGAATAGAAAATGTGTTCTAAACGTGTCTAAAATATGTTCATAATATGTCTGAAATTTAGAAAAAAATTAATAATTTAGACACTCTTTTTTTGCATGTCCAGGAAGTATCCAAGAATGTCAATGTTTGACATGTGTTCGACACAAACACGTGAGCCAAAATAGAGTGTCCGTGCTTCACAGTTGGGAGGTAGAGGAAATACCACTTGAGTTAACAGCTTGGTGTTTTTATTATCTTTTATACAACACCTAAAAAGATATTTAACATTTTCAATTTATTTTTTTAAGTTACAATACCGAAAAAGTTGCATTTCTTATGATTCTTATGAATAACATTGCACCAATAATTACTTCAAATGCAATCCATAAAATTATGTAAATATTTTCTATAAGTATAATTATATATAAATATAACGTAATTAGTTAATTACATAACTAGTAACTAACATAAAGCAAATATACATGTGTTATTACATTACACATGAATTAAAATTGTAGAATCATATATTCATATACATTATGGTTTGACAATTTGACAAATAAGTTTTGAGAAAGGAAGAAATAAGATGAATGATTTGATTTTTTAGTTCAAATATGACAAAGGAAGTACGTGCATTTTCAGAGGTCTGGAAGGATAAAATTGCAGAAAAAAGTAGCTAAATGAGTGAGAAATACATTTATATACTACCCAGTAGCTAAACAGCCCATATCGGTCAGGGTATTGACCATACAGCTGCATAACGGACATATCGGCAATACGTAAACGGTATCAGTGCTTATGGGCCAATACACACATGAGTTTCCATTCGCTCACCGTGTTATTAATGCATTGGTAAAGATCATATTGTTCATAAAATAATGATACTCAATTTGTGCTCACTGAATTCCTTATGAGATCTGAGCTGTCTATAATGGCAGTACCTTTTGTTCTTCGTTCTAATAATCTTCCTATGAGAGTGGATCCGACTTATTTCTATGTAGTTTGTGGCTGAAACATTCAACAAATTGAAACAGCACTTGATTCTACTGAACAAAAAAATTGCTATTTGTACTTTTTCAATTTGAAACTGCGCAAGGAACGAGCAGGAGCTGTCTTTTTCTGAGTGCAGTTTGTTTGCCCCAGCCTTTTGTCTTACTTTCTTACATGATATCAGTTGCGCTTATATATCAGGGATCTAAAATAAGTTGCTTTCTTCCCCTAAAAAAATGGAGGCGGCAGTTATACCAATAACCATTGTGCTTTTGCTAAGCATTTGAAAATTGAGCCTTTGTGTTCTACCTTCCCTATTTTTATTGAAGTTGGTAGATTTGATTGATCACTGTGCCGTGAAAAGTCATTTGTTCACTGTGTAGGACAAAACCTTCATAAGTTGCAGATTTTCTAATTATTGTAGAATACGTTTCGCAGATTTGGAATTTAAAAGCAACTGCACAAGTTTATAAAAACCACATTCAGGTCAAGCTACAACCTTTGGATCATCAAAAAGATTGATTTCCTGTTTATATATCACATTAAACTCAACTCAACTCAACTTAACAAAGTCTTATCTCAATTATTTGGGGTCGTTACATGAATCATGTCTCGCCATTCTACTCTATTTGAGACCATTTCTGCAGTTAGACAACACAGTTATGATATCTTTTTTTACCTTCTCTACCCCACCCCTTAGCACGACCCTCAATATGAATTATGTCACTCTCTTCATATATATTGTATTAACAATGAAAATATGGTTAGGAGAAAAAATCTCAGTATTTTCTTTGTTTCTTTTGGTGTCTATGAGAAGAAAGGAATAGGAGAGTTTTGAGAGGGAAGATCTTCCCCTTTGTAAATTCAGGGCCATTTTTTGGAGGGCCCTCTTCTTTTGGGTTATAGGGTCGTCTATTTGTAGGGTTCCTAGGAGACTCGAGTCTTTAGTTTTTTGTATAGTGTTCTCTCCCTTTTTACTCTAGTGTGTGCAGCTCTTGGGTGCTCTTTTTATAATATTATCTTTACTAATACATGCGCACGCATGCGCACACACACACACATATATAGTTAATAATGTTTAAAGGAGGAGAGAAGGGGTGAAAAAGAAAATATAAAGACAAAAGAATAGTCTTTTCTTTCACATTTTATATATGTCAAATTTATTTAAATGTTCTTTTCTGTTGTCAGTTTTTGCTGAGGAGGAGAGAAGGGGTGAAAAAGATAAAGAGGGAAAATAAAGTCTTTTCTTTCATATTTTTTATTCAACAAATTTAATAAATGTTTTTTCTGTTATCAGTTCTTGCTGTGAACTGTTCTTGATCAGTTGGTGTTCTCTTAGTGCCTTGTTTTGTCTTATATGGTGATTTTTATATATTGACCTTTTTTTTAAAATCATTTTTATAATGATGAGAAACTTAATTTTGATAATGTATATAGCACAGATAACTTGGACATGAGTTGAGTCTCAAGTCATGAGAGGTACCTCATTAGTTACTCAGATTCTGAGGTATCTTAACATTTATTTAGGATATAAGCCTCTAAAGTTCACCTCAACCTGTTTTCTGGGAAAGTTGCATGATACTTGCATCTGAACAGATAATCGTTATACCTTCTGAAAATGTTTGATTATTTGTCAGTTGTCATATGATTACAAATATTTCTGTGGAACTGCAAACCTTTATTGTTGGTTGGTTGGCTGTATACCTTTTCAAATTGTCAATGTCTATGGCCTTTTGTTTGTTTTAAAAGTTTGCTACTAATATTTATTATTTGATTTTCAGCCTTTACAATAATATATACGCTCCAAGTATGTTGGCTCAAGGAGTAGACTTTCATTGTTTTAAAAATAAGATTGAGCCAAAATGGGAGGACCCTGTTTGTGCTAATGGAGGGACGTGGAGTGTGAGCCTTCCAAGGGGGAAATCTGACACCTGTTGGCTGTATACGGTATGCCTAGACTATAATTAATTTAAGATTAAATTCTAAACTCTTATGTGCCCTCTAATTTTTTTTTTGAATCTGTACTAGTTGCTGGCGATGGTTGGAGAACAATTTGATCATGGAGATGAAATCTGTGGAGCAGTTGTCAATGTCAGACCTAGGGGGGAAAAAATAGGTCTTTGGACCAAGAATGCTGCAAATGAAACCGCTCAGGTAGTTGCTTTTATAAAAATAAATAAATATTTTGCAGATTGTTTTACTTAGTATCAGTACATATTTTGCTCTCTCTCTCTCTCTCTCTCTCTCTCTCTCTCTCGGAAGTTCTACATGTGACCAGCAATCAACTCTTTACTTTGCATTTACTATCAGAATACATTATAGCTGCACGATTTTTTATTTTTCATTTAATATGGATTATGTTTTATAGTTTAGTTATTTATCTCCTATTATTGTGTGGAAAAAAAAAAAGAGGTGAAATGAGAGAAAGTTTGGACCTTTTTAAGGAATGGTTCTTCTGGATTCAAAATTTCCATTTCTCTCTTGTTTTTTCTTCACATCAACCAAATGGAATGTGAGTTCTTCTATATCTCAATTGCTTGTGGCATCTATGCACATTTATACTTGAGCTCGAAGTCTGGTAAGTGCATTCAAGCAGTTATATATATACGTCATCTGACATGCCAAAACCTTAGTCATTGGAGATATGTTGATTGCATTATTCAGCTTTTAATTCTAGGATATCAATGCTTGCTAACATTATCATATTGAATAAGTGTTTACATTCAAGTTATATGCATTTTTTATTATTAGTTGTCATAGCCAGTCATAAATAACTTATATGACACCTCATTTCTTCTTAAGTGAAATGCTCCTAAAGGTTATTGAATGATGCTTTTTCGTTACTCTTATTAAAAAAAATTGAAGCCACTTATTTTATTTTATTGGCAATGATGCTATAGCTAATCCAGTTATATCTCTGGTTTTCTGTGCTTTGACTGGTTGTTTGGTGATTAATCATTTCACAGTTGTCTGATTAGACAGTTTGAAGTTATTGCTTTCTAGAGTGGTTGCTTTATATATAATTAGTTTTGGGTCATTCAATCAACTAATTTCATATGGATCAAAAATGTATTTTTTTTTTTTTTGTGCGCATTTATGCATGTATTTTTGTGATGCATATTATGTGCAAATGTCATGGAGTTGATCAATGTATCTGTAGAAGTTTCAAGAATGTAGATATGTAGGGATGCTAAGTCTTTAGAAGGTTTTTGGAGGAAGGGAAACTGAAACTAAATTCCACAACCAAAAAAAAAAATCAAAGACATGTATTGTCACTTTTGATCAGATGATCTATCGTTCATTGCCTGTACCTGAGGTGGATATGACTTGAGGTGAACAAATTCGTGAGATGGTAGGAGTAGCACTTATAGGAGATAAAATGAGAGAAAAATTGGTTACGGCAGTATGGTCATGTACACCGTAGATCACTAAATATACTAGTAAGGAAGAGCGACGTGATTCATATCGAGAGTTGTGTTAAGGGGCGAGGAGACCAAAATTAAAGATCACTAAATGTACCGGTAAGGAAGAGCGATGTGATTCATATCGAGGGTTGTGTTTGGGGATGAAGGAGACCAAAATTAACTTTAATAGAGATAGTAAAAAAATATATGATAATGCGTGGTCTAACTGTAGAAATGGTCTTACATAGAATGAAATGACGAGACGGGATTCATGTAGCCAAACTCCAATAGTTAGGATAAGGCTTTGTTGATTTGATTTTAGTTGAGTTGAGTTGAAGTATATAGAAAAGAGGCAAGAGAGCACAACCCATGCATTAAACCCTGTTAACACAGCTCAGTCCATTCAAAAAAATCTATAAAAGAAGATTAAAAAAATCTGGAAAACTCCCAGAAATCTAACAATTAGAAGTTTATAATAACACTTCCTTCAACCTACACAAAGGCATCTCTACTTCCTTAGAAGATTGTGTTCCAGTCATATACACCACATAAGCAAGGACTGCCTACCTGGCCTCATGAACTTGACCACTGGACAACCCCCTAACCAAGAACCCAAATAGTCTCTGACTGCTCTAGGCATAACCCACTGAACACCAAACAAGAAATATCTAGCGACCTTACAATGGAGAAACAAATGATTGGAGGCTTCTTTAGCACCCTTGCATGTATAATAACACCATTAGGTAGAAGCTTTCCCTTTCTAATTTTTCCAACATCAACATAAGTTCTGAAACAGCAGTAGTTCACACACACAAAAGACCGTAGGGGGTATTTAACGTTGCAAATACCCTTCCAAGGAAAAGCCGACTTGACTCAACCAGTGACACTCAGTAGTACAATCAGATGCTAAACACAGCTTGCATAATTTGGTCATATTAAGCTACTTTCTCTTAGTGCACACAACACAAACACACTAAGATAATGAGCAGGATTGTATTACCAACCCAAAACTGTTGGTGTGACACCTATACTTTTTTCACAACGTTGTCATATGTTTAGTATATGATTGCTTTGAATCTGATTGTGGAATTCTCTACACATGGTGTGTGGTTGTTTGCAGATGAGCATTGGGAAACAATGGAAGAAGTCCATTGATTATGATGGCCCTATAAATTTCATATTTCATGTAAGTTTAAGTTTTATGCTTTTTTTGTGCACCTTGAACATTTTTTTCTTTATTTGCACAAGTTTTCCTGGTTAATGGGAAGATAGGTGCTACAGAGTTAATTGCTTTGCTTTCCTATTTTAGGATGATGCAATGAAGCTTGGCAAAAGTGCCAAGGGTCGCTACACAGTATGAACAGTATATTGTCTAATGATCAAGGGGATGCAAGATAACCAGTCTAAGGTTGCATGAGAAGGCTAGATACAGTTAATATTCAGAATGTAAAACGAGTTATGACTGCATTATTGTCATTTTTTGCACTGGGATTTTGCATAGATCCCTGACATTTTCAGTTGGAAATGCGGTATCTTCTTGATAGCTATATGCCAATATACAATTTGTAGTAGTTTTATTTCTCAAGAGTTCTAGTTCTTCTGGTTTTGCGGTTGAATCGAGTCATTGTTTTGCTTATATTACGCTGATTTTACCTTGTCACAAGGTGGTAAACAGATTATGGGTAAAAAATACATCCAAATTTGGTGGCCTCCCCCCGGATTTGCCATTGGAGGGAGGGATTTTTTAACCTTTATTTAATTTATTTTTTGTTTCTTTTCAAAAATGAGAGGTGGAAGGAAATGATTAAGAAGTTAGTAATTATTTGTTTTGTCATGATTGAATTTTTACCCTCGTAAAATAAAACATCTTTTCTCTTTTCTTGTAAGTCAGATGAGAGGATTACATTTATCTGTTGTATTTTTTTTCCTTCATTAGTTATCAAAGCTAAAGGAGGGATACACTTTCCTCTCTTCTTCCTCTTCTTCATCCTCGATATTATCCACAAAGATGATATATTGTCACTCCCCTCCTTTCACTTCTGTTTATAGTGTCACTGTTTGTATGAAGTAAGTTCTGGACAAAGATGAGTTTCACCTCTCAATCAATTTCTTGTGCAACTATTATTAGTTATGGTTTCCCAGAAAAATGATTTATTTTATTTGAGTTGGACCCAAAACTTGTACTCTTCTAAGTTCTAACTTGCATTTTTTTAAGTAAAACTTCGGATTTGTTTTTCTTATGTATTAGAATAACAGTCTAAATAAAGAAAATAAACTAAGGGTAAAAATGTTGGCCGAGAAACATGCGTGTTTGTTTTCACATTGGATAAGAAATCATCTTTGTAACAAACGGTTACTCACAAAAATAGATTATTCTTATTACTTTATTTGTAATCATAGTGACCATTTGGTAATTCTTTTTTTAAGTATTTTTCTGTTTATTGAACTAAAAAAGCAGTTTTTGGTTTACGCATAAAAAGTACTTTAAAAAATTTAAAAGAGCAAACAAAAAAAAAATTTACTTTTAAGCAAAAGAAAAAATAACTTGCATTTCATAAGTAAAAAATTTACTTTTTTGCTTCTTTTTTTTTGTTCAAATTGTCGCACAATCATTGCCACCACTACTATCGTCACTCCACCACCACACTATCGCCGCCACCGTCGCCGTCCTCATCTTCGTCGTTGCCGTCTTTGCAAATCGATATTATTTTTAAAGAATGATTTTAATAAATACAATAAAAATTTATTATTGAGACAAAAATAGTTATTAAACATACTTTTACTTTTCTAAAACAGAAGGTAACAATTATAAAAATTTACTTTTTTACTTATTAAAATGGACACATAATTTTTTGTTCATACACAATTAACTATTTCTATCTAATAATAACATATATATAAGATAGATTCTTATTATTTTAATCTATCTTTGTTATATAGGGTAAGATTCAATTATATATATATATAGACACACACACACACACACACACACATATATATATATATAAGTACCAAAGATATTAATTTTGAGTCTAACGTTTTGTTTTTGTTTCTCTACTTTTATTTATTGAGTAATGATATCCATACCATAAAATTTTACCAAATTTTCTTACCTGCTGACGTGGCTGTTTGGGTGCTAGTTAATTAAGTCTCTTGGTATATGCAGGTGTTAGTCAATTAAGCATTTTAGTGCTAGTCAATTAAGCCTCTTGGACTCACCTGAAATGATTAGCACCAAGAGTAACCACGTCAGCAGGTAAATCTTTTTGGTAAAATGTTAAGATAATGATAGTATTACTGTTATTTATTTTTTTTAGACATTTAAAATGGAGTAAAATTAGGACTTTGTTCTCAGAAAAAAGTATACAAATAAAAGAAAAAATTTAAATAAACTCATGTATTAAAAGCAGCCTGCTAATCCCTTTTTCCTTTGAGTTCACATAGTTTTTTGGGGTTAAGTGTACAATGGTTTAGGCCACTGTTGATTAGAGTTTTATGGCTTTTAATTTTTCTTCATTGTTTTGTCTTGATTTTATGTTTAGATATGGTCTACTATTTTTTTCATTAGGTTGTAAGAAATCAATCATTTGCATTAATCAAAATCCAAGCATCTATGTATTGGCATGAAAAAAAAATCATAATTCTCATAGTTACTTATTTTTGGTAAATAAGTTAATTTTTAGCTTTAATTTTTTCAATGAAGAAAATATTTCTATTGTTAATATTCTTAATTACCTAAAAGCTAAAATAGGAATAATATATTCAGTAGTTATTGTTATTTATTTTTATATTTAAATGATTATTAAGTTGATATTCTAAGATGAAAAATAACAAAGTCCTCTTTGATGGCACTTTTTTTAAAAAAAAAAATTTCTTAAGTAAGCAAAAAAAAAATTAGAAATAATATTTTTTTATTTTATTTTTTATTAGATTGGAAATTTTATTTTCTACCTTTTTACGTAAAGCAAAAAATCAAATTTAAAAAGTATACATTTTTACTTGAATTTTGTATCCTATCCATGCACTTTATTTTTAAATTTTCTAAACTTATGTAGTTTTTTTGTTAATTGTCTGGACTCATGTAATTCAAATGTCTTTTGAAAAGACACCTTTAGAGACGTCTTTTGTTGAATAGAATTCTAAGTGTTTAAGAATTCGTTACTTTTTAAGTTTTCATATTTCAAGCCAAAATGAGTCTTGAAAAACGCTTCTAAATGCGTTTTTTCAAAAGACAACTTTAGATCAAAAACGTTTTTTCAAAAGATGCTTTTAAAAACTCCATGAGTTTGGATAATGACAAAAAAATTGCATGGGTTTGGAAATTTTAAAAAAAAATTGCTTGGGATTACATAACAGTATTAAGTCATGTAATTAATGTCATACTGAGGTCATGTAATTAATGTCATACTGAGGTCATTCGGTGAAAAATAGTAACCTTTCGAGCTCTTATGCTAAATGTCATTTCATTTACTCCTTCCGTCCCGAATTAAAAGTTCCTTATTCCATTTTGAGATGTCCCATAATAAGAGTCCTGTTTAAAAAATTAATGTATAAATAATTGTGAAATTTTTAAATTATCCTCACAAATTTAATATGAATGTACTGTTCAATGTGAATGAAGATTAATTTTATAAATTTATCCTCTTAATCAAGTGTAAAAGCATTAAATGATTGTCCAAAATAAAAAGTTAGTTTTCTCAAAAAGAACTATTAATTCGGGACGGAGGGAGTATACCAATTTTATAGTTTAGCATTATTACAGTACAAAAATATCAAATTTTGACTATTCCACTCCAAAGGGAAAATGCTAATTTTTTGTCATAACTATTTTTCTTTCCAACTACCATACTTAACCACTACCGCTACATATTGATCTGCCATAAATGCCCATTCTTAACTACTACCGCTACATATTGATCTGCCATAAATGCCTTCCCTGGCTTTTTTGATTGTTGAGTGTCTTCCATTTTTTTTTTTTTTCTAGAGAAAAATGTAGTGCAAATATGAAGTTGAGCCCAAAAAAGTAGTGAAGAATGAAAAATTTATAGACAGATGGAACATAAAATAGCTGTCGTTCTGTATCAAAACTAGTCATTTGAAGTTTGCAGTAGTGTACATATGTGGCTTACACTCTAAAATTTTAAAATTAACATGACATTTAAAATATGCATTGGAGAAGCACAATTGGTGTGAGTATTTCCATACAACTGTAATCTATTGAAATAAGTCCAACTATTTTCAATGCCAAATATAAATGACTATTCAAGAAGCCTATAAGGTCATTTATTTTTTCCTTATAATATTTTACTTTTTTCTATAATTTGAGAGAGAGAGAGAAAGGGAGGTATGTATGTATGTATAGAGAGAGAGAGAGAGAGAGAGAGAGAGAGAGAGAGATGGAGAGATATAGAAACAGAACTTGAATATGTTTTCCAGGTAGAAGACAAAGGAGAGAACTAATAAGGGAGTGATTTAAGTGTAAATTTTCCTCTTAGTTCTATGGAGAAAAGAGATCAATCATTTGTTTTCAATAAGTTTAAAAAAAAAAAAAAAAATTGAAGACAGGCTCAAACGCAATGGATGAAAGTCAAGAAGACAAGAAAATTCAAAAAGGAATCAATAATCTCGTTATCTTTTTTTTTTTTTTTTCCTTTGTCAATGGGAAGTTCCCTTAATCCTATATTTCCAATACAAAATCCCCATACTACATTCCCTCGCCAAAAAAATATAAAAATAATATTAATCATTTACACCCAAGGTTGCGTCTCCTTTCCCTCTCACTACACGTATACACAAAACAGAGATGGAAAAAAGACTAGTAGAAGAAGAATTTCAGACTTCTGGAAAAATCTCCCCCTCCTCTCCACCTCCATTCAAAATTGCCTCTTCGTCATCATCCCCGGTATAATCATCCTTTATGAACAAACCAAGCCGTTCCAATGGGTTTCGGAAGTGACCACTTTCAATTACTCCCGGTAGCACCTTAGAACTATCTTTACCATTGAGGAGATGGTAAGACAGCGAACAACCACTTAGCATCTCAAGATCCTTTAGAAACTTCAGATTGTCGTAAATCTCAACAGTCTTTTCCATCTGGATGGGAGGGAAAATGTACAACAGATAAATCCCTTTTACTAAGTAGGCTGTCAACCAATTTAAACATATATATACACACACACACACACACACACACACACACACACATACATACATATATACATATATATTTGAAGACAAGCAGAACAAAGCTCAACCTTCTGCAGTGCAAGTCGGGCAGCTTCTCTTTCTCTATCACGCTGCATTTTTAGTTCAGCTTCTGCCTTCAACCGTGAGGCAACTTCAGCTTCTCTGATTTGGGCTTCAATTCTAGTCTTCTCTGTAATCAATGCAAAAAACCAGACGGCCCAAGTCAAAAACTGCTCAATAACAAGCTAAACAATGAGATATATCAAATATCACACATGGCACACGAATAAATTACTCTAACGATGACAGAATGAAACACAAATGTGTGGAGATGGAGAAAAAAAAAAGTATCTGAAACCCATGATGCCATTGGTTCTCACCTCACTACACTAGTGTCATATGCTGATTTTTAAGTCTGGGAAATCTCAATGTGCGGATATGTTTTATACAGATCTTAAAACAAAGCCCCGTTTTCTTTACTAATAAGAAGGGATCAAGTTGTAATCCTTTCATTTTGAACTTTTTTAAGCCATGGAGTTGCAGAATTCTTTAAGTAAAGCATGACATATTTCACCAGATATTTTCCTTGTTTCCTATTCTGATTTATTATATTTATTGTAGCATATAGGAAAATGTTCAACTTTTTATCTCATCAGTCCCAGTCCAGCCTAAAATAGATAAAAATCCAGAGACTATTGAACCTTCCTCGAATTGCTTCGAGAAATGTTTTAAAAACTGGACCGGATTGGCTGGTCAAACTGGAAAAACCGTGAACCACTCCTCAATCCGGTTGGGCCAATCTGGAAAAATTGTTCTCATGATGAAACTGCTTGTTTTAGACAAATTTGTTCAGACTCACAGTTGAACTGGCGGTTCAAATGAACCGTTGATGCTTCACCGAAACAGCACAATTCAAATGCACATTCAAAATCAACAATTTAAGGCTCATACTCATTTTTCTCTTCATCGAATTCCTGTTCTCTCTCTGCGCAACTAGGGAAACAATGTTTCACGACTATGATCTCGTTGGCATTTTGTGGTGGTTTTCGACCGGAATTAACAGCAGAAACCTGCGATGGCATGATTATGTCTTCTTTTCATCCCTCTTCTTCATTTGAAGACTAAAAACCCTTGGTCTAAACTCTAAAGTCACTATTAAGTACATAATTGGATCTGAAGCCATCTATAGAAGGATGGTTTGGGGTTATGCATATATCTATATATGCAACACTTTCTAAGGTTTGATTGATGTTCAGAGACTGATGCAATGAGGAAGAAGCTCAATGCCCCATTTCCAACAGGTTAGTTATTTTTTCTTATGCCCTCTCTCTGTGTATTTATGTTTTTTCAATTTTCTTCAGGTTCTAATACAATTCCCTCCTGGCCTCTGCCATATTATGATCAATCAAATCCATTAGTGCAGTGCACCCTAATAACAATAGCTATTGGAACGCTTTCTTCAATTTACAGATCAGGTGGACTTTTTTGTTGTTTGTGTTTTTTAATCTTTTGTTCAGTTTTCTTTTTAATTGATTTGTATGGTTTGGTTTACGTTTAGATGATGTTTGGCTTTGTTGTTGATTGATCCTCGTAAAGATTCCTGGAAGTTTTTTTCTGTGTGATGAAATTGTGATGGTTTTCTATTGTAATGGGTTGCCTCTGTTTATTTCAATCAAAAGTATTTTCACGGGAATAATCTTAGATTGAGTTTAAGGAGATATTATTACAAAAGGTAGTTAATATTTCATCAAGACTGGTGGAGCTTTTGCTTTCCTGAAGTTAAAATCATATTGTGTTTTTTTTTAGCAGAGGCTTGGTCTGTTGAGTTGCTTAGCTTGTTCTCTGTTTTGTGGTTTTGCAATAAACTGAATGTGAAGTAATTGTAGTGCTCTGCATATTTATACCAAAACAAGTGTGAAGTTTCTATAATCACCTTCATGCTGCAGCCTTTCCAGCCTCTCCTTTTCCTGCTGCATTTTTACCGGATCAGCTTTGTCACCCTGCACAATTAGATGACACCTTAATAAACAACATCCCACACTCGTAATATCATCATAATTTTTCATCCAAAACTATTGTGAAAATCAAAAGGCATTACATGATCTAGAAGTTTCTTCTGTTGCGCTTTCAAGATAGTGTCTGCAAAGCGGCTCCTTAGCATTGCAGCACGGAGAGCCTTCTTTGGTGACAGTTGGACATCAATAAGCGGAGTCCAAACTAAACGAAATAAACAAAGAGCAGAAATGACATGCCGTTAAATATGGGAAGTTGCATGACCACACATTCAGACACACTTAGTCAAACAATACCAATAGACAACCTAACCTTCTCCAGAAGCAGCAGTTGTAGCAAGAGTTGAGAGCTGCGGACTGGAACGAACATTGCCTTCATCCAAAGCACTTAGAGCCCCTTCAGATCATTACCAACAGCATTTTAATACCTCCAATCATGAAGAAGAAACAAACAGAATATCACTTATTAACAAAAATGGGAAAACTATCCTCACCATCAGAATCTGGATCTGATTTGCTCATCTGGGATGTTGATGTGTTTTTTGCCTCACAATCCTGGATTTATAAACAAAGTTTTCAACTAAATTTTGTGTAGCGTGTAAACCAAAGCAATAAACCCAAGACAAATTCGTGACAATAATAAGACTAGTGTGATCTTTACCATTCTGCCGCCATCACGACGACCATGTCCCAATGACCTTTCTGAAGATAAATCTAAACCAAAGCAAGATTCAAATGCATCAGCTAACCATGGGATTCTTGAAGTAGATAAGCAGCATGAGAAAAAAACAACTAACCACTTGACGAAGCATGAGCAGAATCATTATGAAGGCCGCATTGGCATCTCACACTGCCACATGAATCACATCCGGAGGTGACTGTGCTTGGTTTAGTATCGGTGGAGCCACAAGCACTTCTATTACTAGTATCAGTGCCTATAAGACACATTGCTAATTAGCTCCTATAAAGAGCCATAAAGCAGAAACTGTACTCTGCCAATTCATACCTTTGGGGAAGACCTTCCCTAACGACTGGTGCCTGCCGCCTCCCCCCATTTTAGCAGGCTCAGCCTGTGTCCAAAACAAATGCGCATCAAACAGATAATACAGAGTAATACAAACTTCAACTAAAATATCAAGAAATTTATAAATAAAAAAAAAAAAAGGGAAAAAAAATGTAAACTAAAAGGATGTAAAGGTCAATGTATATAAAAATAGTGGCAATCAGATAACTCATATGGCCAATGCAAGCTTGCTAGCAGCAGAAAACAGAATATACCAATCAAATGTAAACTCATGTCCATGTAAGCACATCTAATGAATATTCCCATGGAAAATACTTACTTTTGTGGCTTTTGCATCCAAGGAACTCATTATCACTCTTTTCAACTCCCATAAAGTTTCATCATCAAATAGATCAATGTCCACTACAATCTCTTCTTTCTGGAGGACCAAACCAAACTTTTGAAGAAGACCCCGCAAGTGCTGAGGGATCTTTCCCCTTGAGACTTCCACAAGCTGCTGTTTCAACTTTTTCTTCTCATCAGCCGACATTAACCTCTTGCGCAACAAGCTAACATGCAAAGGAGATTTTTTATGGCATTCCTGCTTTGAATCATGAATATTCTTTGCTCTTCCAGTCATTTTTTTCTTTTCCTCAGCCGACATTAACCTCTTGGGCAACAAGCTATTATGCAAGGGAGATGTTTTATGGCATTTCTGCCTTGAATCATTAATATTCTTTGCTCTTCCACTCAACATTTGCCCCTGCCGAACATTTGTGCCCTCACGATTCCATTTTGTTTCCAAACATTTCCACCTTGTATTAAAAATTTTATCTAGTTCCTTAGCCATGTGATGAACATCGTTACCAGGGGGGTTATACTGCATGGCATTGGAAAAGGTAAGTCTGACATCAGCAGCAAACTCTTCAACACTGAAGTACACATTGTCCTCCAATTTAGTTTTTATTGTTCCCAAATCCATGGGTTCAGAGATTATAGAGAAATAATCAGGAATATTCAACTGCACAGGATCCACTGGTTTATTGAAAACCCACCCCGCAGGATGAGTAATCAATTTTTTCAGAATGCTAGAACACTGCTGTGTCACACTGCGATCCATCTTCTGCCTCTTCTCTTTTTGACTTTCCACCACCCCTGGGCGTCCACGCTTGAGAGAGCTTGGTGTGGAGGATTTCACCATCAAGTTATCAGCAGAATGCAATTTTGTCTTGTTGGAAGAATGAAGCACAAACTTCTGTGATTTATTCATCCCACTTCTGTTTTCGGTCATAGATATATTGTGATCACATGCATCATTCAGGAACAGCTGCCTGCCAAATTCACATGATTGTGTCCCAGGTTCAACCTCAATCTGTTTGGAGGCAATTTTGATCTTCAACTTCCTCTTTACTGTATTTTCAGTAGCAGTGGTAGTGGGGAACTGCAAGAACTGAAGAGGGGCACCAGTGAGAGTTCCAGATTGACTCTCAGACACCATAACCATTGTCCGTTTCAGATGCAAGAACACAGGGCAAAAAAATGTCTGCTTTGCCTCTCACTCTTAAAAAACCAGCAAGCATGAATGCCAAAAGAAGGCAATGCAACAATCACTGCACAAAATTTTGTAAGATAATTAAAACAGCAAACAACAATGAATGCATGTCTAAAAAAACAAGAAGCATTTCTCATGTCTGAGCTAACACTTCCTTGAGAATATTAGAACCAACATATGAACACAGTTATAAAAACCATCAATTCGAACATGTAATCTTACATAAAACTATTAGAACAGCAGTACTATTAATGAAAATCCAATGATAAATACAGGCAATAATAATAGATAATCAACAGGACACATACTAACATGGTTCATATCTAAGTTCACGAATTATGAGTGATGATGGTACAGCCATAATTCAAAGGTAATAAAACTATTAGAACAGAAATACTATTAATGAAAATCCAATGATAAATGTGGGCAATAATAATAGATAATCAACAGGACACAGACTAACATTGTTCATATCTAAGGTCAGCATGGTAACATGCCCAATTCAAATGAGTGATGATGCTACAGCCATAATTCTTCACACAATATGATATGGGTTTCAATAGAAATAATCACTCCATCGAAGTTCACGAATTATGAAAAGAACAGAATCAGAGAGCGCTAAACTACATACAACCAAGTCATAATTCGCAAGGGTCAATCACTAACTCAAGTTAATCGAAGCATATGGACGATTACATGCAAGAATCTATATCGCATCCAATCAACAGGGCAACCATTGTAAAGTCAATTAGAGAACAAATAGAACGCGAGAAAAAAAAAATCAGAAAAATAAAACTATTTAAACCCATAATTTATTTACTTTTTCCTGGGTTGAAACCCACAATTATTTCACACACACACACACATATATATATATATATATATATACTTCGATATGATATAAGGGCTTCTTAAAAAGAACAAAGAATTGAAAATTAGTAAAAACACAGAACTTAAGCATCTATAAATCAATAAAGCAAAAAGATTAAAAAAATTAGAGTTTAGGGCTTGAAGATTAACATACCGAAACCCGAATCAGGTCCGAGAAAAGCTTTGATTCCTCGATCGATAAACCCTATACAGATTGGTTGCAGAGAAGAGAAACGATGAAGAAACTTAAAGACAAAGAGGGGTTTAAGAACCCCCTCTTCGTTCTTCAAAGACTTCAGGGTTTCGAAGACACAAGGAGGACTTCGAGTGCTAAGTGGATACTGGAGAGCGAAAGAGGGCTTAGAGAGAGCGTAGGAGTGAGTGAGTGTCAAGTGAGAGAGACGGGTAGGGTTTTTCTTCCTTCATCTGCTAACGCTTTGTTCGTTTGCCGACTCTGCGTCAACCAAGGTACGTATGTTACAATAATAAAATGACGTATTTACCCCTACTGGCTTTGCACAGTACATATTACATAATTACTTGCTTGGGACCAAAGTAATAATTTGAAATAAGTATATTATCCTTGTGTGAGAATTTGTTTTTCCTTTTTTTTAAGATAATACATGAAAATTAGTTGATAACATTCTTTTATTTTGGAATTAACATATTTTTCTTTCCTTGGATTCGATTTTTTTTCATCCATTGGTTGGATTTTGATTCATTCATTTTTTTTTCTATTTATAAAATAAATAATTAGTTTTTGAATCAAAAATAAAATTTGACACTTTAAGAACAAAAAAATTGAAGATGAATATTATAAGTAATTATCATTATAATTCTAATATAATTATGATTTTTAAGTACCAAAATACGCTTATCTCCCTTAAAAAATCATTTTTGTTGTTTAATTAAAAAATGAGCATGGTTAGGGATACATTGAAAATAATAATTGCACTAATTTGAGTCTAAGAAGAATAACAACTTAAATGATGCTACATTGTCCAAAATTTGGCCTAAAAAACTCAAATAACGTGGCAATCTTATGTTGTCTACCCATTATATTATGTAAGTGATGGCAATCAATATAAATCTATCACATTATTTAAGAAGGTTTTTTTTTTTACCTTTTTTTTATGAGAAATATAACATCACTCTTCGTAAGTTGTCACTTTCAACTGTTGTACTACGCTTTTAGTTGCATTTAAATATGTCAACTTAGGAAAGTATGTTGTAGCTATTGTGGGAAGCCAAATTTGGGTTTGATTTGGTTAGACTAAGACCATTTACAAAGGTAGTATTATCTCCATGTCCTAGTTTTGAGTCTCAACACTCCAATGAAAGTAGTAAATTTTATTATTTAATTATTTTTTATCTTTTACTTATTATGACCACTTATGAACCTTTAAACTATTTATAATTGTGTATTGTCATCCGTGATTGTTTAGATAGAATTTGAATTTAAAGAAGTAACTTTTTTTTTTTTATCTTTTAACTATTATGCCAATTCATGACTGTTGCAATTTAAATTTTGAATATTCATCTTTTTTCTTTATAAATTTAACCACTTCATCACTTATTCTCACAAAGTATCACCAACTTCTCGACTCTGTAATTTCTAGTTTATTTTTATCTTGTCCATGGAGGCTACTTTTTGATGGACGAGTTTCTCTCTAACTCTAACCCAGCACCTAACTATGAATTGGAAATGTTGGTCATCTCTATTCTGCAACAAAAACTGATCTAATATAGAGAGAAAAATGAGACCATATCGCGGTTCAATTCAAGGTCACGCAACTATTCGACTGTGATCGAGTTCAATGCTACGAAAACTCTACAACAACTATTTAAAAAAAAAAAAAACATATGTACTCTACTATTCAATTTTGGAGGAAGTTTTGAATGAGTCGACCTCTTTTTCTTCAACTCTAATATGCAAGACTTATGACTTGTGTTTTATCCTAAAAAGAGATGCATTTGGATGCCTTGGTTTGTCATCTCCTCAAATGTTTACAGTTACAATGAGGATACTTACATATAGAATAATGTATTCATCTTATTTTATTTGAGAACGATAGGCAAGAGAAAGGAAATGAACTGAGTTTTTATTATGTGTAGACACCTTATTTTAAAACCCTTGATTCTATAGGTTTTGTTTCACCATTTTTGGGAGGTTACTACAATATGTCCTACCTAGGGGTATTTTAGTAATTTCATATTTTTTCACCAAGGGCATTTCGATCATTATGCCCACTGAGGGCATTTCAGTCATTTCGCCCACTAATGGCATTTCGATCATTTCGCCCACTGATGGCATTTCGGTCATTATGCCCATCGAAGGCATTTCGTTCATTTCGCCCATTAAGGACATTTTGGTCATTCCACCCATTAGGGATATTTCGGTCATTATGCCTACCAAGGGCATTTGGTACATTATGGCCCTTGAGTGTATTTTGGTCATTGTGCACATCTTTGATTATCAAAGGGTATTTTGATAATTTCAAGCGTTTCCTTACCCTTTAAGGATAGTTTGGTAAATTTTAGAGGTTTTTCACTTTCTAAGGGTATTTCCGTAATATTGACATCATTTTTCTATTTAGAAAGCACTTTGGTAACTTTAGCATAACCCCATCCCTTATATGTTATTTTGATCATTTAAGGGCATACATGTAATTTTCATGCTATTTTACCCATATAAGGTCAAATTGGTAATTTTAGTCCTCAAGGACAATTTTGATTTTTTTTTGCCGTAATGGTATTTTTGTAATTTCTATGTCCCTAAATTCTCTACCTAGATTAGGGGTGATATAGTAAATATAGGTATACACCAAAAACTTGCCTATTCTTATCCATTCCATGTTTCAAGGAAGTTTTCTTAGGAATCTCCCTTATTTTAAGGGATTTGTCTTTATTTATACACAAGAAACTTTCTAAATATTGTTTACTTACACATTAAGCATAAATCTAAGCCCTCTATCCATAGGATTCATTGTGGACCTTTGGATCAAACCTCCACATTTTCTTGTAAATAAAGCCCTTTGGCTACCATAATCAATGATAGAAACTTAAGAGTCAAAGTGCTAGTGCAATAATTCTTTCTCTTGTCTCTCTCTATTTCTCTCTTCCACATTTTTTAAGTTTTATTCTACATAAGCCAGAGTTCTACTCCATTCAAGATGGAGTTCCGCATAATCAATCATTCAACATCAAGGAGTTCAAGTCAAAACCTTGTTTGATTAGTCGCAAATAATCAGGTACGTTCCCTAAAACTCTTCTTTCCCTCTTTTTCCAATTCAATTCATCATATCACTCTTGATAGAATCAATTGAATTGGAGAACTACGTTAGCTTTGATTCTGTTATCTGAACGTATACGTAGGACGTTTCATAAGCCTGAGTCTACTCTTTCCCATCATCATATTTGTTATATGTATTTTATTTATTTTATTCATTCGTGTAATTGTTATTATTCTTTCTTTCTCTCTTCTCTCTTTCTCTCTTTTATATGTCATGAAATATAAGCCTTGTGGATGAACACTAGAGGTCAGTCCATTCGAACTAGGCGAGATAGGTGCTCAACCCCTTCCCAGCTCGTACCTTAGTCCTGGATTCAGAATTCTCTTATTTATTGTAGAATAGTTTGTTTTACTTTTTTTTTTATCCATATCAAGGGATTTAGGATGTAATTAAGACCAAGCATTGTAATTTTAAATTTTTCTTTGCTATTTTCTTTACATTTATTCTCAATGGCTTGTATCAAGTTTGTTTTTTATTAGCCTAAAACAAATTAGTGACTCATTTCTGCATTCACATGCACTCTAACCTGAAAAGAGGGCGTTTATCTCCATCCTCGAAGGAACGAACAGCTGGGGGCGAGGGGGTTCTTTCCCGGCGCATTGCGCTCACATTATGCAAGTAAAAAGAGTAAAATGGAAATTCAGTAGTTTTTAAAAAGTAGTGGCAAAATGAGTAATCACTAACTCTTTAATCTTTTTCCTCCATCTCCTCTTACTTTTAGGAGTGCAACTCAGGCGGGCCCAAGCTCAAGTTGGGTCTTGTTGAGGCCTAGCCTAAGTTTTAAAAACATTTACCCAAGCCTATCCCGAATTCGTCAGAAGCTCAAAAAAACCTAGCCCGAGCCTAACATATACTCAATATCGAGTTGCCTGACAAAAATTATAAAATCTCAATTTAAATGTTTTTCTTAATTAAGAAAATTTTAAACTAATTTCTTATCTTTAAACAACTTTCATACAATTAGCTTACCACTAGCATGTTAATACAAAAAAATAAATAAAAAAAATTGGAGGAAATGTTTTTTTTTTTGTACAAAGAAGAGAGTGCTTAGGGTACGTTTGATACATTGGCATGAACTTTGTAATGGAATAGAATAAGAATGACATTTCATTCATTTGTTTGGCTATAGCTCTCATAATGAGATAACAATTACATTCTGGTATTTGATTTGAATAATTTAATTGTTAGATTGAATGGAATGAGATAGTTTAAACACTTCAATTTTTTTAAATAATTCAATTAACCTAAAATATTTTTTGTATATTTATTAAATTATTTTTAAGGAAATTATGTACGTACAAATATATGTGTGTACATGTTATATGTATGTGTATACACACATATATACACTATGTATGTATATTTACACAATATACATACACACACATGTATGTGTATATAACAATGCATATATATACAATATACATAAATGTATGTATATATTATGTATATTATATGTCTACGTACATATACATATATATATATATATGTGTGTGTGTGTATATATATATATTATAATACAATCATGTGTGTATATGAGTGTACATGTCTATGTATATACATACATATATGTATATATATATATATATATGTGTGTGTATGTGTATATGTATATGTATATATTATGTGTATTATATGTCTATTTACATATACATGTATATATATATAGTAAATATATATATATATATATATTTATATACACTTATATTTGTTAAAGCATCCACAAAAGCATGTTCGCTAGTGTCAAATGGCTTGTGAAATTAGGGAATTCATTCTTCAATGCAACTGTTAAGTCAGTATCTAATTGTGTCAGGGGCTAGCATCCTTTGTAATTGTGACTAGACATAATGGACAATAGATAAGATTTGTAACATCCCTGACCGAATTAACAAGTAATTAGTGTCAACTTAAAGATATTAATAGCATTAACGTATAATTACACTGTGTTAAGTATTAGGAAACAATGTTTCTTAAAATGTCCATGAATGATACAAGTTATGATAAGAAGACAAAAATAAGAAGACTAGTACTAGTGACAAAAATAATATTAGTTAGAAACTAAAGAATTAATAAATAGAAATTAATTGAAGAAGACTTAATGCAAGTTAATTAAAAGAAAGAAAATATAACGAATGGGCCCAAAAAGGCTCCTACCAAGGCTTGTACCTTGCTCCTAGTACAAGGTAGATACTAACCTCTAAAAAGATAGCCCACTAGGCTACAAGCACTTTTGTGCTATATTAGGCACATGAAAAGTATATAACATAAAAATATAGTAGAAAAATTCAGAAAAAGAGACAAGTGTCATCACCCTATTGCACCCTCACTCTAGTCAATGGCATTTCATACACACCAGGCCCCATGATTCATATTTAGCCGTGAGTGGAGATGCCTCAAAAAAAAGGAAAAAAGAAACAAACTTACGTGTGTGTGTTGTGTTCGACTAGAGAGAGAAAGTGTGAGGGAATAGAGAGAGGAAGAGATATGGAAGTTGATCCCTTCCATGCAAACTACATGAAAAAAGGAAAATGGAAAGGAAAAGCTGATATGCTCATACCAAAAGAAGAGGAAGAAGAAATACTAGAGGAGCTGAGGAGAGCAGAGTTACAATTCTAAAGAGAGAAAGTTAGAAACTGACCACAACATAGGTAACAACCTCATATTTTTGGTTTCTTTCAATGTATTTAGACAAAATATGAATTGCTAGTGAAAATTTGAACCGAAAATTGTGGAAAAGGGTAGGAACTCTAACAAACTGCCATAACCAAACTTTCAAAAAAACTAGGTCACGTAAAAACTTGTGACTCATCTTTGAGGAACCATAGGCTCGAGCAGAGCACTAAAAATGGAGCAAATAGCAACTTAAACCACTAACAATGGTCAAGAGACCATCAAGAAACAATGACTTACAGTCATTGTTTGGAGATCCAAACTGAGGACATTGGGCAGGATTCACCTCGTTTTAGGAATGGGAAACGTTACCTAGGGCCCTAGAAGGTTAAAGGCATGAAAATAAGGCAAAACCCATGTCAGAAACTCTACAAAATAGAAAACAGAGATGTCGCTAAAAAATCGGGCTTCGTTGGAGAAGCCTCTATAATCCCTTAGTTCGACGACCAAACGTGGATTAGACCCAAATCCAACCTTGGATATGAAATCTTTACAAAAAAAAAGGGTTTCAGACTCATCAGAGTAGACACCAAAAAATGATCGTCGGCAACCACCATTGCCAGAGAAGGCGATCGACGCCGACGAGAAACCTTACTGACTAGTCAACAAATCGGACAGACAAATAGGTCGAAATATGGGTCGGGCCCTGACCCGTTTAAAACCAATTCTAAATTAAATCAAAATGGTGCCGTGTTTTTTAAATGGTTTGACGTCATACTGACATCAGCATGACGCAATGGACCAGCTGAACCGTTTGGTTCTTAACCAAATTCAACTGGTTCACTTGAAATAGGACTGGACCGGATGAATTTTTTTAATATATTTTCTAAAATTATAATTTCACCCTAGATCTTTACAGAAATTATGAAATGGCCCCAAATGTTTTTGTTAATTACGGAAATGCCTAGAAAATTAATTAAAAAATTAATTTTTAAATCCTTTTAATTAAAGAGAAATTATTAAAATGTCCTTTAAGCCAAAAATAAACCAAATGAAGGCCAATTAAAATGCAAGAAGAGTCTAACCTAATATTTTTGGGCGTGTCAGACTCAACGACAGAGACCGGTTTATGAAATCAGACCCCGAAAAATATGAAGGGACAAATGAAATAATTTCAATCATGTCCTAAGTGATTAATTAAGCTATCAATTGAATCCCGACGACTTTGAAAATACATACCTTAACATTTTCGACATTCCAAGACCCAACGGTGGGGTCCATTTTATAAAATCAAGTCCTAAAAATATAAATACGTGAAAAGTAATAATTATTGTTATGCCCTTAGTGACACTAAAGCTGATTAAATGTCAAAGAAAACATATTTTGACTTTCTTTGACAGTCTGGACTTAATGGTAGAGTCAATTTTAGCAAACGAAGTATCGAAAAATATGACACGTAAAAGTATAGAATTATGAAATTGCCCCTAGACTTAATATAAGCTATAGATATGCAAAGTAAGATTTGAAAAAGCCTAAATTGATTATCTTCGACACTCTAAACCTAACAGTGATGTTTGTTTTGGAAAACATAAGGCTCGGTAACAAACTAAAAAATAAAGAATGCGTCATTAGGACTAAGTGAATTCCCAGAAGAGTATAGCATGAAATTAAAAGACATATATTAATGTTTTTAAAGACCATCTGGACGCAAAAATGATGTCCGTGTGGGCAAACGATAAACCGAACAAAATAAGACGTAAAACACAAAATTATTAAAATACCTTTAATGGGAGAATAAGCTTCAGATGGGACACAAGGGAGGGTATGTGACCCACTTTAGGGTTTAGCAGGCCACCGAATCCAAAAATAGAGTCGATCAATGCTAATAACGTTAAAGAGATAGTGATTAAATATAATCATATGTTTATTCAAATATTAAGTTCAGTTTAACATGTGATCTAGGATCACCAACAAAAGGATTAGGATAAGACAAATGAATGCCAAGGAAAGCAAAGTAAGTAAGTAAGAGAAGGACTGTGGACACTAGACCACATGTGAGTAATCCTAGACTTTGAAGTGGAGGTTTTAATTCCATGACTTCTGAAGTGTTTTAAACTCCAATGCCTGTATTTAAATGACTCATGTTTCAAATATGCTACTTGTTCCATTTTCAAATACTATCATGAACTGCAAATGTGTTATTTTAAATGTCAAGTGTTTATAAAATTCTTACTTCAGCATGTCTATCTTAATTTCAAAATTGTGTTAAATATCTTCTCTGAAAGTGAATGTTTCTCATTCCAAGTATGTTTAAAATGCTCTTGAAAAGCATCTATTTAATAAACTAGGTTTTAAATGCCTCTGTCTGCGAACTGGTAACGTAAGATAATTATGCATAAGCACCACGAGCTCATGAGATCCTACAAGACTCGCACACGAGAATTTGCCCGCTAGAAGGCATGGAGACTCCCATGAGAATTGGTCTATAGATAAAAATATAGATCCATGAGATAAAACTTACGAGGCCAAATCGATATGGACTCACTTAGAAAGTGAAAAGATATAACATTTTACGATGGTAGAAAGTTTATCCCCTATTACTCTGACTATGATTTAATGTTTTGATTGAATGCCTTGAATGCTTCATGCTATTTGTTTCAAAGATTTCTATATTCTGTGATTTGAATTATACGAACAATTAGTAGTGGTCACTTTTATAAAATCTCTTATACTTAGGCCACTATCAGTTAAAAACCCATGACAAGGTACTAGAATTACTCACTAGCTTTAGATAAAGCTCACATGGATTTATCCATGATATGTACAGGTGATATGAAGGTGGGGTATGGGACCCACAGCTACAGTGAAATACAAGTTCAGAAGTAAAGTGTGTGTGAAGTATTGGACTCATAGTTAAAGTAAGCATGAAGTTCAGAAGTGTATATGAGGTATGAGAGTCACAGTTGATGTAAACATGAAGTTCAAAAGTGTGTATAAGGTATGAGACTCACAATTAAAGTAAGCATGAAGTTCAGAACTGTACGTGAGGTATGAGACTCACAATTAGAGTAAGATGAAGCTTAGATGTGAACGTGGGATATGAGACCCACAGTTAATGTAATATTGATGAATGTAATGTTTTAAGAAAAATTCTAACCCATCTAGACACAAGAAGGATTTATGTAACTTGTATAAATTGATTCTGCTGTAATATTTGAACTTGATGTGATGTATGATTGTAATGAATTTGTTTAAGAAATTTCACCCGCATCTCCTAATCCGCATAGGGTGGGTTTCGGGATGTGACAAGATTTTTCACTTTAATTTTGTGCTACCTCTCTTTCACAGCCATAGTGAATTGAGTTATTGGGCTGCATAAAAAAATGCACTGAGATATTAAAAAAAATATTGTAGAGTTCTTTAAAAATATAACCGTTAAAAAATATTAGTAATATAGTCGTTGGAAATATAGTACTAAAATAGTTGTTAGAGAAACAATAGGAAAATAGCCATTGGAAAAACACTAATAAAATCGTCGTTGAAAAAATACTAATAAAATAGTCATTGAGAAAATACTAGTAAAATAGTCATTTTAATGGTGCCAGACGACATCATATAACATGTGATGACATTTACATTAGGAAAACTTACCGTTGGCTAAAACTAAAAAATAGCTAAAACACACTAACTTGTCGACATGGACAAGTTAACAACAAGCATCTAACGAGCATCAATAGAGGTGTGTGTGTGTGTGTATTACAATTATGTGTATGTATGTGTATATTACAATTATGTGTGTGTATGTATAAAAGATGTGCATTATTTTTTTTAAAATTTCATTCATTCAAGAATAAAATGAAGATTTAATTGTTGTAACACATCAAAACCTGATAATTCCCAAGGTTTTAACTGTTGTTCAAGCTTACCATCGAACTTTTTCTCTTTCTCCAGTTATGATTATTCGGCAAATATCAACGATGTTTTGTATAACAAATCTTACTTCTTAACCTATGTGAAGATGTCTCTATATTGCAAGTTGGACATATCTTATACACTTTAGTGCTCCTCCCGAATAAATTTGAATATCCTGAAAAGTCATTTATAGTCCACATAATGGTTGTATGCATCTAAAATACGTTTTTGCTGAAGACATCATATGTTTACACGCCATTTTCCCGCAATTCTTTTAATTCATCAATTAACAGCCACATATAAACATCAATGTCTTTTCCTGGTGACACTAGTCCAGGAATAAGCAACGACATCATTAAAAATGGCTCATTCATACATTTCTAAGATGGCAAATTATACTGAATAAATATCATTGGCAACATGTTGTATGAATTGCTCATGTTACCAAATAGAGTGAAACCATCAATTGCTAGCCCAAGCCCAACATTTTGAGGGTCTAGGGAAAACCAATCATACTCCTTATCAAATTCCTTCCAAGATTTATGCGTTAACTTATTTTCATCATCGACACACTTATCTTTGTGCCACTTCATATCCCTAGCCGTCATTCTTGACATAAACAAGTGTTGCAACCTTGGTTGTTGCAACCTTGGTTGTTGCAGCCTTGGTTTAAGCGGAAAGTAATACAAGATCTTATGGGAAATCTTTTTACCCTTTCCATAATTAATTTTCCATCTGGATGTGCCACATATCGGACATTTTGTCTATTTTCATACTCTTTCTAGAATAATGTGCAACCATACTTACATACATGAATCAGTACATATCCCAATCCAAGATCCCGCAAGATATTTGTTGACTCGTAATGTGCCTTTGGTAGTGTCTCTCCACTAGGAAAAGCCTCCTTCAGCAACTCCAACAGCATGTTCAATGATTTGTTGCTCCAGTGATTATATATGTTCTAGTGCAGCAATTTTACTATAAATGACAATGTCGAGAACTTCGTGTAACTTGGATATAATTCACGTTGAGCTTCCGTTAATATCCAGCTAAATTTTCCCTTCAAGCACATTTTCTAGACTACGTGAATCTGAAGCCTCAATTGAATAACCATCTGTGAAAGTTTCCCTACATGCGTTTTCCAACATAACATTGACTCCATTATCTTCTTCCAACATAACATTGACTTCACCATCTTCTTCTTCTTCAATTGTTTCCTTTATCATCGTCCCCATTACCAGTAGCATCAATTACAAGACCACACATATTATACCCAAAACTTTTGACTTGATATATCCATTGTTTGTAGCTTAACTATATCCCATTTATTAATATGTGATTGTATACAACATCTTAAACTTTGATATCTATATTCAAGCAATCTCTACACAAGGAATGAATGTTAGACTCTCGGCCCATATTATTCTTTACGAATAACATAAAGGACTTAACTCCCTCCACATACTTTTTTAGAGAATTTAGGCTCAAAAATCCAACTTTTATCCATGATAGAGTTTCTTTAAAAAAATGTTAAATAATGTCAAGAATAAATAAATAAAAATAAAAATCATTAATTTATACCTAAAAAAGATATTAGATATACCAGTGCCTTCAATTTAAGGTTCAAATAGAAGACAAAAATATAGATTTAAGATTTAGTGGAATGAGAACAACCTACCCTTCATTGAATAAGTGAAAGGACATTACTTTAATAATTCATTTTAACATTTGTTTACACCGTATTGCTGAGGTTTTGAGAAGTTAGTTAAAGGAAATTTCATATATATGTATATATCATAAATGATTTTTCCTGAAAACAAAAATCATTCTAAAACACCCCAAAATGACTAGATCAAAGCTAATTATAAGAAAAGGCACAATTCAATTTCTTATAAAACAAATTTCACAATCACTACAAAATGAAAAAAAAAAAAGATGCACAAACTACCTGAGAGAACAAGGAGAGGTGATTTTTGCTTTATTCAGACTCTAACAAACCTTCAATAGAGTAATGGTGTATATAAGTGCTCAGAGGGATTGCAAACTAAACCCATGAATAAAAAAAAAGTGGGTGTTAAAATATAAACATAAAAGATGTTAGAAAAAAATTACAATCTTAGTTATGATGACCTTTCTACTACAATAATCAGGTTTTTGTCTATTTTATTACATATAGATTAGAATTATTACATTTATATCGTGTATATATCTACTAAAATCATACTAGAATTATTATTATTATCATTATTTTATTATTATTATATTCTAAAATTATTACATCTACATCAGGTATATATACTAGAAAGTATTTCGTTGGGTTGAACACAATAGAATACACACACACACGGATAGAGAGAGACAAATTATTTATTTGAGTCTCTTTTCTTGATTTTGTATATCTACCAGAACAAGTCTGGTAGATACAAAAATTGACCTTGCTAGAAAATTCTATTATAGAATGGTAGAATCAAAAGTCTATTATGCGATGGATGTTTATAGGATCAAATATGGCATATTTATTTTGCTTCATCGAGAATGAACGACTAACCCAAAAGAAAAGAGTGATACGATCTAACCTAGGGAAAGAGATGAGACGCGTGAGTGGTTCAGAAACCTAGGAAAAGAGATCTCTAAAAGGAGCAAGGACTCTTAGCGTGTGAATGGTTTTGAAATTTGAGTAGGTGTTACGCCTCGAATTTTCACAAACTCGAAAAGTTAGTAAAATGAAATATGAATTAATAAATGAATTGAATAGATTTGAAGGTGAGGGTCCTACCGGCAAATAGTACATGAATAATGCTCTACCGGCAAAAATAAAAACTTTACTCTAATTTTTCAGATCTTTACGATAGGTATTACATGCTATGGAAAAAAAAAATCCAAACAAAATATAAATTTTGTCCCCTAATGTCTCAAAATTCAGTAATTTGTGCCAAAATACCAATATTTGTAGCAAAATATTATTTTAAAGTCAAAACAATTTTTATTTACAAAGAAATTCAATATTTGCATTACAAAATCATTTAAAGTATGGTGGATGTTTTTTTCTTCAACACACAAAATTGTGTCTAGAAAACTAACAAAATTATAAATTAATGAAATTTAAAGTGGAAATTAATGAAATTAAAAAAATCTACCTAGTACGTCACTCTTTTTTATTACAAAAACTATAAAAAAAGTTTTTGATTTGTATAATTTATATAAAATATAAGAAGAGTTGTCTAGCTAGCATTAGGGGTGTCAATTTTTAACACGACACGACAACACGACTCGAACACGACACGAAGTTAACGGGTTTGGGTTTAGCATAAATGGGTTTGAGTCATAAACAGGTTGACACGTATAACACGATTAATAAACAGGTCGGGTTTGGGTTTCGCTAGTGTCAACCCGTTTAACTCAATTTAACACGTTTAATTATAAAATATATTATGAGTTAAGGTAATTCATCTCACATCAAATATTTATCAAGGTTTTGAGATTTTTTATTTATAAAAGAGGTTTCTACTTTGGTTTAGCCCATATCTAAAGTTACTAAACTTGAAAATTATCTATACATATTAAAAGATAGGTAAATTTTTTTATTTAAAAAATAAAAAAATTAAAATAAACGGGTTAAGTGGGTCGACACGTGTAACCTGTTTAATAAATGGGTTGGGTTTAAGGTTTTGAAACTTGACACGATAAGTTAATAGTGTCGGGTTAGGGTTCACACATATTTTCGAATATGTATGCCTTGACACGACCCGAGGCATGACACGATAACACGAATTGACAACCCCTAGCTAGCATTTTATTTAATACAAAATTGGGAATATATGGAAATGACACATCTCTATGGCATGTCAGGCATGACCCATGACACACATTAGGGATACTATCAGAGATTAGTGAAGGCAATATATGGAGAGAAATCTTCAACATTCAATAACTTTCGACCTTGACCTAACTACCCCTAATAGAGTTGTTTGGAAAGCTATTTTTCTAATGAGCAATACTCTGCAACCTTTGTTTGGCAAGTAGTGAGAGGAAAACTTCTAAAAGTGCAATGGAATAATATAATTTGGTTTAAACAACATTTTCCTAGACATGGTTTTATTCTATAGTTAAACTGGTTAGGTAGACTCCCCACCCTGGACAAACTACAAAATTGGAATATCACAAATCATTCTTTTTTCTCCCTCTGCAATATTGATCATGAAGAATGAAGACCACATGTTCTTCCTGTGCTCTCATTCCTCCCACATCTCTAACATAGTTATGGAATGCTGAAATATTAGTAAATCCCTTGATAAATGTTATACTATTAAGGATTGGTTCGTTGTGCACCAAAGTGGCAATTCCTTCACCAATATGGTCAAAATGCACTCTTGCTCCAACTACGTACTTAAACCATTTGGCAAGAAATAAACTAGAGGATCTTTAGAAAGCACAATAAAGTCATCCTTCATTCATCTTGAATTAAGGACATAGAATGACAATGAGGACCAAAATTTTACTTTCAAACAAATCTACCTTCATCTTGAAGGACATAGCAAAATCCAAAATTTCGTGGCCATCAATTTTTTTGGTGATGAAAGTTAAAAAAATTTGTCGACAAAAAGTTATCTATTAGCAACAACATCTACATTTCGTTGCCAAGAATTATCATTTTTGGAAACAAAAGTAGAACTTTTTTCTGGAAAAAGATACCTACCTATTAACAACGAAATCCAAACTTCATTGCTAAAAATTATATATTTTGGCAACAAAAGTAGAAAATTTGTTGGCAAAAGATACCTATTAAAAACGAAATCCACATTTTGTTGCAAAAAATTATATTTTTTGGAAACCAAAATAGAAAATTGGTTGGAAAAGAAACATATTACCAACAACACCCAACTTTCATCGGGGCATCCAAATTTTGTCATTATCAAATGTATTGGTTCGGCAACAAATTGCATTTTTGTTGTAAAATTTAAAACACTTTTTGCAACGAATGTATTTTCATTATAAAATAAATAATATTATCAATGAAACAATTTTTGTTGAAAAATATAAAATCTTTGAAAAATATTTCCTTCCATAAAATATATTGTTTTTGCCATGAATTGTAATTTTTACTGTAAAAGTCAACTTACTTTTATGAATGAAATTATTTTCATTACAAAAACAAAATAATTTTAGCAACGAAAATTATTTCATTGTAAAATATAAAATCTATGAAATTTTTTTTATCTATTGTGATGATTTTTCAGCAACAAAATCAATTTCATTGACAAAGATATGCAAGTGTTTATTTACCAATGAAAAATATTCGTCGTTTATAGTTTTTTTTCTACAACACAAAATATTTTGTTGCAAAGGTAAAAAAAAACGTTGAAAAATATTTTGTGTTGCAGCACAAAATATTTAGTGACAATTTATTTGTGACGAAACTCATTTCATTGGTAAAAGTGTGTGATGACCCTTCATTTGCGATGAAATTTTGATTCCATCGGTAAATATTATATTTTAGCAATGAATTTTTGTCACGCCCCGAATTTCCACGAACCCGGGAGTAAGCGATATAAAACAAGAAAGGTAAATAAATGATAATTTAAAGGATTTAACTAGATAGACATCTGTTCTCATCAACGCATAAAATGTAAAGTACAATTAAGAAAATAAATTGTTCATGTCATTGTGGGCTTATGCCCTTACATCTCAAAATATGCCCCCATGGGTCAAATGCACATCGAAGTCCCCTTCCCTTTCTTTCGTCTAAACTTCCTCAATTCTCAAGTAGCAGGGGCGTCATCTGTAATATGTTATCCCATGAATGGGTCAGCTCAACTGCTGGTATAATATAATGCTAATGCAAGAAACAAAATTAAGGGGTGGCATGTGCAAGTGTACATTTATATCTAAATGTCATCTAATATTATCAATACAGTACATGAACAGTATGCGTGACGCACCCATGCAGACTCCATGCTACACTCATGTCTCGCTTTACGGTCCTTCCCCATCGGCCTGCAAGTACCACAGTATGTCTCGCTTCACGGTCCGGACCCCGTTTGGCATGCGAATACCAATGGCCGATTTTGAGTTTTTCACCACAGGATCTACACCCTCATAATGTATAACACCACATGCTCAACTCACACCATGTTCCAAGGAATCACACTATGTCCAATATGCTCTAATTCCACCATGCCATGATGTAATCTTAATAAAACATCTTATCCACACATGAAGCATGCTTTAGACAATGTGTTACACAATAACATTCTAATCACAAAATCCATTCATCAAGGGTACATGCCATACATAGTTCATTTAAACACATGCTTTAATTTACATATTTCAGAATCTCAACAATTCTCGAAGAATACAATTCACACATTGCACTAGCACATGGAATATACATACGATCATGATCCACATTTTTCACTTAACCAAACTTTCAAAAAGATAACAAGAAACACATAAGCACATAAACAATCAAACAAATATGTGAATCATCAAGTCAACATGGCAATTACTCCTAAACTTAATCCTATTTCTTACTTAGCAAAGTATCATTCCTGACGGGTTGGTCTCAACCCTAAGAAATTGTGCTCGCAGTGTAGCTGAACTAACAGTGATAATGTAGAAGGTCAGACCACCTTCTCCTGCCTTTCGATGTCCCTAAAATCATAAAATGTAACTCAGTTTATTGCCACTTGAATTATGCTATTCATCAAATGTTATGTCTTTATTTCATGAGTTTCTATTTTGCTAAAATAGACTTTACCATTAAGTTTGGAACGTCGAACAAAGTCAGTTTAGGCTTTCGCGGAATTCAATTTGGACTTCTGTACTAAAAAGGGCAAAACGGTCATTTTGCACTTTTACGGATTCTTACATCCCGAGACCTCTTTTCGTAAATTGGACTCCATGATTGAGTCCAAAATGTTCGAAATAATAAAAATTCACTATTTGTTTACTTAAATCGGAGTTCATTTTACTGCTTTTTGACTCAGTGGCATTTCTATAATTACTTTTATTTTTAATTAATTAATTAAATTAATAATTACTTAATATTTTATTCGGGGGGTAAAACTATAATTTTTAAAAGTTTCGGGGGTCAAATTAGGATTTCTCAAAGTTCTAGGGTTAAATCAAAATTTCAAAATTTCCTATTCCAAATCCGAATAGCCAAGCAGTGGCTGAGTCCTAAAACAGGGATAGGATATCCCTACTCTTAATTTCAATATCAATTTCAATTTTAATTTACTAAACCTGTAGCCAAACACTCCCTATTCCATTTTAAATTTATAACATACGGCTGACACGTGGGGGTGGGTCGGTATTAACCCGGCCCGAACTGACCCGAACCCGACCCGACCAGAACAGTGCCCCTTCTTCCTCGATTTTTCGGTAGGGTTCCGGCGAGGTTCCGACGTCTTATCCGGCGCCGACAAGAATTTTTCAGCCAAATTTCAATGTTTTGAAAATGCAGTCTTTTTTACTTTTTCAAAGGGATTTCATTTCTAAAGCTAGTTTTTTATTTGGCTTAATAGATCTTCACGAAAATAGGAAGATCAGTGGCTCTGGCCAACTTCGTTTTTGATGTTTTAAGCTTCTACCCCTACTGTTTTTACTCTGACTTGTTCAAACCCTTACCTGCAACCCATCTCAACCATTTCCCATCATTCGTTTTGAGTTTGATACATAAAATATAAGAAACCGAATTGCTCACCCTAGACCTGCAACCTTTGATTTCTTCCTCATTTCTTAGTCATTTTAGTTGATTTCTTTTGTAAAATGATCTACATCTCATGTACTACAAAACCCTAAAACCAAATCTAATTATCATGCTCCAAAACAGGTTGCATACATAGAAAATTTTAGAGAGAGAAAGTATACGGGTTTGTGATTTTTACCTCAGTAATGGCACCTCTCCCTCCTTGCCTTGCCTCTACCTTCTCCCTTTAGTTCCCTTGGTCTCCTCCCTCTCTGATTTTCCCTTTTTCTCAAACCCACATGTGTATGAATACACATCATACACACTGCCCTATCTTTCTCTCTCTCTCTCTCTCTCTCTCTCTCTCTCTCTCTCTCTATATCTCCCTCTCTCCCTATGACTTGGCCTGCATACACTCAACCCATCTAACATACACACACAAAACACACCTACTTACACACACTATCAGTCCACCCACTCCCTTACACACAATAACCCCCCATACTCCCTTTTGTGTTGCACACTCAACCTGCACACACACACACACACATAGCAATACATACACACACGTCCACTTGCACACACCTCTGATATATATATATATATATATATATATATACATACTTACACAAAACATACATAATATATATATATATATACATATATCCCACTATATACATCTACACACACGTAATACACATTTAAAAAAAATATTTCATAAAATATATATTTTTTTTTCGGATCCTTACAATTTTAGTTTTCATTAGTAAAGATTGATTATTAGGAACGGAATTTGTTTCATTACCGAAACTTTTGTCCCTAAAGCTACAATTTGTTGTAGTAAGTTTTTAATGCTTTACTGCAATATATGTTATGCATGATTTATGTTTGATTACTTAATTCACCATGTTGGTTTTTATTATATATCTACCACATGCATTTAATGTTTTGTTTGAATTGTGGTGTGTAGGTATATTGTAGGTGATCTAGGGACTACAAGATTTTTATTTTTGGGCTTGACAAAATGTAATGGAATTAATAGTTATAATTTTCTTTGTTATGTTTTGTCAAGAATTTCCAAAGGGGGAGATTGTGAGGAAATTCTTTGTACTTTTTACGTTGGTAATTCTTTTGCAAAAATTGTAATTCTTTTGCAAAAATTGTAATTCTTTAAACTAATATTTGTTGAGTTTAGTTGAGTCGTGTAGATTATGCTAGTCTCAATTGAAGACTCAAGTCAGCCTCACAAGTACAATCAAATATGAAAAGTGTGTAATTCAAGGTATTGTTGATATGCATACCATGCATTACACTTTATGCACGTGACTTTAGAATTTTATAGTTTAAAATTGGTGTCAAAGGTTTATAAAGACCTTATGTGAAATTTAGCTTCGATTATAGGTTAGATTTGATCTTTGGGACTTTATTAAATAAATTTTAAACTTATTATATATAGTTTTTGACAAAATAAGAAAAACAAAATGGCCATCATCCAAATGCATCCTCCCTCTGTCCAAACAATGAAATTGAAGTGATTTAGTTGTCGAATGCCAGTAAGTTAATTGTCTAAATGCATATTCTTCAATTGTCCAAATGCGTGTTGCTGAAAAATGATTTTTGATTCGTTGCAAATTTTTTTTTTATGATATGGATTAGCGTTTTTGTTTTTTTAGATATAAATAAAACCTTGTTGTGTCTCACATGAGGAACCCTTGTCTCTTGAATCCGGAGAATATTTAAAAAGATATTTTGCTTCATATTTTTCTATATAGTCATAATCTAATTGTAAGGTTAGCTAGTACCTTGTGTATTAAAAGTCTAAGTATCAACCAATACATTATAGAAGCATACACGGGTTAGGCACCTATTGCAAGAGTGGTAAATTTGCATATCGTGGAAGTGTGCTACTATAAAAGACTAATCAAATGAATAAACAGACGAGGAGAAGCAATTTTGTAGATAAATTAGCATTAATCCACAGTGTCATGGCAGATTAGTTATTTGAGAATTGTCTTTGTAGACTTGTGTTGTTATTCTTGGTTGATTAGTGGATTTTTTTACACTGAGTAGGTTTTTTTTCCCCATGAGAATTTTTCCACTATGTATCATAATGCCCTTCATATTCTTTTTATTTTGCTATGAATGCTTGATACACTTGAATTTATTGTCTAAGTAATTCAACAAAAGGATTTCTTCAATAGTAAACAACCTCTAAAAAATTAAGTATAATGAACTAATTGTTGGAGATTATAATTAATTGAACCTAATTTTATCAAGTTTTGATTAAATAAATAAGGGCATAATATTTGTTTGCACATAATTATTTTGGGTTTTAAGGTAACCACCACTGGCAGCATTAGCATTAGAGTCATGATTGTTATGCCATTAAGAAATGATTTTGTTGGTGGTATGTTGACAATGCTAGTGGATAAAAACACATTCTATGTGATGGAAAAATAATGTCATAATCGGGTGTGTATTCGAGTTACCTCGTGTAGTCTGAATTCCCAGAAGTGAAAGGAACGTGCAACTCGTGTTACGAGCTTCATGGTCACGAATGTCATAGAGAGATCTTCTTATCTATAGCATGGCTACTAGAGTCACCTATGTAATTTTCACAATCAAAATCCAAGGGTTTGACAATAGTTAACCTAGAGAGAGTCTAACAGAGAATAAAGGAACTAGGAACCAGAGAGAATACAAATATTAGTGTATTTCAATATGTTTTCAATCTATATCCCATAACTACACATAAAGGGAGATATATTAGTAGTGATTGAATACTAAACTTAATATCCCACTTATCACGATAAGAGTCATGTTCTTATCTAAACTTTTTACTCACATCATGTGAATGCTCCATTAAATTATAAGTTCGGGTCCAACCCGACACGATATCTAACATCTATTACTCATCTACATAGGGTAAGTGGTAAGTTCTTTACATCTCTTCTCTAGATATAAGAAATGGATTGTGTGACCATATGAGAAAGATCAGAGTAGGAATACTATATTAAGATATCATCACACTAACATAATACATCACTACAAATAAATGATCTCGTTTATGTCCCAGACAACTCCACTACACTAGATTTAACATCATTTATCCCTCTCGAGAACTAATTTCAGCGCAATGCTTGAACCCTCAAATCCGTCTTGTACTCATGATCACCTCGATAAACACAAAATTTGCCAGATCGCTCAAACTATAAGTCATAAAATAATAGTGTATTATGGAATCATCTTTTCTAGCTATTCACGTTAATCCAATCAAACTTACCCCTATTCCTAGACATGCTCGTTGGACCGTATCAACCATGATCCTTTAAGTATATGTTAAAGTAGCAACATCAAGCCTTCTCTTCATAACGTAGTCCTAGGTCACAAAGGACAATGAAAATCAAAACAAAATGATTTTCAAAGCTCATATAGTGACAAATTTAGATACATTCAGTCACTCTCGGTATTAGGGGTCACAAAAATAGCACATAGTATGTGATGTATGCTACGACAGAGCTCCCACTTAATTGGGCATGTCAATCTCAATCTCATAAAAATAAGAATAAACGTTAGACGAATCTTAATCTAGTTTCTATCTCAGCACCTAACTCGAACACTCCAACCCAATCACTCTCCTAGCACATGTTTGAAGGTTCACATTCGGCTCACATTAGGCCACATGAGGTTGTGGTCAACCTTCATGTTCGATTCTTAAAAGAATCTCATTTTGACTCTATTAAGGTAACATATATGGTAAAAATGAATTTCTCACCAACCAAGAATTAGATGTCTTATCTTTCTCGTTATCTAAGCATTATGACGATTGCTCATTTGAAAGAGCCAATTGAAGCCTGTTGACATGTAAATACCTAAAAAATTAGGGTAAATTTTTTGTTTTGTCGGTAAGACACTATTTATACATTATTTGCCAATAGGGCATTACACATGCATCATTTAGAAATAAATCATGTTTAGAAGCATATTTTGAGTATACCATAGAAGGGAAATATGCTTAGAATATTAAAATAAACCTCCTATGAGAATTTGAGCCTAATCGAAGATATTTTAAAAAATAGATCATAAAGGGCATCCAGGGTGGACGCGGCCACACCCGCCCGCATGCGTAAATAAATTTTTCAAGAAAATATCATTTAAAATAATTTTAAGAATTTTGGTTAAAGCAAAATGTCGAATTGAGGCGTTTCGGGACATGTTGTAGTGTAATGGGGTCCGGAACTCATTAAGGGTAAAATGGTCTTTTCACCTCTTGACCCCTTTACTATAAATAGGACCTTTTAGTGTTAAAATTACATAATTTGGTCCGAGGAATGAGCATCAGGTCGTGCATGGAGGAAAAGGTGAAGAAAACCTAGGGTTTTCTGACTTTCAACCCTCCAAAACTCATCTCTAGGCTTGGATTTTTACAAGGCTTCCTTCTAGGAAGTTGTTCCCCACGTCAAGGGCTACATTCGTACCAATTGGTTCGGCTGCACAGCTAGTACAACTCCCTAGGGTTGAGAAAAAACCTTTTAGGTATGATATTTTGCTAAGTAAAGAATAGGGTTAAGTTTAGAAGTGTTTTTATATGTTGATTGTATGACTTACATGCTTATTTGTTGTTAGAAAACCACCTAACATATAGTTACTTTGAAAACCTAGGGTTGGTACCTTATGTACTTATGTATTCTTTGAGAATTTAGTGAAGTGATAAACATGAAACTTGAATATGTATAATTTATTGCATTCTAACTTATGTTCATGTAGGCAAAGTCTTGTAGTTTGAAAGTTATGGTTGCTCAATCTATTGGTACTTTTTGTACTTGTGTAATTTTTGACAATATATACGTTTAAATTGTGAACATGTAATATGATTATATATGAAATTGATTGGATTATATGCTGAGTTCATGTAGACAAAGTTTTGTAGTTTAAAAGTTATAGTTTGATTTATGTATGATTCATTATTTAAGACATACCCCATGTGTTTGATAAATGCCTCATTGAAATTGAATGAAAAAGTCAAGGCATCTTGGCATACGTGAATCTTTGAAAACATTGCGTGTGTTGAGCACATTGGTGCTATGCATTATAAGGGTGTAGATCCTGTGGTGAAAAACCCAAAATTGGTCATGGTACTTGCGATCCAACATGGACGGACCATGAATCGAAACATATGACAGTACTCGTAGGCTGACGGGGAAGGACCGTGAAGCGAGATATGGGTGTGGCATAGAGTTGCATGGGTGTGTCATGCATATTGTCATTGCATTGCATTGATGAATTGGAAGGCATATAGCTTATAAATGTACACTTTGCACATGCCATGCCTTAACTTTGTTCTTTATATTAGCATTATGTCATACTGGGCCGTCGTGCTTACCCTATATGGGATTACATATTACAGATGAGGCTCCCGGCACATGAGACTTGATGAAGTCTTAAAGCATAGAGGAGGAAGTGGATTTTGAAAAGTATTTGGCCTTAGGGGCATATTTTTGGTGTGTAAAGGCATAAGTCTTATGAAATTTATTGTATGTTTAAAAATTTAGACCTGGTGTAAACTATGAACTAAATTTTATGTTGGATTGTATGTAATTGAGTATTGGATGTAAATGAGGAGCATGGAACTCCATGTAGTGACTTATGTTCAAAATATACTTGTGAATGTTAAAATTACAAAATTGTATGAATGATTGTTCCATTAGGTGTTGTGTTGGTGTTGAGGAGGAATGGGATGAGAAAATAGGTTACTAAACAAAGGAGACTATGCTGAAATTTTTCAAAATATAGCAACTAGATTGAGTAGAGTGGGAGAGCATGCCTAAATTTTCTAAGTAGGAAAATAAATGACTTAAGAAGAAAAGAAAGGTAAAGAAATAGAAATAGGGGCCAATTAGTCCAAAAATTACTTAAGGTCGAAAAATAAGGAAAAAATGGTAAAATGATCATTTTACATGTTATAGATGAAATAAATTGAAATGGGTGTAAAAATGTCAAAATCAAGATTTTAGGCCAAAGTTAGAATTTTGGCACTGTAGCATTTTAGCTACTGGTTTACTGTAGCAATGAATAGTAGACCAGCTAGCACACCAGGCCATGCCCCACACCCCCAGCCCCCCTCGCTCGCCTGCGTGCCGCACACTCCGAGCGCTTGCTGCTCGCCACGCCGTGCCACGCCTCCCCCTCGCACGCACGCACATGCGCGCCCAGCCCCTTGACACCTGCCCTTGGCCATCCTTTGGGGCTATTTTCTTAGACCACTTTAGGTAGACTTTTTAACCTATTCTTGGTCTATGTCTTAGGGCATTTGAGTCATTGTTCCAAGGCATATTTAGAGACATGTTGGGGCTATCTTGGAGGCCATGCTTGAACATGACTTAAACTAATTTTGACTATTAGTTAGGAGAGTATTTGATTGGCATTTGAAACTCATATTGGGTAAGTCTAGTAGCAAATTTTCATTCTTAATTTTGGGAAAACATAGAAAAATAAATGTGTAATCAACTAAATCCATTTAATTGCCTTTTATTTATTTTTCTTAATTCATTTCCATTCACTCCCCGGGTTTTAGAAATTCGGGGCGTGATATGACACTTTCAAAAAGATATACACATACTATCCATCTCAATATGAATCAAAATTCATGTATATGATAATGTCAAATGGTGTCCAATATATCAAATCCTAAATAAACCCAGACTCCTAACATATGATGTAAAAATATCTTTAGGGATGGGTTTAGTTAATAGATCTGCCACCATATTGGTTGTGGATATATGCCTTAGGACCACCTCTCCTTGCACAACTATATCTCGAATGTAGTGAAAATGAATATTAATGTGTTTGGTCCTCCCGTGGGACTTGGGATCTTTTGCATATGCTAAAGTTGTCAAACTGTCACAATAAATTACCACAGCATCTGTCCATACGACGCTATGTCAAGGCACTATAAGAATCTCCTTAACCAAATTGCCTTTCAAACTGTTAATGAACAAGCCACATACTTTGACTCCACCATGGATAGTGCTATATAATTCTATTTCTTGTTGTACTAAGAAATAATTTCCCTACCAAGTAAGAATGCATAGCCTGAAGTGGACTTGTGCCTATCCTGATTGCCAGATTAGTCAGCATCACTATATCCTGTCAATCTCAAGTCCCCACTTTTGTAACACAACATGAGATTAGTGGTACCCTAGAGATATCGAAAAATCCTTTTTACCGCTTTTCGATGAGAAAATTCAGGATTACTCTAAAATTGACTAACCAATCTAACTGCAAAGCAAATAGTTTGTTGAGTACACAACATGGTGTACATCATACTAGCAACCATACTCTCATAAGGTACTTTAGAAATATGTTTCTTCTTTTTATCTGTTTTAGTGCATTAGTCAAGATGTAAGTTACATCATTTCTCTATAGGAGTGTCAATAGGCTTAGAATGATTCATTCGAAATTGCTCAAGGACTCTCTTAATGTAAATCTCCTAAGACAAACAAAGAAGTCTCTTTGAACGATCCCTAATGATCTTCACTCCTAAGATATTATGTGTTTCACCCATGTCCTTCATCTCAAAAGTATAGGACAACCACTCTTTAGTAACGATTATCTTTTATAAGTCATTTCCAACAAGTAAAATGTCGTCCACATACAACGTGAGGATAAGAATACTTCCTTAGAACCATTTTACATATACACAATGGTTTTTCTCTATCATCTCAAGACTACAAGATATAATGGCTTTATGAAACCTTATGTACCATTGTCTCGACGATTGTTTGAGACCATAAATAGCACGTTTAAAATGGTAGATTTTGCGCTCGTGCCCTTTGACTTCAAAACCCTCTGGTTGTTTCTTCGTCCAATTCTCCATTGAAAGATGTAGTCTTAACGTCTATATGAAAAAACTCTAGATCTATGATAAGGCGAATAGAGGCAAACCTCATCGCTAGGGAGAATGTCTTTTTATAGTCTATATCCTCATCTTAGATATAACTATTCACCATAAGACTTATATATGTCAGTTGATACATCTGCCTTGCACTTTATTTTTAAGAACCACTTGTTTCCAATGGCCTTGCGCCTAGCTAAAAGATCAACTAGCTCCCAAAGCATGATTTTTGTCCATAAAACTCGTCTCTTCTTCTATAGCAATCATTCATTCATTACAAGCAAGTGAAGACAGCACTTCACTAAATGAAGTTAGATCATCTAAATCCAATGGAACAACCATAATTATTTCTCCATCAATCTCAAAACGACAACGAGGAACGACTTTACGCTTACTCTTACGGACTTAACGCTCTTAGGATTCTAATTGAGAACTCCCATTGGATTAAAGATTACTCTTCTCATCTTGGGCGATTTCAGGATGAGACACCAATTCCCCACCCTCGCCAAAATGAGTCAAGTTATCTTCAAATTAATCATTTTATAGAGTTCAAGGTTCGTTTTAACTTCACCAATGCTTAAAAAATCATTCTCAATGAAATTCACATCGTGTGACTCAAATGTAGTAATTCTTTTATTAGGTTCCTCACCATACATCACATAGGGTTTTGAGTTTAAAGAATATTGAATAAAAAATATTTTTATTATCTCTTGGTCCAACTTCTCATACCAATGAGAAGCGTTATGAACATAAGTTGCTGATTCTCGTAGGCATAGATTCCCCAATTCTGACTTCCGCCCATGCTAAAGCTCATATGGGTATAAGGAACTAACTTAAAAGGCACATAGTTAAAAAAAAAATATAGGTAATAGTTCCCCCTTCCCCCTACCCCAAAAAAAAAAAACTAATTAGGAGGTTAGCTTGCACTATCATTGATCTAAACATGTCTAATAATATACAATTTCGTCGCTCGATAACACCATTTTGTTGCAGCATACCAGAAGTTGTTAGATGCCTATGTATCCCATTTTTCTCACATAGTTCCTTGAACCGATCTAATAGATACTCGCATCCACGGTCAATGTGACAGACCTTTAATCTTCACTCTATTTGATTCTCTACCTCAGTTAGAAAATGTTTAAAGTAATCCAATGCTTCGTATCAATGAGAAATCAAATATACATAACTATATCGTGTATAGCCATCTATAAAGGTGAGAAAATAAGAGGCGTCATTGCGTGCCTTCACATTTATTGGTCTATAAATATTCGAATGAACTAATTCTAAAAAATGAGTAGCCTTAATAGCCTTTCCAAAAGGCTTTAAACAACTCTTTTTAGCCATACAAGACTCATATACAGGTAGGCTCACTTTAGCGAGAGAACTTAACATGCCTTCTCTAGCTATTCTAGCTATCCTTTCTTGTCCAATATGACCAAGTCTAGCATGCCATTTAACAGAATCATTAACATAATCTTCACATGTCAAAATTTCAAATGAAGAATAATCTAATAAATCCAATTGATAAAGATTATTTAAAAGAAAACCATATCCAAAAACACTACCATCCAGATACATATCCAATTGTCTACCACTAATGTTAAAGGAAAAACCAAGTCCGTACTAGTGTTGAAATACAAACTAGATTATATCAGATATTAGGTGCATAAAACACATCATGAAGAATCAATGTACGTATTGATCACAATTTGAGCTTATAAGCACCAACTCCATGAACTTTTGCACTTGTACCGTTTCCTATAAAAATGCTTTGGCTACCTGTTGGTATTCGTTGATAGTCCACAAAACTTACTGGCTCCCGCGTGACATGTTGAGTTACTATTGTATCCAATATCCACAAAGGATATGAATAGGAAACTAATACATGTGAACAAATAAGTGTGTTAGGAAATTTAAGTTACTTATGATTGTAAAATATCTCTCTTATTATAATGTGTTGGAAATTCATTCCAAAATTCTATTTTGAGTTTGTAATTATTAGGATAAACTAAGTCTCGTTACAGCTTTCACTCTTAGTCAATTCATGTTGATGAAAACTTGTCAGTATCCAAACTCAAATTACAGTTTGTATATCTGAAGAATACTTCGACAATCAAATTGTTGCTTCAAATTACACTCTTGAAAGGTAAATCACACTTAGGCACTTTTGCATCATGATAAAATTAAATTAATGTGCCTAGTAATTTATCTAAAGTTTATATATAATTTTTACTATGGTTGTTTTAACCTTGAGTGAGTTGGTTTTGACTATAGGCTAATATATTTGTGGTAAAAAAAAATTGAAAGAACTTCACTTTAGACAAGTTTCTCTTGCTGCCACGCTTGCCCCTGCGGTGCTTGGCTACTTTTTTTGCTTTTGTTACCAAGTTATTTACTCCACCTTCCTTGTTCTTACCACCTCGTCTCTTTTGATTAGGCATACATGCCTTATTTTGCCTAATCTAGGGGACAAGGATTGTAGAGTGATTCATCTCTTGGCGCTTAGCCTTTAATTTCAAATGACATAAAATATCATATATTTTTTATATTTTCATTGTGAATCAAAATTTGTTTTATTTAGTTCCATGTATCTAGTAGGGAACGAATAACTGCTAGGACCTGTAGCTCATCAGTAACATCATTTCCAACAGGCTTAAGATCACGAATCGAGGGTAACATCACCCTCAAGTGCTCAACAATAGTGTCCTTGGAATCCATCTTATATCCCTCCAATTTGAAGGTCAAGGCACGTAGTCTTGTGGCTATTGTCCCTTTAAAAACAATCTTCAACTTGTCTCACATATTTTGGGCTATGGGGCAACTCTCAAATTTTCTAATGAGATTGTTATGCAAGTTGCTAAGCATAGTAAAGTACGCACATCTATCTTTCTTCACCCAGTCCTAGTAGACTTCCATGTTTCAACAAAGTTGTACATTATTGCCCTCCTCGGTGGGGTCATACTATTGGTCAAAGTCACTAAAGTTTCTTGCTCATTAAACATGTATTGTATCCTCTTATGCCAAATGTCGTAATGAGTACCAACTAGTTTTTAACCTTTTGTGAGGTTAGCAATCACATTCTTAGAGGCCATCTAAATTAATATTGTGCAAGGTGACATTAAGAATACATTTCTTTATTTTATTATTTTATTATCAAAAATATAATTAAAAGTATTATTCTATTTATACTCTATGAGATCGAAAATTTCACTAGGCTCGTAATCATCTCCCATTTGTGTAAAAGATAAGTATATTTTCGACTGATTTTGAGCAAAATAAGTCTGAATTAAAACAAATTTAATCCATCAACACAATAGTGTTAATCAATACAAGTAGACTCCACATGAGTCTAATTGCATTCTAATACATTGTGCCAAGATAATTTTTGGATATATGAATTTGCAAAAAAACACATCACCTTACAAAGCTTCCAAAAGTTAATACATTCTTTTTCAAAAATTAAATAGTAGAATGAACCTGCTATATCAATCTATTAGAAACAATAAAATAAATGAGATTGTCACACCAATATCTTATTGATATACCATAAAAGAACAGGCCAAGCAACACTTGACACGTGTAACCGCAATCCGACCTATGCTCAGCCAACATGATTCTCATTCAATCAATAAGGAAAAACTCAAGCATTCAGATCATCATACAAGGTCGGAAGTGGCCGAACATATATATCCAGAACAAGGTCACAGGGTTCAGACCAACACTACAGAACTCGTCACCACTTTATCGGATGCCGAGCAAGGAATAAGGAAGCGGTCTTCAACAAGGAAGCAATCTTCAACAAGGAAACTACCATCTATGGTTATCTCTATGCAAGGTAGCCGCAATCTCCAGGGATCAAATCCCTATATTCATGGCTTCTATGGTTATCTCTATGCAGGGTAACTACAATCTCCGGTGATCAAATCCCTATATTCATGGCATCAAATCCTCACCAACTGAGGAAAGCCACGGCCTATAAATTAAACCCTAAAGGTACGCCTTATTCTCTATACTCATTCTTTGGCTTTCAATACAGTCTTTCAATTCCCTTACTTACTTAAGCATCGGAGCGGCTACCGCCGGAGCCAATCCGGTGGTCCTCTGATCATCTTTCTGAGTGTTCTACAAGTCACGGAGCCCTCACGTGTTGCGAGTCAAAAAGTGCAGCATCAGTTTAGCGCTGTCTGTGGGAAACGACTAATCTCCAAAGTGCTCTACTCATAAAACCCATCTTTTTTCCCACCGGAAAACCATGGCACCAAATCTCCGACCACGACAGAATGCTCAGAATGCGTAAAACACTCAACGTCAGCCGCCTGCTCCCCGCACAAGGGGGCCAGTGGCCAATCCCATGCGACAAGAGATCGAAGCCATAAAACGACACAATGAACTGGTGCAGGAACAGCTGTTTACCATCACTAGAACGCTGGCGACACTTACACAGAACCAAGCGACGGGTTCTCCTAGCCTGCCGGTCAACTTCGCTGTAGGGACGCAACCTCCTGTTGCTACAGAGAACGCCGAACCCCATGCGCAGGCTCCAACTAACCTGCCTGGGCACCCCTCCGGCGTTGCTCGCGCTGGTCGAGATCCACAACCATCAACAGTTCCTGGCTGGGGAACATCCGCTTTCGTTCCCGACGTGCATTACCGAAGCACTACTCGAGCCCAAACTCCTAGGGTTTCGGAAGCACCACCGGCACCGCAGGAACCTTATCATGCAGCACCAGTCCCTCCGGTTCGGATTCCTCCTCCGTCCGAAGGGCGTAATCAACCCTATTACCCTGAAGCCGAGGCTGTCAGACAGGGTTCACAAGATGTCAGAGTCAAAGACCCGCGGAGGGTAGAGGAAATTGCCGAATCAATAGACCGAACAGTCACTATGAGAGGACCTCAGAACCCTCCAGAACAAGACGAACTGGCTAGGCTGCTCGGAAGACTGGCCACTCCGTTCACTCATGCTATCATGTCAGAAGAGAGGCCCAGAAAGTTCATGGTGCCCAAGTTCACTCTCTATGACGGATCTGGAGATCCAGGAGATCACCTTTCTCATTATCAGCATACGATGGCCCTTCACGGAGCTTCAGATGCTTTCATGTGCCGGACGTTCATCACCAGCTTAAAGGGAACTGCTCTGAAGTGGTTCCACAACCTCCCTCTGAACTCTGTTACCAGCTTCTACGAGCTCAGTAGGCAGTTCTTGGACAGGTTTATGACCAGCAGGAGGCTCAGAAGGGGGCCAGAATTCCTGCTGAATGTGAAGCAGACCAGGGAGGAATCCCTCCGAGCCTACATTGCACGCTTCAACACCGAACTCACTGAGATCACGGATTGCAGCCCGAAATTCCTTGTAGCAGCCCTTATAGCCGGGCTTGCCCAAGGTGGGTTCAGGGATTCCTTGACAAAGAGCCCTCCAGCCGATATAGCAGCACTAATGGATCGGGCCAGAAAATATATCAACCTGGAAGAGGCCAACCGCTCAGCCCAGAAGGGCAAGGATCAGACCCAGAGGGATAATCCGAAGCGGGAGGATCACAAGAAGGAGGATCACAGAAGAGACTCTAACAAAAAGAGGGCCAGGAGCCCAGAGAAGAGAACAGCTCCCAGAGCTGTGTACAACTCCGCACCAAGGGAGTTCACCAACTTCACTCCCCTGAACACCACTCCAAACCAGGTACTCCGGCAGATCAGAGATCGGGAGAACTTGAGGTGGCCGGAGCCAATCAAGGGAGATCCCAGCCTGCGGGACCAAAGTAAGTATTGTAATTTCCATAAAGATCATGGACATACAACTAACTCTTGCAGGACCCTCCGATATGAGATAAAGCAGCTCATAAAGAAGGGACGTCTTCGGGAGTTCGTCAAGCAGGACGGACGACAGAACCCCCAAGAGGACAAGCCTCAGCAGCGGCCAGATCAGAGGCCCGAACAGAGGCAGGAGCAGAGGGAAGGACGAAACGAGCCTCAGAGGCAGAACAATCACGTCATCTACGTCCTCCATGCTGACTCCCCTGTTACAGGAATGTCCAACAGGGCAAGAAAGAGATATGCTCGGGAGGCCAGAACCGCCCCGAACGTCCTGCAGATCTCCAATGTCGAAAAGAGGCTCAAGCCAGGACCGGAGATCCAGTTCACCGAGCAAGATTTAGCAGGGGTACACTGCCCTCACAGTGATGCCCTCGTTATTACTCTCAGAATCGCCAACTTCGAGACCAGAAGAGTCCTGGTCGACACTGGCAGCTCAGTCAACATTCTGTTCCATGAACTGCTTAAACAGATGGGCATAGACCAGGACAACGTCAAGCCCACCACTGCCGTGATGGCAGCTTTTGATGGCAACCTCAGCACCCCACTAGGGAGAGTTGATCTTCCTACCACTGTAGGAGAAGGTGAAGGGCAGAAGACCACCATCACGGAATACATGGTGCTGAACATGAAGTCTCCCTACAACGTCATAATCGGGAGACCCTGGTTGCATCAGATAGGGGCAGTCACTTCGACCCTTCATCAATGTCTGAAGTACGTCCACAACCAGAGCGTACACTATGTCCGAGGATGTCAGCCAACCTCCCGAGAGTGTCACGCTATTGCCCTCAAGGAAAAAATGCCGAAATAGCAATTACAGTACACTCGGGACTGTGCAGATCCGGTCTTCACTCACACTCCCGAGGTGGAAGATTGCCCATCCAGCGTTGAAGAACCCCTGAGTCCAAGGGGACGTGGACAGCCGAGCCAAACCTGTTGGCGAGCCCATTAAAATACTGGTCAGTTCAGAAGCAGAGGGGCGTTACTTATACGTCGACCCAGACCTTACACATACCGAGCAGGAAAAGATAGTCAGGTTTCTGAAAAACAACCTCTCTATCTTTGCTTGGGAGACCAGGGACATGGAGGGAATAGATCCTAATCTAATAACTCACAAACTGATGGTAGATCCGGATCACCCCCCAGTCAGACAGAAGAGAAGGCCGATTGCTCCTGATCGGCATCGGATTATAAACGAAGAAGTCCAGAGGCTGCTGGATGCCAGGATGATACGGGAAGTTCTCTATCCCGAGTGGCTAGCCAACACCGTGCTTGTTAAGAAGAAGAACAGCAAGTGGAGAGTCTGTGTTGACTATACAAACCTCAACAAAGCATGCCCCAAAGACAGCTTTCCACTGCCGAGAATAGACCAACTGGTTGACTGCCACTGCAGGGCATGAACTTATGAGTTTCATGGATGCATACTCTGGATACAACCAGATCCAGATGTACCCTCCAGATCAAGAGAAGACTGCCTTCATAACCGAAAGAGGACTCTACTGTTACAGAGTGATGCCTTTCGGTTTGAAGAATGCTGGAGCCACTTATCAGCGGTTGGTGAACAAGATGTTCAGCCCACTACTCGGTAGTACCATGGAGGTTTACATCGACGACATGCTGGTAAAGAGCCTTCAGAAAGGCAGTCACCTCCAGCACTTGGCCCAGACCTTCGATATCCTCAGACAACACAGGATGAAGCTCAACCCCTCGAAATGTACCTTTGGAGTTACGAAGGAAAAATTCTTGGGATACATCGTCTCTCAAAGAGGTATCGAAGCAGATCCCACTCAGATCCAAGCCCTGATTGGACTGAAGTCACCAAGAACCAGAAAGGAGATTCAGGCACTAAACGGCAGAATTGCCGCACTGAGCAGATTTATATCCAAGTCCACCGATCGCTACCTACCTTTCTTCAAAGCTCTGAAGGGCAGCAAGACTTTGCAATGGACAGAAGAATGCGAGCAGTCCTTTCGAAAACTGAAGGAGTATCTAGCCTCTCCAGAGCTCCTGTCAAAACCGGTACAAGGAGAAAAGCTGCTCCTGTACCTTACAGTCTCCGAGAACGCGGTCAGCTCCGCACTGATTAGACAGGACAGAGGAGTACAGAGGGCCATATTCTACGTCAGTAGGGACACTACTTGACACGGAGAAAAGATACCCAGAAATAGAGAAGCTGGCCTATGCATTGGTTATATCAGCTCGGAAGCTTCGACCTTATTTCCAGGCCCATCCAATCGAGATCCCAACTGCCTATCCCCCGAAGTCAATACTGAGGAAACCTGAAGTATCAGGAAGATTGGTAAAGTGGTCTGTGGAGCTAGGGGAGTTCGACATAGCATATGTACCCCGGAACTCCATCAAAGGGCAGGCCTTAGCTGACTTCGTAGCCGAGTTCACCCCGGCACTTCAGAGCAAAGCACAAATCACCGAGACTTCGGGAACCTGGCTACTGTACATTGATGGATCGTCAACCGATTAAGGATCAGGGGTAGGCCTGGTGCTACAGTCCCCTGATGGGCTCACATCAGAAAAAGCAGTCAGCCTTGGGATTCAGAGCTTCTAACAATGAAGCCGAATATGAAGCCCTAATCTTGGGGATGAAACTTGCCTTGGAATGCGAGGCTCAAAACCTCGATGTCTTCTCTGACTCCCAACTGGTAGTAAGCCAGGTCTTGGGAGAATTTTCCATCAAAGATGACAGGATGCTTCGGTATTCCGAACTGGTGAACCACTTGAAGAGTTCCTTCCAGACGTTTACCATCCAGAAAATTGAGAGAAGCCAGAACTGCAGAGCAGATGCTCTGGCTAACATGGCCTCCCGCCTCAAATCTGAAGCAGACTCCACAGTTAAAATCTCTTTTCAGCCAGGATCCAGCATTGAGGAAGCACAAGTTGCTCAAATCGACGAACAGCCCCAGAACTGGATGACCCCGATCCTCCAGTATCTAAAGTCCGGTCTCCTCTCAGAGGACAAAAACAAAGCCAGGAGAATCCGAATCAGAGCGGCTCGGTACCTGATCCTGAACAACAAGCTTTACAGAAGGTCGTATTCTCAACCTCTGCTAAAATGCTTAGCCCCAGCCGTCTTATCTGGATCAGGACGAGACGAGGCAAGTTCAGGGGGAGCAATTGATGAAACGTCAAAGCCCGGGAACTGAACCTGGAATCTAGTTCGGAAGCTTTCAAAACCAAACAAGGATCAGCTCATCACCCATTTGGTCAACTTCATCTTTCACTATCATCTCAGTCTCAGCCCGGGCATGATCAGTCGCCTCCTGAACCTTCTGATCGAAGGAACTCCGGAGATTAACTAACTCCGCCTCAAGCCCCGCAACCTTCCGAGCATTTATGTCTCTCTCAGACTCTGCCACGGTAAGGTTGGTGGTAACTTCCTTCAGATCCTCTTCAATACTCTGGATTTTGGATTGGGCTGTCCCAAGCTCCACCCTCATCTGTTCCACTTCAGCCCGCAGCTTCTCGACCTCCTCAAGGCCCATGGGGGTCACCATCAGAGCAGCCAAGCTATGCATACTCTGCGCAAAAGCAAGACAGACAGGTTAGAATGAACGAACAGACAGGCAGAAAAGTCAAGAAAAAGCTTCAGAAGCTACCTTCATCTGGAGATTCATCATCTCAGTCATCAGTTTGGAGGGGTCATCCCCCCTGTACCGATGCGGGCCATGAGCCCATATTTGATCAAATGCCCTCTTGGCGATCTGATAGTCCGGCTCATTAAACGACTCGGACGATGCAGCAGGTGCCTTCCCCTTCCTAGCCCTCCTGCTCGGACCAGAAGAAACAGGAGGAGCGGCCGAAACAGGGACGGTAGGTTCAGCCTCCTGTTCAGCCTCGGCAGGAGCCGGCTCAAGGAGAGCCAGAAATCAACCTCCTCCTCTTTACTTCAAGAGGGGCATCAGGCTCAGCTCGGGAGGAAGACTCCCCCGCCACTGGGGCATCCGGCACAGCCCATCTCGACATCAACCTCTTCTTAAGCTCTGCGTTACGGGCAGCCATCAAGTTCGCTGGGGTAATAATGATGGAATGAGCCCGGTTAGGAGTCAAAAGCAATGCTCGGTACTGATCCCGCAGTGCTTCAGTAAAGTCGGGTCTCTTCCAAACACGCTTATCTGCACACAAGTAAGGAAAGACATGTCAGCTTATCAGTTCGGAAGGCATAGCAAGGCTAAAGGAGAGTCTAAAAGAATAAGCATCACCCCTATGACCCGTAACACGAGGGAACGACGAGGCCTCTCCTTTCTGAAAGCCTTCATGCTCCCATCCTCCTCCAACAAAGAAGTATCACTTCTTCCACGTCTTATTGGAAGTAGGGACAGAGGTAAGGGGTCGAAACCCCTTCTCAAAAGACATATAGAAAAGGCCCTCTGCCTGCTTGAACTTCAGATCCATATTACTACGGATCAAGTCCAGAGACACATCCACCCTGTTCAAGTGTCCCAACACCACAAACCCTAAAAGCTGCCGCCAGCTATTGAGATTCAGGTCGGCAGGACAGAGCTTGAACCAACAAAAGAACTGCCTGACTAAATCTGGTAATGGGAGCCTCAAGCCCATTTCAAACCAGGCAAGGTAAACACAAATCTCCCCGGCTTCAACATTATGGGGACGATCCATGGGGCCTAGCGCTCTGCAGGTCACATTCGTGGGAAAATTAAATTTCACCCTCCATTCATCCAGAAGGCTCCGAGTGACAGCACTCTCACCCTCTTCTCTACGGGAAGACCTACCAGAGGTCTCCCCAGCCCTGTCTCGGGGCTCCTCAAAAGCATCAACTATCCTAACTCCAGGACTAGTGGGAGGATCAGCAGGCATCTCCCCAATAACTTCGGGAGCAGGATTACCCACATCTTCCACAGAAGACGGTATAGCCATCTCAGGAGGATTTCCCACTCCCTCATTCACAGTTGGGGATTCAAGGAAGAGCAGACATTATTCCCAGACTTAAGAAGAAAGAAGCAAGACAAGAGGAAAAATCAGTCGAACCTGTTCTAACTCAGGGAAACAGTACTCTTCAAGGTCACACGAACCAACAATGGCGAGCGAAATCTCCTAGTGCAGTGAAAATGACGGGGGAAAGGTCAGTCCAAAATCTCATCCTGTATTTATAAAGCGCAGTATCGGAAGGGACCCACCAATCCCAAGCGCCATGACGGTTCGGAACAATGATGATTTCAAGAAACCCGACTATCAGCCCAGTACAATGATGACCTTGAAAAGACCTAATCTCCGGCTGCGCAATAAAAGCCTTGGAAGGCGAACGGACAAGACACATGACTCTTCAAAAAAGGCTTAGCCCTAGTTACTTGCTGGCATCAAACTAGGACTTGGGGGGGGAGTAACTGATATACCATAAAAGAACAGGCCAAGCAACACTTGACACGTGTAACCGCAATCCGACCTATGCTCAGCCAACATGATTCCCATTCAATCAATAAGGAAAAACTCAAGCATTCAGATCATCATACAAGGTCGGAAGTGGCCGAACATATATATCCAGAACAAGGTCACAGGGTTCAAACCAACACTACAGAACTCGTCACCACTTTAGCGGATGCCGAGCAAGGAATAAGGAAGCGGTCTTCAACAAGGAAACTACCATCTATGGTTATCTCTATGCAAGGTAGCCGCAATCTCCAGGGATCAAATCCCTATATTCATGGCTTCTATGGTTATCTCTATGCAGGGTAACTACAATCTCCGGTGATCAAATCCCTATATTCATGGCATCAAATCCTCACCAACTGAGGAAAGCCACGGCCTATAAATTAAACCCTAAAGGTACGCCTTATTCTCTATGCTCATTCTTTGGCTTTCAATACAGTCTTTCAATTCCTTTACTTACTTAAGCATCGGAGCGGCTACCGTCGGAGCCAATCCGGTGGTCCTCTGATCATCTTTCTGAGTGTTCTACAGGTCACGGAGCCCTCACGTGTTGCGAGTCAAAAAGTGCAGCATCACTTATATATCCCAAAATAAACATTTTAATTCCATACATCACACAATACATGTACTAAAATATCAATTTTATTAAGTCCATCCAATCATAATATACATCCACATTCATTACAATAAAATAGGTCTTGAATGAATGGTCTTACCATAACTCACCACAATGAGAGTAGGAATTTGGTCTCAAAATTAATGGAAAAAATATGCAATAAATTATCTATATGATAAAACATATGATCCATATATGACCAAAATTACGATCCATGATCCTATAATTAAATCCTCATGTCTAGAGCTTTCTCATAAATTTTTTACTTTAAAAATAATTTTTCTGAAATTTTTAGTCAATTTTTGGAATAAAAATAAATAAATTTTAAAGACCAAAAAGTATTAAAAATAAGTTTCAAAAAAATCATCAAAAAATAACTTGGACACCAAATAGTGTACTAAACACTAAAATGTAAATTTAATCACACATATAACTTTCTGAAATTTTTATAAAATTATTTAAGTAAGTTTTAAACACCTTTTACACAATAAAAATTAATTTTTAACATTTTCAAAAGGTAAAATAATACATTAAAGGGGTCTAAAAACAGTGAGATGACACTCTCCGGGGGTGTTAAAAAAAATTATGTCCAAAATGCCCCCACACACTTCTACGCGTGCGGGGGTTGCAAAAAAAAAAAAAAAATCTAGTAGAACCAGCCCACATGCCACCATCCAGCCACTTTTCGATGACAGGGCTAGTATGGTTATGATTCTACTCTTCGAGACCTTCATGTTGGTGCTCTCAAAACACTCATAGTGCTTCACACGCCAATGGCTCGACTGGACTTCACGCGGCTCTGCACTTCATCTTCTTCATCAATCAGATTTGCCAAGATTGCAACCAGAACTTCGGGGCTTAATATCTAACTCGTTTTTTTGTCGAAAAAACACCTATAATATATTGTTGGAAAGCTCTCGGAACAAGGAATATAATCATATAGAATTCTTGCACAAAAATTGAAGTTTTAAAAGTCATTTCTAGGCTTAAAGTTTCAAGTTTTCTTGAAAATAACATAACTAGGGTTCAAGATTTTTCACTAGATTTGACCACTGATCATCAGTAAACTTTAAGGGCTTACTAATAAAACTATAATGAACACATCAAATTTTCAAAACATTTTCTTTTGAAAAAGGCCATATGAAAAAACTTTTATACAAGTTTCAAACACATTGCATGCTATAAATATTTACGAATTTAAACATGTATCTAGACATCATATAAGCAAACAACAAACAAGAAGGCTCTGATACCAATGATGGAAAAATAATGTAATAATCAAGTGTGACTTTGGGTTACCTCATATAATCCAAATTCATAGAAGTGGAAGAACATGCAGCTTGTGTTACAAGTTTCGTGGTCATGAACATCGCAAAGAGATCTCCTCATCTATAGCATGACTACTAGAGTCGCCCACAGCTTGTGTTACAAGTTTCGTGGTCACGAATATCGCAGAGAGATCTCCTTATCTATAGCATGATTACTAGAGTCGCCTATATAGTTTTCACAATCTAAATCCAAGGTCTGACAATAGTTACCCTAAAGAGGGTCTCAGAGCGAAGAAAGAATAAAGGAATCGGGAGCCAGAAAAGATACGGATATCATGTATCTACATGTGTTTCCAATCTATATCCGATAACCACACATGTAGAGATATGTAATAGTAGTGATTGAATACTAAACTCAATCTCTCACTTATCACAATAAAACTCATATTCTTATCTAAACTCTCTATTCACTTTGTAGATGCCCCAGTAAATTATGGGTTCGAGTTGTGAAAGTCTGGCTTTAGTAGGGCAAATGGCACAGCGAGGCCACGCAGCTGCACAAGCATTCACTGCAACTCCATTAGTGCCTCTCACTCATTTCTCATCAAGAATTTAAAGATCGCTTAAACAACCAACTGAGCAAAATCATTAAGAAAGAAATCCAATTGCTAACATAAATCATATAAATTAAATATGCTATGATGATTACAACATCATTTCCTTCAAATTATACAAATTTCAACACCCACTTGAAAAGGAACTTGACAAAAAAATAATAATAATAAGGCAATTGAAAAGGAACTTCACAACAAATGGCCAATAAATTTATCTTATGCATAAGACTCTAGTAAAGGTTCTCTAGTGTCGTCTCCAGATTCATTGCTGTAGTAGTAGTACAACGCCAATTGTACAACCCCCAGAACAGTTCCAATTCCATTTGGAACCTGATTTTCATTGAAAAAATACAACAGAAAAGGTTACCAAAAGAAACAGAAAGTAATGAAGATGTATACATACGTTCCATGAGAGTTTTTAATCATTAAAACACCCCAAGTTGATAGTGCAATATAGAGATATTGCCATAACAAAATAAAAACTGGGGGGTATTTCGACATCCAGTATGTCCAAATATGTAAATGCACATGTCAGGCCGGCTCAACATAATTCGAGGCCTAAAGCAACAATTTAAATGAGGTTTTTTTTTAATATTAATATTAATTTTTTATTTAATATTAATATTATAAAATTTTAATAGATATAACCATTTTCAATGCTTTCTTTCCCATATATGTAAAATTATAATAGTGTTTTAATATGAGAGATGCATATGTTAAATAAAACTCTAGTAATAGAGTTCTTACATAATCGAACAATTGACCAATTGTACTAAATTATTTTTTTTTCAAAGTCTTTTATGGGGTCTTCTTTGTAAAGTTAGACTTTTATTTACCTTAAACTTCAGGTTTGGATTATACGATAGACAAAACTTGGGATCTTCTTTATAAGTGAGGTCTAAAGCGATTGCTTTGTTGGCTTAATGGTGGAGCCCGCCTTGGCACATGTAAGGAAGATCAACATGATTCATATCAAAGGTTATGCTAGGGGACGGAGGTGACCGAAATTAACTTGGGTAGACATAGTGAAAAAAATTATGATAATGTGTGGTATTAAATAGAGTAGAACGGGCGAGACAAGATTCATATAGCTGACCTCAAATAGTTACGATAAGGTTTTTGTTGAGTTGAGTACGTCCAAATATAGAAAATATTGCCATCCTTGTACACCCTCAAGTTAAAAGAATAGCAGAGTGTCAGAGACGCAACATCCTCATTTTGAATCTTTATGTAAAATCACAATGGATCAGTTGCAGTTTCTACATGACATAATCTATAATAATGGTTTTAAAGGTTATATATCCTACGCATCGCTGCTCCACTTGATCGCCAAGAAGATGAAAAAAGAGAACAAAAATTGAAATTCAGAGCAACCATTTTGGCTAATATGCTATACATTGTGCTCCACTTTTATCGCCAAGAAGACGAAAAAAGAGAAACAAAAATTGAAATTTAGAGCAACCATTTTGGCTAGTAATCTAATTTTCTTTTCACTATATCTTATTGGCAAAAATATAGATAATGCGGGAATTTCAGAATTGTGAATTACTTACAAATATGAATGGATCAGACTTAAACATTCCATAGGCAAAGAATGAGAGACTCATCAAAAAGGTTGAAAGGGAGAGATAAAATGGCATGTACTCCACGCTCTTTGTTTTGATAACCAAATTCTGCCAAACAGAAACAGATCAGTGAGAACAAAATCGGAAATCCACCATCTACAAAACAAAGTAAGGGTAAATGTTTCAAACGAACTCACAATAATAAATAGTGGAGAAGCAAACATGGATATGAGAGAAGCAACACTCAAATATCCAACAAATATCTGTCTTGCTGGTGGATCAAATAATCTGATGCTCACAAATGCTATGATAGCAAATACAGCAAAAACTGCTACTAATAAACCTGACATCTTCACCTGCAAACAGCATACAAGAAGGCAATTGAATAGAATTGACTTACTGCAGCAAAAAGGGCAGTTAGGTTTATCGAGAAGAATTTACCTTTTTCACTTTCTCTGCATATGTAATGAAGATGGCTATATATATAAACTGGATAATTGCCCCGACTGAATTAACTGTGGCAACTAATATAATGCCAGGAGATACAAGGGGCATGCCATACCAGAGGCATATCAAGCAGTTCAATAGAGCATATATATAGGGCAATCCTGAGAATTGCTCTGTTGCCTGGTTTTTGATAATTCTCTTAAACGTGGGTCTGAAAGAAGACACAAGAAAATTGTACGAGTGAGTGTGAGTGTGGATTGTATTTGCTTTTCAGTAGTTTTCAAATGATCATTGGACAACTTACATTGGTGACACAAATAACACAAAAGCAAAGAGGTTCCCTGCAATTGGCAAAAGCAACAAATTTGATTATTTGGAAAATTTCAGCAATGCTTTAGGCCATATCAGAATGTCCCAAGGCAATGAAGTGGAACCATTGTGTGTAAAACAGCATTTGAAGGTATAATCCTCTTACAAAAATGTGAATCCATCAAAAAAAACATTTGACAACAAGTAATGGTAAGAGTTCAGGAATTAACACCATTTCATTTTAAACTTTGATTACTTTGTGATGATGATCCCTTTTCTTATGATAGATTTATATGCAAAATTTTATATGAAATGCCATGAATCCAATTATTTAAGTCACATAAGAAGCACCAGTACAATTAATAATCTAATATTTAATATTCAATAAGTTAATAATTTCTATTAATTTATAATTATTTGAGGAATCAACTTCATTCCATGGCGATAATTAATTATTTTATTATCCAAACATTAATAAATTTAAGAAAAAAACCCTTCCTAGTATTAATTAGATTGAAAAATACAAATGTTTATGTATATATATTATATAAAAACTATTAATTACATTAAGTTTGTAGTAAAAAAAAAAAAGAGAGAGAGACAGATTAGGAGCTTTCTTATAATTTAAATTATAAAATATATTTTTTTCAGAACAAAGTTCAACTACTTTACAAAGTGTGTAAATCCTATTTTAATGCTAAAAATTATATAACTATAAGAAAAAAATTCGTTGATAAAATCATGATAAAACTTAATAATTAATATTTCTATTAACTAATAATTTTTCAGTCTCCCAAATTATTAATTTTTAAATGGTTGACCGTACTAGTTATTTTAAACTTGGAAAACAGTGCATTAGAAATGTTTGTTGGTTCCCCAATGCTTCATTATGAGAAGACACTAAAAAAAAAACTCCCAAGTAAATTCAGAAATCATGAGCTTCACATCTGAGCCAGAGAGGAAATTTTAATTGTTTGGGACCTTTGGGTATGTTAATATAATCAATACAAAATGATGTTTCCAACTTTTGTTCACCTGGATTTGTATTCATATCAAACAATATCTACATTTTCCAACCACCTGGATTTGTATCATATCAAATAAGAAGTTAGGTTTTCAAGCTTTCTTTATTTTTCCCTGCACATTTCCCAGCAACCAGAGAGAAGAAAGAAGACCTCTTTCAGTTAAGAGTTAAGACAACTTAATCAAACATCAATAGCAAATTACCCCCAAAAAAACCACTAATAGCAAATTACGGAGAGACCCATAACAACTTAGCCACTGAATCAAATGACATGCTTTACTCCAAAATTCTTGGATCCATGTTGATTCATTTGTTCATATATATATATATATATATATACACACACACACACACACACATATATATACCAACAAAACCTAAAGAGAATTTCTATTTACAAACCAATTGCATACAAGTCAGCCAATAAAACGAACTAAAATAAGGAGAGGGGGGAATTGAAACTTCTACAATGCAAATATAAATGCACAAGTACTAAAAAAAATTGGTGAAGTACGAAAACCCAGATTCCAATCATCACATAGAAGCAGCCCACACAAGGAGAGAGAGAGAGAGAGAGAGAGAGAGAGAGAGAGGATGGAGAAAATACCAGCAATTCCAGCTGCATCACTGCAAACTGAATAAGGGGAAAATAACCCAGATGGAATCCTTGATCAATCTATTCAAACTTCACTCATCACACAACCAAACCTCTCTCTCTCTCAAATTTGAAGATGCAATTATGCATACAAGTCTTTAGATATAGGATTTAACCATTAATGGTGTACGTCAAAGGTATTATAGATTTTTCTCTGGTAATGGGGCCAAACTTATACATGTCTCCTTAAAAAAAAAAAACATGTTTAAGACTTTGAGGTTCCCATTCAACTTGCACTTACTTTTCTCATTTCTCCAACTCTAGACTGTTTTGTCTTGTTACCAATAAACAACATGTGATTCTTCTCCATTATTGTTTTTCTTCTAAACCCATCATTACTTTGGTGAGAAATGTTAAGTATCCCACCTTGATAGCATCTTTCTCACATGAGTGTAATAATATGATAAATTCATAAATAGTGGATCCCACTCATATGACAGGGATGGGATCAAGGTGGGATCCCTAGCACCCATTACTCTTGGTTTGGGTAATGTCAATACTGTTTGATGGTTTTTATGTAATTAAATAATTATATAAAAATGAAATTTGATAATTTGATTTACTAATTCTTTCACATTATTTTTAAAAAGATAAATTACACTCGACCTTCCTTCTAAAATTACACTGTCAACAATTTCTATCTCATAAGAAGCACTAACACACCCTTGAAAGGCAGAGATGATATGTGATATCTCATATTGTCGCGAGTCTCAACCTATTAATCACCAGTACAGTTAATAATCTAACAATTAATATTTAATAAATTAATAATTTCTATTAATTTATAATTATTTGAGGAATAAACCTTTTTTCGTGGTGAATAATTAATGATTTTATTATCCAAAAATTAATAAATTTATGAAAAAAAAAATCCTTCGCAGTACTAATTAGATAGAATAATACATATGCTTATGTATATATATTATATAAAAATTATTACTTACATTAAGTCTGTAGTAAAAAAATAAAAAGAGATATTAGGAACTTTCTTAAAATTTAAATTATAAAATATATTTTTTCAGAACAAAGTTCAACAACTTTACAAAGTATATAAATCCTATTTTAATGCTAAAACCCATATAACTAAAAAAAATAATCGTTGGTAAAATCATAATAAAACTTAATAATTAATATTTCTATTAACTAATAATTTTTTAGTCTCCCAAATTACTAATTATTAAATGGGTTGACTGTACTAGTTATTTCCTTTTTAGGTGAAAACACTGCATTAGAAATGTTTATTGGTTCCCCAATGCTTCATTATCAGAATATGTGAATAATATCTACATTTTCCAACCACCTGGATTTTTATTCATATCAAACAAAAAAATTAGGTTTCAAACTTTCTTTATCTTTCCCTGCATATTTCCCAACAACCAAACAGAATAAAAATGTAAAACCTCTTTCAGTTTAGACAGCTTAATAAACCACAAATAGCAAATTACAGAGAGACCCATAACAACTCAACCACAAAATCAAATGAAATCGTTTTTCTCCAAAATTCTAGGATCCATGTTGATTCATGTGTTCATATATACATATATATATATATATACACGCACACACACACACATACCAACAAAACCGACAGAGAGTTTCTTTTTACAAACCATTTTCATACAAGAATTCAGCTGATAAAAGAGAAGAACCAAAATGAGGAGGGGGAATTAAAACTTCTAGAATGCAAGAGAGAAAGAGAGGATGAAAAAAATACCAGCAACTCCAGCTGCATCACTGCAAACTGAGTAAGGGAAGAATAACCCAGATGGAATCATTGATCAATCTATTCAAACTTCGCTCATCACCCAATTCAAATCTCTCTCTCTCAAATTTGATTTTGCATACAAGTCTATAGATATAGGATTTAGGGAGGAACCATTGATTGTGTAGGTCAAAGGAATTGTAGATTTTTCTCTGGTAATGGGCCAAACATATTCGTATCTTTTTTTTATTATAATTTTAAAAAAACACATGTTTCTTTTTTGGCCGAGACTTTGAGGTTCCCATTCAACTTGCACTACTTTTCTCCAGCTCAGACTGTTTTGTCTTCTTACCAATAAATAACATGTGGTTCTTCTCCATTATTGTTTTCTTCTAAATCTATCATTAGTTTGGGCCACGTCAACATTGTTTAACGATTTTTATTTATTTAAATAATTATATAAAAATAAAATTTGACAATTTAATTTACTAATCCTTTTTCATTATTTAAAAAATAAAAAAAAAATTACACTTATTCACTCGAGTTTTCTCACAATTACAAAGCCCTCTTCTTTGAAGTTATATTTTTCTCTCTTATTTTTATTAATAAATTATAAATATTATAAATAAATTTCATGATTTATTTTTTTTCAACATGATAATAATGCTCTTTTTTATTTTATTTTTACATTTTTCTTAATTTTGACCAATTTTATAAGTTATTTACCTTAAATTTATTTTTATATAAAATAAAAAATATATATTTTTAAAAAAGTTAAAAAAAATTAGTCAAAATTTAAAAATGACATAACATAAAATAAAATAAATAGGCACTTTTGTCATTTTGAAAAAATAAAATAATCTCGAAATGAGGTATTTGTAATTTGTCATTAAAAGTAAAAATGAACAATGTAATTTCAAAAACTTCATAAAAGTCATTGTAATTGTTAAAAATTTTAAAAGAGATCAATGTAATTTACATACACAATATATATATATATATATATGTTGGGATAGTATAAATAAATTTGTAGGCTTTGAGGCTGTCACGCCCCGAATTTCCGACGAACCCGAGGCGCGACTGACGAGACAGAAAGTAAAATAAATAAAAGGACAAAAGTAATTAAATTCACTAAACATGCGCCCATCATCATCCATACATAAAGTAACATCGAATACATTGTTCATCAGTCATTCGGGCTTAAGCCCTTACATAACAAAATACAAGTCTCATGGATCACAAATACATCACGTGCTTCGCCCTCTCAGGGCATCACTAAGTCTCATGTGGCTGGAGGATCCTCATATGAAAATGTTGCCCACGAATGGGTCAGCACAACTGCTGGTATGATGAAATGCTAATGCCAGAAATAAAGCTAAGGCGTGGCATGTGCGAAGTGTACATTTATTTCTAAATGACATTCAAACATCGCAGTAATATATATGAATGGTATGCATGACACACCCATGCACAACTCTATGCCACACCCATGTCTCATTTACGGGTACTCCCCGATGGCACGAAGTACCAATGCAATGGCCAATTTTGAGTTTTTCACCACAGGATCTACACCCTCATAATGCAAAGCACCGCGTGCTTACCCACGCCATGTTCTCAAAGGATTCATCATATGCCAATATGGCAATGCAATCTCAATGATACATGGTTTCCACAATATAGCATGCTCGAGACAATAATACATAAATCACTTAACTGATTCCACATGCAAGCATATCTTGTAAAATCAACATATACACATGTCGTGAGTCACATTCATCATTCACTAAATATTCATAAGGTACAAGTAACATGTAAGCATGTGAACAACCAATTCCAAATAAATAGGTAAACATATTACAGATAAACACATACAGCATTCAGTCATTCACAAATATTCCTAACTTAACTTCATTTCTAACACTAGCAAAACACCATACCTGATGGGTTGGTATCAACCCTAGAAGATCGTGAACTATATGTAACTGAACGGGCGGATGAAAATGTAGGAGATCAGATCGCCTCCTCCTGCCCTGTCAGTGTCCCTAAACGTAGAAATTACAACTCAGTCCATTGTTGTTTGAATTTATGCTATTCATCAAATTTTATGTCTTTAAATTCATAGGTTTCTATTCTGCTAAATTAAACTCTACCATTGGTTTTAGAGCGTTTAAGAAAGTAAGTCTAGGTTTTCGTAGAACTCAATTCGGACACCGGGGTTCAAAAGGGCAAAACAGTCATTTTGCACTTTACACGTATCCTTACATTTCGTGACCTCTTTTCACAAATCGGACTCCACGGTTGAGTCCGGAATGTTCGAGATAATAAAATTTCACCATTTGTTTACCTAATTCGGAGTTCGTCTGACAGTGTTTCAAGTTAGGGGCATTTTGGTAATTTTAAGGGTTACTACGGGTCTTTTATTTTTCGGGACCCCGTCTCGTAAAACGGACCTCACCATTGGTCTCAGAATGGTCGAGATAGTCAAAATACACCTATGACTTGTCCCATTTGGACTCCGGGATGTTTTTGAATATTTAATTAATTAAATTAATTTAATTAAATAATTAATTAATTACTTTAATTAATATTTTATTAATAATTTAATCAGGTGGGTCAAAGTGTAATTTCTAACAGTTGGGGGGTCAATTCGTAATTTCTGAAAGTTCAGGTTAAGGTTCAAATTCAAAAGGTTCAAATTCAAAGGGTTTAAATTCCAAAAGGTTCAAATTAAAACTAGTTTAATTTGTTATTCTAATTCAAGTTAACCAAACAGGGGATAGGGCTAAAACCGGGATAGGATATCCCTGTCTCTATTCAATTTCAAATTTTTAGATTTCTTACCCTTGCAACCAAACGGGCCAAGTTCCCTTTTAATTTAAAACAACCACGCGACACGTGGCAGGGGCGGTCCACGCCCGACCCGAACCGAACCCGAACCGACCCGACCCGACCCGGACAGACCCCCCTTCTTCCCCCGATTTTTCGGCGAACCTCCGGTAGGGTTCCGGCGCCTTCTCCGGCGTCGGTGACCGGAATTTCAGAAAAATCAAGTTTTTAAACTTGATTTTTATGGTGTTTTCGAAGCCCCTTTCAATCCCAAACTATTCTAAAACATTTTTGGAGTCTTTTAATACCGTTTTGAAGCTTCCAATCACGATGAAAACCCAGATTTTTCCCCCCCACGGCCGTGACCTGCACCTCCATTTTTCTCCCTCATTTCTCAACCGTTTCTTCTCATTCTTTTTGCAAATTAATCCCTACATTATGCTCTACAAGGTTCTACAATTTAAATCAACCGAAATGCTCTAATACAAATCGAAACAGAAGTGACCCACTTACAAATTTCTCGGCCGTTTCTCTCTCTAGCCGTGCCCTCCTTCTCCCTCTTGCTCCGAGCTCGAACCAGGTCTCTAACTCTCCTTCAGAGCTCTGTTTCACTCCCTCTTTTCTGCTTCTTTCCTTCTCTTCTTTCCCACCCGAGAATACTCCCCTTTTTCCTTCACTCTCTCTCTCTCTCTCTCTTTCTCCAAGACCAACCACTCTCTGCTGATTCTGCACCCCCCCCACTCCCTGAATTCTACTCACACACACAACCCCACCCATACCTTGTTTGAGTGTATCACACTCAAACTTACACACACACACAACCGGGTACACACACACCTCATCTTCTCTACACATATATATATATATGTATATATATATATATACACATTTAAATACACACTCATATTTACACACATATACAAAATCAAAAAATTTAAATTATATATATATATATATACCCATATATATATATATATACACACACTCACATTATCAATACCCTATTAATAATAATAATAAAAAAATAAAAATAAATAAATAATAAAAAAAAAAAATTTTTTTTTTTTTTCCATGTTATAACAGAGGCGTATGTAAAGACGTTTTTTTTATAACGTAATTTGTCTTCACTCAATAGAGTTTGGTGATGGGTTACTGGCAAAATCGTTCCTAGAATACAACAAAGCATTTGGTTTGTAGAACTACAACTAGCAAAGTTGAAGGACTTCCTATAAAATTCTTTGATTATAATTTTTATTTTGAGAGAGAGAGAGAGAGAGAGTTATTAATCATTTTTTTTAATTCGTTATACTGTTGTATTTATAGATCAATTTGCCCCCCCTCAATAGAGTCTGTCGATGAATTGCTAGCAAAGTCGTCCCGATGATATAACAAAGCTTTCGATTTGTAGAACTGCAACCAGCAAAGTTGAAGGACTTCTTGTGAAATCTTTTGATTATAATTTTTATTCTGAGAGAAAGAGTTTTTAATCATTTTTCCAATTTGTTGTATTGTTGTATTTATAAATACAGTGATGTCTTTTCATGAAAATACAGTGGTGTCTTTTTATGAAAAGACACAACATTTTCAAGAAATGTCTTTAAGAAAGAGTCATAATCATTCCATTCAATGTGTCTTTTGAAAAAAACACAACCTTTCTAAAATACCCATTTAACATACCTATTCATAAAACATTTATTCAATGCACCCATCCAATCATCTCTTAATCTAAACCGTTGATCAGACGATCAAAAATAAATCAATAAAAATTGATTTGTCTTTGATGAATTTATGTTGCTTACATGGTGCGCGTTGCATTTCTATAAGTTACAGCTCATTTGAGCTTAGTTCAACCCATGGGTCAATAAGGATATCATGGAACCCGCTTAGTTCAACCCATAGGTCAACAAGGACCTCATGGAACCCAATTAAATATGAGGAATAAGTTTCCATAGATAAACATATAAAATGAATAGCACAGAAACCTATATGGAACAAAGTTAAAAACTATTATACTATCAAACATAAGAGCTTGGCTCAACAATATGTATATATATATATATATATATATATATATTTCTTTTGATTACTAATCATGTAGTGTATGATGAAATGAGATAAAATACGAAAATAAATGTATAGAGCTAGTTTTTTTTTTCCATAAAATTAACCTTTCCAAGCTTTAGAAATTCTCAACTTGGGTTTATTTTTATTTTAGGGTAAATTACACTAATTTTTTATAGAATTTTTGACAATTATAAAAAAAATTTTTTTTTAGATTTTTGAAATTATATTATCCTCTCTTACTTTTAGAGATAAATTACACACCCCCACTCTATCTAATTTTTTTTCAAAGTGACAAAAATACTCTTTTATTTCATTTTTTTTAAAAGAATCTTTTCATTTTATTTAAAAATAAACTTAAAGTAAATAAACTATATTTTTATTTTTGATCAATAATGTTTTAATCAAAATTTATTTTTTTTTAAAAAAAAAAAGTTAAAAAAGTTGTCATAATTGAAAAAATGTAAAAAAAAATAATAATAATAAACCTTATTTTTATTATTTGTATAATTATCAAAAATTTCTGTAAAAACAGGACATAATAACGTAATTTCAGACACCTCATTATTATTATTTTTTATATAATTATTAAAAATTTCAAAAAAAATTCAATATAATTTATCTTTTATTTTATAAAATAAAGCTAAAGATATTTCAAACCAAAGATACAGATGGGGTTTCAGCTACTTTAACATGCCCTTTTACAGATATATGAAAATAAATATGTGGGGGTGGTCCAACAATAATGGTGCTAGGTAGCTCGTGGTGCTTCAGCATCATGTGACTTAGTCCTTTAAAGAACTTATCTGGTCTGGGTCCTATGAAACATCTAGGCCATCCATTTTCTGGATCAGATAATGATTGATAAATCACCTCTGAACAAATAAAACTTCCTGGGTCATAACTTAATTGATTATGAATATAGTTGCCATATATTTCTTATCTTCAAAATTCATTAATTCCTTACTGTGTTAATCCACCCTAAATGGGATGAAAATTACAATAAATATATTAAGAAGGTATTGTCTTTATCTTGATGGCTTGGCATTATAGATGGATCTATTGGATAAGGGTTACAGATCACAGAAATTATATTTTGTAGTGTCTATCCAAGAAGTTTACATATATAAACTCCAACCTGTTGTCCATTTCCCAAGCTCACATCACATACCCCTTATAACTGGAGCATGCAAGAGCTTATTAGCCCTTTTTTTATTACATGTGTATAGTGCTATTATTTATTTCATTATTATTATGTTGTTTAAATACAATGTTTCTACATCTGTATGTTTAGATCTACGATGTTAACTTATATTTATTTTTATTTCTATTTTTAAATGTATGATTTTTTAGGAAGTAGAATAACTATCTCTACTGTTAAATTACATTAGGTTAGTGTTGGTTTTAAATGTTAGTTTACTTTTAATGTAAGCTTTTTTAGTATCCTATTAATTTTTTTTTTACTGTTATTGACATTTATGTATATATATATAAAAAAAAAGAAGTTGTATAATGTTAATTTGTATGTTGGTTATTATTTTTTTAATGTTAAAATCATTTTATTAATGTTTTTGTCTACAATGTATTAATTTTTGGATTGAACTACTAGCTACACAATTTTTGTTTCAATAGTGTTAGAGTTTAGTTAGATTAATTTTTTTTAATGTCTTATTAATCTTTAATGTATGATTTGATTACTTTGCAATAAATATATTGTTATTATCCTATAAATATATTGTTAGATGTCTGATTTCAAGAGAAGTAGTGACGGGAATATAATCCCACACAAACCAAAAGTAGTGTGGGATCAACATGCCAAAATTTCTTCCTGAATTTGTGTGTAAAAGAGAAATACAATGGAAATATGTCATCATCTCACTTCAATAATGTTAGAACTTTCAATTTATTTGAATATTGGTTAATCTGTGTTTGACAAAATTATTGAGTTATATTTAACTCAAGTCACAGTACTTAAGCTGTCACGACCCGAAACCCATCCTGCGCGGATCTCGAGTCGCGACCGCCGCCCCAAGACCCGAAGGCCTCGAGACAAGGCTCGCATAGGCAGCGGTATTGAATAGATGTGCTTCATGTGGTTGCGGAAGCGTGAAAAACTTTTTCTTTTCTTTTCTTATTTTAAATTTGCACATCCGTCCGATACTGCCGCTATTCACAATGGTACACATAATTATACATTCAGAACATAACTAAAAACTTAAAAGACTTCATAATTACAATCTTAATTCAGCTGCCCCGTGGGCTTAATACATATCCTCAAATTGTTTGCTAATACAAAACGTACTAATTAGAGTTCATGCGATTTTCCCAAAAGAACTACTTAAGCAAGTCTTCCCTAAATGGCAGATCCATCGTCTTCATCTTCAAATCAAAAACTGCCTTTTGCCATTTACCTGAAAGGGGGATCCGAACAAAGTCCGGGTAAGCTAATCTAAGCTTGTGAGTAATTCCTGCATTCGTCATGGGGTTTTCAACTAGTAGTGGTTTATCACTTGAGAGTTTATAAAATACTCACTACCAATTGTTCGTACAATTTAGAATACAGGATATATGCATTCTCAAAACGGATGGCTTGAAACATTTAAAACATTCAAGCTATGCTTATACTTATGAACTTCAAAACATATAACGTAACATGTCATCCTTAAATAGAGTATATAAAACTCGAAACATATGCATTTCATAAAACAGATAGCTTTGAAACAATTAAGGTGTTCAAGCTAAACTCGTACTTCGTTAATAAAGTATATAAACTTTAAAACACATAAATATGTATTTTGAAAAATGAAGGTAAAACCTGCTTTCATTTTCAAAATCACTTTGTCATCTTTTCTCTTTAATTAGATGGAATCTGTTTCGAACCAGACTCCCGTTTTACTGCCAATGCTGTCGATGGAGATATCTCATTTGCCTGGGGGATTAGATCCTTCTACCGGGCATGTACTGTTGAATCCCGAAGGATTTCAACCATCATAGGGGGTGGTACTTAGTACCGTTTATCTTGTAAAACATTTATCACATGACTTCTTCGATAGATACGTTCATGAGTAATTAAAACATGAAGGGTATAACTTCTACAATGAAGCTTCAAATACATGTGATAATCAAATTCAGAATATTAAAGAGATTTGCATTTGATTTAGACATGCTAGTTATTTTCAAGCAAAGAGCTGAATTTAAAACATTTATAAAGCATGACGTAACAGAATATTTTAAAAGAACGGAATCATATAAAGACTGAATTTGATATCCAAAGGCTGCAATTACTTGAACTTAAAACTTCTTCAAATATATGGAGTTAAATCTCCAGTTCAAATACAGGGTTACTCACCTCGGTCCTTTAGGGTTAGTGCTAAAAAAAATGCGCTTTCCCACTTCCCTTGTAGTTCCTAAGAACAATTCATAAACAATCTCATCAACATCGCATTCATTACAATATCACCTAAGGATGCTTCTTATCTTATGCTTAATTCGCATTAATCCTAACCGAATTCATAAATTTCTTATGTACTTGATTCAACTCGTACTTTTAACCTATGACACATTTTAATGTGTTAGGAATTTAATTTATTTTAACTTTTAAAGCTATACTCTTCTGGTAGCTCCATTAACTTTAATTTAAATTTAATTACTTCACATGTTAACGTGGCGTGTCTTCTCGTACCTCATTTCCTCGTACTTGCCTTAGTTTAGTACTTCGGCAATATTTCAGTTTATAGTCATCTGACAGATGTTATTCATCAAATTTTATGTCTTTTTATTTTAGACATTTCTTTTTGGTCAAATAGACTCTACCATTGAGTCCGGAGTGTCCAAGAAAGTCAGTTTAGGCTTTCTTAGAATTTAATTCGGACTTATATATGTAAAAGGGTAAAATGGTCATTTATCGTATTACGTGTCATATTTTTTCGTACTTCATTTCGAAATTTGGACCTCACCATTGAGTCCGGGATGTCAAAGAAAGTCAATTTAGACCTTCTCTGATTTCATTTTAGCTTTAGGGGTGTCAGGGGTATTTTGATCATTTTACCCCTTCACGTGTCTTTATTTTTCGGGACCCCATCTCGTGTCGTGGACCTCACCATTGGACTCAGAAGGTCCAAGATAGTAAGAATACACTAACAACTTGTAAATTTTGGTCAAGGGGTATTTTGGTCATTTACCCCTTTACGTGTCTTTATTTTTCGGATCCCTGTCTCGTAAAATGGACCCTACCATTAGTCTCAGAATGTTTGAAATAGTTAGAATCCACTGTTTATTTATTTTATTTGGACCTCGTTTGACTTATTTATGGGGTAGGGGCATTTTGGTCATTTTGACATTTTTAGGGGTCTTTAATTTATCGGGACCTCATTTCATGTCACAGACCTCACCAATGGACTCAGAAGGCCTGAGACAGTAGGAATACATATATAACTCATCTCATTTGGACACCGGGCCATTTTGGAGTATTTAATTTAATTAATTTCATTTAATTAAATTAAATTAATAGGTACAGTATATATATATTTATATGGGATTAGTGACAGGTTGAATAGGGTGGCACGCTGGCCAGCGTGTCACCTCCCTCCCCATACATCCGAGTTCGAGTCCCACCAGGTGCACTGCACCTTTTTAATTTTTGATTTCATTTATATATATTATATATATATATATATGTTGCCATAATAAGACACGCGCAGGTGCGTGGCCGAGTGGAAAGGGGTTGGGTTACGCGCGTGAGGATGGGGGTTCGAGTCCCAGGGGCTTCGGTCCCTTTCATTTTTCCCTGTTTTCGTAAACCAAACGGCGGACAAGGGTATTAAACCGGAATAAGCCATGCCATTCGCGTCTGGTTTATTGAATTTGGACCATAACCGTATAACCAAACAAGGCAATTTAGGGTTTTAAACCCTTAAACCAAAACGACCACGTTTTAATAATGCGGTGGCCTGCCCGTGAGCCACCACGTGTCCGAGTTAACTCGGTGACTCGATTCAAACAGTGAGTCGACTCGGTCGTCTTCCCCACGACTATCACCAGTGTTGCCCTAGTTGCAGTTTTCCTTTTTCTTCTTCTGTTTTCATGGTAAATCATTTTTGAGTCATCTAAGAACGTTTTAACATTCGTTTGAGCAATCGAAATGGGTTCATCAGTTCGGTTTTGGATTCGATAATCTAAACCTGCAAGTCGATCGTTCATGCTCATTTCTGAACCAAAATTTATGGGGTTTCGTTCTGCATGATCCTCATAACATGGGGGTTCAGTCCCCATTCTAAAATCTGGGTTTAGGAGTCCAAAATGAGAGTTGGGTTTCATGGCCGAAACCTGCAACTTGTGATTTCATGGGCGTTTCTTAAGCTTTTCGATCGCGACTGTATGTTTTTGGAGTGTTTGTAGGGTCTAGTTAAGGCCCCTATAGGTCAAATGGAGTTTAATCTCCATCAATTCAGACCTGCTTTCTCTAAGCTTAACAATGGAGGTTTGGTGTACGGCTTGTGCTTCTGAGTTGTTTTAAGTCTAGATTTTCATGCTTATCAACTCTAAAACACATATCTAACATTATACATGCATAACTAAGCTTCAAACTGATTCTATTCATGCATATTTCTAGAGAGAGAAATTTAAAAGTTTTCATGGGTTTACCTTTTTGGTCACTAGTTTTCTCCCTATTCACTTCTGATTTCCTTCCTTCTTCTTCTTCTCAGGCCTCTCTCTTTCTCTCTTTTGTGTGTTTAATGTTTTGTGTACACTGTTATGCATATATGCATATATGAGTACACACTCACTCATTGCAAAACCTGATTGCCCCTTCATTTGGCTTAGCTTGTGGCAGGTTAGGATCTGAATTGTTACTGTTGGGCAGAGCTATCATGGGCTGGTTGTGTGTGTGTGTGGTGTTTGACTTGTATGTATATATATATATACATATATATATATATATATCTCATAATTCACACACACTAATACACAATGGTCACTCACACACACTTGTACACATTGGGCTTTTGCATGTCCTCATACACACATCTATATATATATATATATAATTTCATATATATATATATATATACATATATATACATCTTCATTTACACCATTCTTATTATTATTGTTATTATTATTACTATTATTATTATTATTATTATTACTTTATTATTATTATTATTATTATTATTATTATTATTATTATATACTCTCTTTAAATTCTCATATTATAATAATTAATTACTTTAAAATTAATTATTTCCTTAAGTGTATAACTTTTACACTAATCTCTCGTTATCTCGTAAAACGTGCCTCATTACCCGACATTCTCGGGTCGGGGTATTACATAAGCCTTGTGAACATCACTACAATTTATGGAACATGAAGATTCTTCGCATGATGGTAACAATGGCAATCGATGTATAATTTCTTGAATTTAATAGTTCATGGATTCACACACACACACTTTATTCATTCAAAATGTTTTCAAATTATAAGTGTGTTTAAAATATGTTTTAAAGTTATGATAGCTTTTACAAAAAATCTACTTTTATTAAACCTTTTTCATGTGTGTTTCTTGTGAGAATGAGATTATTGTTTCACTCGTTTAAACGAGCCTTGACTTCGTTCGAACGACCCCAGACAGTGGTCAACATAACATATGTTCGTTCGGTCTTGTTTGCTATCTCGTTCAAACGACCACGATAGTGAGTTCCTTCGAGTTTTTTTCAAAGGCTCGTTCGAATGAATTTTGAGAAAACCGACAAAATCTCTTCAGTTTTCATAAGGACTCCTTGTGTTTTAACCCTAATATATAAAAAAGTTTTGCACGAAAATTAAAAGAACTTTTGGGCAACTGCTATAATTTTTCCTTAATCCAAAAGTCTTAGTGGGCATATTCATGATCATTCACATTTACGACCTATTGATTTAAGAACCCTACCATATATTCTTCTTCACTATTATAGTACAAGTTTGTAAAATTCAAGCTGTGTGCAATCGGTAGAGTTCGAGGTTGCGTGGAGATTCGCAATTGTGATTGAAGTGTTCTATTCATGGATTCAGAGCGGAGACTTACTTGAAGAGTACTTGTAGATTCGAGTTGGAGGAGATTCAATGCAATAACAAGGTTTGAGGTACTTAGTCGTCGTGTCTATCGCATCTGTAATCACCAAAGCTCTTCTAGTGGATTCAACATCTGGGTCAGCATCCCCGGATTTTCTAAAGCAAATACAGTTGATCTGTGATGGTTTACTCGTCAACAAAAATTGGTGTGTTCATTGTTATTTTTATATACATATAAGATTATGTGTGTGTGTATATATATATATATGTATGTATAAATATAATATAAAGACATAGATATAAGCATGGGAAAAAACGAATGCATGTAAAATTAATGTGTATACATAGGCATAAAATAATAAGTATAATATCCATACATAAGATATATATGTATGCATGTATAAATTGTTTATTTATGTAAACGTGTGAATATTCATAAAATTGGGAGTGAATAGTTAGTAGGATTCTGAATTTACTAATCATGTAAAAGCGCGATTGAAATTCTTTGTCATTCAAAATGTTATATATTCCTAAATATACCCTAACGATGATTGACATGATGTACATCATGCCACATCATTAGCAGAGATACATTTTGGGATATGTTACATATTAATCATGCATTTGTTGGGATAACTCTCGACTACAAAATGGTTTAGTAGATTTGTTAAGTGGGTGTTTTGAAATTGCTTTTTCAAATGTACAAAATTATCACAAAAGAAATTTTAAGTCGTCGATGTTGTTAAGGAAAATAAGCTCAAATCCATATCCTCCCCTGTCCAATTTCGTAATCATTTATCAATTAAATCACACACAATAATCATAGATCTAATCTTAAATTAACAAAAAGCTATGAAAGTGGTCGTGGAAGACAAATAAATGAAGTTCACTAGTCATTAAGCAGCAAATTTTCAAGGTGAGGTTTTGAAGATAAAACAAGAGAACAACGAGGACGAATATCAATGTTTCAATTCATCTTTCAACAATGCACTTTGCTCTAACTAGATACTTAGTTCAATATGTATTTCTCTTAGGTGCTTGTATATTGGTCGGAGATGAAATTGAAGATTTGTCGTAGTACTTACGTCTTGCTTTGTCTTTTCTTTTTCCTTGAGTTTTGAAATTTCATTTTGTAAATCTTGGACCTTAGATTCAAATTCTTGAGTCTGATGAAATGAAGGGTTGAATCTTAATTAGAAATCAAGGTTATCATCTAAGATTGCAGCAATGTTCATTCAGAGCTTTTTTCAATTGGTGAGATGGTTTGAGGTTCACTAATCAACATTAGTTTGATGTCTTCTTCATTCTTTGTTGAATAAATTTCATTTACAAAATTAGACAATGAAATTTTACTATCCAATGAAAGATTGAAATTCCACTATTTCCTTAGATAGTGAAAATTTCATCGAAAGTTCACATGGATACAAATTTTGTATTCTAAAATTGTTGTCATTTTGATTGTGTTCTAAAATTTTGTATTCTAAATTTCTTTTATTTATCTTGACTAATTTATTTTTTGGTGAGTATTGCTTGAGTGTCATTTGTATAGTATGAGTATTGCTCAATGTTTTTGGGTTTTTCAAACATCAAAATTTGTACGTTTACGCAAATAAAAAAGGTTGAAATTTCACTATTTTTTTGAAACATAGTGAAATTTCACTCTTTTTTTTCAAAAACATAGTGAAATTCAAATTTCACTATTCAAAATGAGTTATTTTTGTACATATTTTCATATACAATATAAATATTATTTTATAGATATCGATTTTTGAGTCAAAATATATAATTTTTATTAAAAATAGATTTATATATTGTAAGATATTAAATTTTAAAATTTTTAAAAAGTTCTTGAAATAGGTGTCGTATTGCACAAGCAATTCTATTAAATAAATATGAAGAGATCCACGTAAGAATTAAGATAAATAGAAAAGTACCTTAGTCATAAAAATATAACTGTAAAAACTTTTAGTCATAAAAAATAATCGAGGAACTTGTGAAATTAAAAAGTGTTATAACAGAAAAGGTGAGGTGGATGTCCACCTTTTGAAACAAACATGAGAAATTACATCAGTAAAGGCAATAAGTAATTGCGGCAAGAAAAATCAGATGCAAAGGTGGCAGAACGTCCTATAAAAAGAACACAGTGGATAATCGAAATATACAATTTTACTGAAACTAAAAGTGGTAACTTGTTGTGAGCTAAGTGAGATCCTCTATTGTACTCACTTATATAAATAATCAAATCATTTCACTCTTATTCATGGACGTAGGCTTGAAGTTGAACCACGTAAATATTTGTGTGCACTCGTATGGTTGGTTTTATACATCAATTTTATAATATGTTATCAACACGAAACTCTGGTCCACTTACGAAGGTATTGAAATAACGGTAACATTTAGTACATTTGAATATCTAAATCTTCTCTTTATTTTATTTATATTATGTCAAATCTCACCAAGCTTGAATTTGTTGCGTTGGATATTACTGGAAATAATTATTTATCCTGGATCCTTGATGCTAAACTTCACCTTAAAGTCAGTAGTCTCGGTAATACTATTAAAGAAGAAAACATTGCATCCCTAAAGGATCATGCAAAAGCACTGATAGTTCTTCGCCGTCATATTCATAAAGGCATAAAGGCGGAATATCTCATGGTAAAAGATTCATTGATCCTTTGGAGGAATTTAATAGAAAGGTTTGACCACCAATGTACTATCATTCTCCCAAAGGCTCGGTATAATCAGCTGCACCTGAGGTTACAAGATTTTAAATCAGTCAGTGAATACAATTCTGTATTATTCATAATTGCTTCGCAATTGAAATTGTGCAGAGAGAATAATACATATGTAGATATGCTAGAAAAGACATTTTCTACATTTCATGCCTCGAATATTGTCATGCAACAACAATATCAAGAGTGTAACACCCCGACCCAAAATGGCACGAATATCGAGGCAGCCGGGTCAGGCAACACTATGTGCAATTGTGAATTAAGGAATCATAAAATCATATAAATGTGTAGACTTAATATGGTATATACTCATGTGTACACATGTATGTGTAGATAATAACACACATAAAGGTACATCTACATGCATAAATTAAATTAAAATAAAACAAAAGAGAAAAGAAAAGGGGGAGGTAAGTAGGCTGCCAAAGCAGCCATGAGTGTGTGAGTTATATATGTATGTGTGTGTATATATATATATATATATTATAGTAATAAAATAAGTTGACCAACCCTAACCTAAACCTATAGGTATGGAGAGGGGTATGGGAGAAATCAGAAAGCATGGTGGGGAGTATGGTCAGCCATGCTTGGTTGAGTGTGGTTGGGGCAAGAAATATAAGTATATATATTATATAAAAATATAGATACATATCTTTGTGTGGGAGTAAGGAAATCAGAGAGAGAAAAGTGAAGCAGAGTTCAGGGAGAAGCTTGAGCAAAGGAAGGAAAAATAGTAGAGGAAAAGCATAGAACCAGAAGCAGATTTTAGAGAGAGAGAGCAGTAGAGAGAGAAAGAAAAATCAATTTGAAGCAGTCGGAGGAGCTGTGCAAAACAGGTATGAATCAACGTTAATTTCTTTCTCTTATTCTATCATAGATGCATGTTAGAACTAGATATGCAAAAACGTGAAAGAAAACCAAAAACTAGAAGATCTAGCTTCGGTCAACAATGGTGAGTCTTGATGTGTTCAGCTAATCAACCTTTTGAGATTAGGAATTAAAAGGAAATGACCTTAGGAATCTAACGCAATTGGAATCACACAAAACGGTTGAGAAATGGCCATTCTATGGCCGATTATTCTCTTGCCGATGCAACGCCGGAAAACCGACTATGGGTGTCAGAAAACCGTGTCCAATCAAACCAAAACTAGTTTAAAAACGATGCTTGAGATTCTAGAAATGTTTTGGTACAAAAACAGTGAAGGTTGGGCTTTAAATCAGTGAAAACCGTGAAGAAAAACGGTGAAAGTGGCACTGTTCCGGCGACATGGCCGGAAAACAAACCGGAGAAGACCACCGGAAAGTCGGGGGCCATATCGGGTTAAGACGGGACCGGATCCGGGTCTAGGTCGGGTCGGGACCCGACCGGATCCAACGGGGCGATGAAACTACACCGTTTAATTAAAGAGTTTTAAAATTTTAAGTTAGGGCTGACGTCATCATGACGTCAGCATGACCTCTTAAACCGGTTCTCTGAGTTAGCCTGAACCGGCTGGTTCAGTGCATAACCGGTCCGGTCTAGGGTTACCACAAGTGAACCGTTTGGTTCACTGTACAAAATTTAGAAATTGAACCAAAACTTTTCAAAATTCAATTCTGACCCCAACTGTTTTCCCTAATTCAAGTCTGCCCAAACTTTGAAAATAAATTTCAAATGTACCCCTGATAAATAATAAAATAATAAAATAAATTATTTAAATAATTTATTAAATAGGTAAGATTACTATTTTACCCCTGAGTCACAAATAGGTCAAACGAAGTCCAAATGGGGTGAATAAATAGTCAAACTTTATTATCTCGGGCATTCCGGATCCAATGGTGAGATCCCTTTTATGAGACGGGACTCCGAACATTAAAATACAATGAAAACAAATCCTAAAATGACCAAAATACCCCTGTGTCCTAGCAAGGCAAGTTATATGGGTATTCTTATTATCTCGGACCCATTGAATCCAACGGTGAGGTCAGAATTATAAAAAGAGGTCCCGGGAATAAAAGTACAAAAGACAGTTTTGCCCTTTTCGATTCAGGAGTCCGATTTAAGATCAGTAAAAGCCTAAACCGACTTTCTTGAGCATTCCGGACTCAATGGTAGGGCCTATTTTAGGAAAAGGGAAACTTATAAAATAAAGACATAAAATTTGACGAAATACCATCATTCAAATGATGATGGACTGAGATATGTTTCTTGGATTATAGGAACACGGAAGGGCAAGGAAAGCGCAATCTGAATCCTTTAGTTCAAGGACAGAAACAGGTAAGTAACTTTTATGCTTTAATGTGGGTTATTTCCCAGCCAGTCACATTTATCTGTTTATGCTGCCAAAGTTTGTACTCTATCACTACCTACTGAACTTGAATCTCCGTTGAAGCCAATCGATTTGTGATCAATTATTCATGTCTGTACTTCGAATTCGACTTGCTTGCCTATAACTTTTGTGATTTTGATCCGTTGACATTTGAGCATATTTATACTATCATGATCTGGTGATGCATCTTGAACTATGTTGATCCATACTCTTATGTCTCGTTGATTGAGATTGTGGTTATTTCACATGATTGTACATTCTGTGTGGAAGTTTATGGATTGTAATATTCGGTATGTACCCGGGGTTGTGCTCAGTCACAATGCCCATCTGTTTCCAGATGCGGGGTGGACCTTTTGGGGTCTATTGTGTCCTTCGGGACATGTTCTGTAGTAAAAGAGCTCTGGCGCTTTTCAGTAAGCCCAAGGAACTGAGGCGAAGCTGAATATGCGTGTTCTGGGGGTATGCCGGGCCCTGTTCTGTTTACGCATCTATTCTGTTAGATTTCGATATTAACATTTTTGCATTGTTGGATGGTCATATTTTATACTCTCTGTCACACCCCGAATTCTGACCGAACCCGAGGCGCGACTGACGAGACAGAAAATGAAATAAATAAAAGGACAAAAGTAATTAAATTCACTAAACATGCGTCCATTCTCATCAATACATAAAATAATACACAATACATCGTTCATCGGTCATTCGGGCTTAAGCCTTTACATAACAAAATACAAGTCTCATGGATCACAAATATATCCCGTACTTCGCCCTATCAGGGCATCACTGAGTCTCACGTGGCTGGAGGATCCTCATCTGAAAATGTTGCCCACGAATGGGTCAGCACAACTGCTGGTATGATGAAATGCTAATGCCAGAAATAAAGCTAAGGCGTGGCATGTGCAAAGTGTACATTTATTTCTAAATGACATTCAAGCATCGCAGTAATATATATGAATAGTATGCGTGACACACCCATGCACAACTCTATGCCACACCCATGTCTCGTTTACGGGTACTCCCCGATGGCTACGGAGTACCAATGCAATGGCCAATTTTGGGTTTTTCACCACAGGATCTACACTCTCATAATGCAAAGCACCACGTGCTTACCCACGCTATGTTCTCAAAGAATTCATCATATGCCAATATGCCAATGCAACCTCAATGAACATGGATCTCAATAATATAACATGCTCTGACAATAATAAATAAATCACCAGTCAGTTTCATATACATGCATATCTCATGTGTTCATACATCATAATTCATGTTCTTCACTTTACTAAACTTGCAAGTAACACATAAACATGTGAACAATCAATTCCAAGTTATCAAGTAAACACATTACGAACAAACACATAAAGCATTCCAGTCATTCACAAATATTCCTAACTTAACTTCATTTCTAACGTTAGCAAAACACCATACCTGAAGGGTCAGTCACAACCCTAAGAAGAACGTGCACGATATGTAACTGCACTGGTCAATGAAGATGCAAGAGATCAGATCTCCCTCTCCTGTCCTGTAAGTGTCCCTAAAAGCATAAATTACAACTCAGTCTATTGTCATTTGAATTTATGCTATTCATCAAATTTTATGTCTTTAATTCATAGGTTTCTATTCTGCTAAATTAAACTCTACCATTGGTTCTAGGACGTTGAAAAAAATAAGTTTAGGCTTTCGTAGAATTCGATTTGGACGTCTGGGTTCAAAAGGGCAAAACAGTCATTTTGCACTTTACACGTGTCCTTACATTTTGTGACCTCTTTTCACAAATCGGACTCCACGGTTGAGTCCGGAATGTTCGAGATAATAAATTTTCACTATTTGTTTACCTAATTCGGAGTTCGTTTGACTGTGTTTCAATTCAGGGGCATTTTGGTAATTTTAAAGGTTTCTACGGGTCTTTTATTTTTTGGGACCCCATCTCGTAAAACGGACCTCACCATTGGTCTCAGAATGATCGAGATAGTCAAAATACACTAATGACTTGTCCCATTTGGACTCCGGGATATTTTTGAATATTTAATTAATTAATTAATTAATTTAATTAATAATTTATTAATATTTTATTCATGAGGGGTCAAACATAATTAATCAAAGTTCTGGGGTTCAAAATCAGATTTCTTAAGGTTCTGGGTTAAGGTTCAATTTGTAAAAGGTTCAAGGTTCAAATTGAAATTAGTTTAATTTACTATTCCTAATCAGGTTAACCAAACAGGGACTTATCTAGAACGGGGATAGGATATCCCTGTTCCTATTCCAATTTAAATCTTTTAATTTCTTATACTTGCAACCAAACGGGCCCAATCCCATTTTAATTTAAAACATCCACGCGACACGTGGCGAGGCGGTCCACACCCGCCCGAACCGGACCAGACCCGGGCCCGGAACCCGACCCGGTACAGCCCCTTCTTCCCCCGTTTTTCCGGCGAAGCTCCGGTCGCCTTCTCCGGCGCCGGTGGCCGGAATTGCAGAAAATCAAATTTTCAAAATTGATTTTCTTGGTGTTTTCGAAGCCTCTTTCAATTCCAAATCATTCTAAAACATTTTTGGAACTTTTTAACACTGTTTTGAAGCTCCCAATCACAATGAAAAGCCTAGACTTCCCCCCCCATGGCCGTGACCTGCACATCCCTTTTTCTCCCTCATCTTTCAACTGTTTTCTATCATTCTTGTTGCATTTGAAAGCTAAAATCATGCTTTATAAAACCCTATGATCTAAACCAAACGAATCATGCTTTTTGAAATTAAAACAGAAGCACCCACTTACCTAGATTTTCTGTTGTCTCTCTCTCTAGCCGTGCCCTCTTCCACCTTCTTGCTCCGAGCTCAAACCAAGCTTCAAACTCTCTCTCAGAACTCTATTTCTCTCTCTCACTTTCTGTTTCTTTCCTTCTCTTCTCTTCCCACTCGAGACCACACCTATACACACACAAGTCACTCTCTCTCTCCCTATCATTTCTCTCTCTCTCTCTCTCTCTCTCTCTCTCTCTCTCTCTCCAAGACCAACCACCCTCTGGCCAGACCTGCACCTCCCACTCCCTGAATTCCACTCACACACACAACCTCAACCCATGCCCCTTTGAGTGTGTAACACTCAACACATGCACACACACACACGGCACACACACACACACTGTTTTATACACAGATATATATATATATATATATATATTTACATATTTAAATACACACACTCACATGTGTACACATATACACACTAATTAACTTAAATTATATATATATATATATACATACATCCATCATAATAATAATAATAATAATTAATATTAGCAAAGAAAAATAAAAAAAAAAAAAAAAAATTTCCATGTCATAACACTCTCTGAATGATCATATTATTTGCAAGCATGGAATACTTTGATTGGCTGACGTATTGATGGTGGCAGCAATTTATTGTGTTGAGCTGGATCTTTTTGATTGATTCTCCCTTGTATTATTCCTTGTGGGAATAAGCCTTTCTGGACCCTTGGGTCATTGTTGTTATATCTTGGTGACTGGCTATTGCTTATCTGTTGTCCTTCTTCTGTTATTCTTGTGAACTAACCCTAACCCATGTTAAAGCTGGGAGATTACTTATTGGGCTTTGTTAGCTCACCCCTCCCTTAAATTTTTCAGGACAACAAGAAGTCAGAGAACCCTCAGGCGCTCCAGGAACTTAGACGCTGCTAGTTGCTGGTAGCTGTTTTGGCGAGTTTTGTATTAAGTTAAATATTGTCAGGTCTTAATACTCCCATGTCACCACGGTCCTGTTTGTTGGTGTTGTTTTTGAAGGATCTGTATTTAAACACTTATAATTTTTGGGCATGCATCAAATGGTGAATTGACTGTGCTACCAGATGTTTTAATGATTATAAAAATGTTTTTAATAAAACTTTACCCAGCATTTCAGATCCTTTCTGACGGGGAACGGCCCACGGGCCGCAGACCCGGGTCACGGACCCCTAATCCGCATAGGGTGGGTTTTGGGTCGTGACAAAGAGTGTTAGTTTACTAAATATTTTGAATTGATATCATCTCTTCTCCTGGTTGGGCAGTGTAGTGACCTTGTGATGAAAAATCATCAATTACGTCCTACTGGCTCTATACCATTCCCTGAAAAAAATGGAAATGCATTTCCTAAAGCAAATGCAACTTCATCATATAGACAGGGACATGAGCATGGGTGTGGATATGGCCATAAACATGGTCGCGGTCGCGGTCGCGACTGGCATAATAACTCATACCGAGGTGGTCACAAGAATAATTCTCCTAATTGTCTTAGAAGAGGCACACCGCATCACCTAAAGTGAAATAATAGTATTGAAGCAAACCAACAAAAGGAGAAACAAAAATTAGTTCAAGATCCTGAAAATCTCGTTATAGTTGCGGTTGAAAAAAACACTAGCCACGTACCTGTCGTACGCCTAGGAATTTTATGGATCTTTATCAAGCATCACTAAAGGAAAAGGGAAAAGAAATAGAAACAAATTTTACCAATGGTCTTGTGAATGTTACTGATGATCTTATGAATTTCTTTGATGATCTTGTGGATATTATATACCTAGATGTCTCAGATTTATTTACAGATCCTAGTAGAAGAATTGACCATTTAATAGGTAATGGGAACGTACATGTCAATTAGTGCTCTTTGTTATAATATGTTGCTTTAACCTATTGTAGTATTTATGCTGATTTGTTTAACTAACTATAATGTTGAATTATGTTGCTTTAATACATTTTTAACTTTTTCATGTTTTTATTTTTAATACGTTATAATGAATTGATAGATTCCAGATAGATAATGGAGATATATGTTTAGCAGACAATGCCACTACTCATACAATCCTCCAAGATAAAAGATATTTCTTTACTCTCAAATTATGTAAAACTAATCTCAACACCATATCTAGTGCTGCAAACATGATTGAAAGCTCTGGAAGAGTCGGCATCACGTTGCCAAATGGGACAACATTTCATATAAATGATGCCTTATATTCTAGCAAATCTAGAAAAAAAAAACATTTCTCAGTTTTAAACATATCTGCCGAAATGGATATCAGATTAAGACCATTGATGAAGGCGATTTGGAATACCTTTGTATCACATTTATGATTTCAAACAGTAAAAGCTTCTTGAAAAAACTTTATGCTTTCTGCTTGGGACTATAGCAAACTACTATAAATGTCACTGAATCACATGTTGTGATGAACCAGAAGTTCGCTGACTCAAATATTTTTGTACTTTGGTATGACCGATTTAGCCACCCAAGGGCAATAATGATGTGAAGAATCATTGAAAATTCACATGGACATCTTTTAAAGAACTAGAAGATTCTTTTACCATGTGAATATACATGCACTGCCTTTTCTTAGGGAAAACTAATAATAAGGCCATCTCCTATGAAGGTGGGTGTTGAGTTTTCAGAGTTTCTAGAACGCATTCAAGGAGATATATGTGGACCTATTCACTAACCATGTGGACCTATTCACTAATCATGTGGACTATTTCGTTATTTTATAATATTGATAGATGCATCAACTAGATGGTATCATGTTTGTTTACTCTCATCTCATAATGTAGCATTTGCGAGACTCCTTTCTCAAATCATTAGATTAAGGGCACAATTTCCTAATCATCCTATCAAGACAATACATTTAGATAATGCTGGTGAGTTTACATCCCAATTATTTAATGAATACTGCATGTCAATAAGAATTAGTGTAGAACATCATGTTGCTCACGTACACACATAAAATAGTTTAGCAGAATCTTTGATTAAACGTCTCCAATTAATTGTTAGACCTTTACTTGTGAGGAAAAAACTTCTTACTTCTGCTTGGGGGCACACCATATTTCATGTTGTGACATTAATTAGTATTACGCCAACTACTTGTCACAAATATTCCCTTTTACAGATTGTACTTGGCTACCCACGAAATGTGTCTCACCTAAGAATCTTTGGTTGTGCTGTGCAAGTCCTTATAGCACCCCTACAACGTACTAAAATGGGTCCCCAAAGACGATTATGAACTTATGTTGGTTTTGATTCTCCATCAATTATAAGATATCTTGAGCCCCCGACAAGTGATTTATTTACTGCACGATTTGCAGATTGTCATTTTGATGAGACAGTCTTCCCACCATTAAGGGGAGAGAAGTTGAAGCCAGAAGCTCATCATGGAATTTCATAGAATGCAATAACATTGACTCATTTTGATCCTCGTACTAATCAATGTAAACTAGAAGTTTAAAGAATCATTCATTTGCAAAGTATTACAAATCAAGTACTAGATGCATTCATTGATACAAATAAAATAACGAAATCACACATAACAACTGTCAATACCCCCACATAAATTGATGTCCCTGTAGAGCAATCCACAACATCAAATGAATATATGGCACGCCTGAAGCGTGGTAGATCTATTGGTGCGAAAGATAAGCTCCTCTAGAAGAGGAAGACACAAGGAACAAAAGAAATGACAACTCCTGAAGAGACCACACATAATATAATGATTGATAAAACCAACGTTGGTATAAAGATACCTCATGAGGAAGGTAAAAAAATACCTCTAGAAGAGGAAATGCTTCCTGGAGAAGTAATATCCCCTAAAGTGGAATAAGTAGCCCCTAAAGAGGCACAAATACCTGAAAATAAAGAGATCTCAATAAATTATATATCTAATAGAGATATATGAGATCGAAGTGATATTATCATTGATCATATATTTGTTTTCTCAATATCACTTGAAATCACTAGAAGTGATGAGGATCCTGAACCACAAAGCATTGAAGAAAGTCGATGTAGAAATAAGTGGCCAAAATGAAAGTAAGCAATACATACTGAGTTAGACTTGTTAGTAAAACAATAGGTATTTGGACCTTTAGTCCATACACTTGAAGGCACAAAGCCTGTAGGGTACAAATGGGTATTTGTACGAAAACGTAATGAACAGAATGAAATTATCAGGTATAAAGTCAGACTTGTAGCATAAGGTTTCTCGCAAAGACCTGTTGTTGATTATGAGGAGACATGTTCTCCAGTCATGGAGACAATTACGTTTCGATTTTTGATAAGTCAGTAGTCTTAGAAAGACTAGATATGCATCTTATAAACGTAGTCACAACATACTTATATGGATTACTTGATAGTGACATATACATAAAAATCCCTGAAGGAAACTTTCAAGTTTTCATGGCCCTGCGTGGCTAAACTTTTATAATTGGTTGAAGAAAATGGAAGCCTCGGAATCAATAAAACTGTGGGATCTAATTTGTTTTTATTGTTCAATTTATGCTTTGAGTATCAAATGTTCTTCTGTGCTTATTTTCATGATTGTCTCGTTTAATTACTAAGAGGCCTACTAGTTTATTATTTATTGCAATCTACTACTAGGTTAGATATCAAATCCGTAATTGTTTGATCCCTTTAACTTGTGAAGTAACTAAGTTTTAATGATTTGCTGCGTCAGAAATTATTAGATCTTAGGAAGAACGCTCGACTAAATTAAATATAACCGCTTGTGCTTGTATTGTTTAGCTTCATTGATCTTTTTAATTCTAAAGGTTGCTACTAGATTAAACCTTTAGCGCTTGTCTTGAGTTATTTAGTAGTTAGGGTTAATTAGATCACTTGTTTTCTAATTAACTGCGACTAAGGAGAGATAGGAAAATAGTTCCAACAGTGAATATTCAAAGTGTGAAATGATATATATTTGCATCGATAATCAGTTGTAAAATTTCGATGATGGATGTTGACTTAGACCAATGTTTGTTCTTTTGATTGATTTCAATATTTTAATTTGAATTGTTCCTTAGTTGTTTTTCTTAACATTATTTTCGTTATACTCAAACCCCCCATCCCTGTTCACGTAGCATAAAATTAGGCTAGACACTCTCCGTGGGAACGATCCTTACTACACTACTACATGAATTTTTAGGAGTTTAGGTTTTATTTTTTTTTTGGTTGCTTGCAACTAGTAATTCATATTCTTGTAGCATGTATTCAATCAAGTTACAATGATTACTGTATGGATTGAAACAATCTGGGCGTATGTGGTACAATCGCCTCAATGAATATTTACTAAAGGAAAGATATGCAAATAATCCAATTTGTCCCCTGTATTTTCATAAAGAAGTCGAATATTGGATTTGCAACAAATGTAGTATATGTTGATGACTTGAATCTTGTGGGGACTCCCGAAGAGCTCACAAAAATCACTACTTATTTAAAATAAGAGTTTGAAGTGAAAGATTTGAGAAAAACCAAATTTTATCTCGGTCTACAGATCTTACATTTCCCAAAATGAATCCTTTTTCATCAATCATCATATACAAAGAAGATTTTGAAACAATTTTATATAGATAAGACACACCCATTAACATTACCTATGGTTGTCCGCTCATTTGATATAAACAAAGATCATTTTCACCTTCGTGAAGGTGATGAAAAACTCCTTGGTCCTAAAGTACCATATCTTAGTGCAATTGGTGCACTCATGTATCTTGCAAATTGTACATGACCAAACATTGTATTTGCGGTCAATTTACTTGCCAGATATAGTTAAGCTCCAACTTAAAGACATTGGAATGACATCAAGTATATATTTCGCTATCTACGTGGGACAGTTGATATGGGTTTATTTTATTTAAGAAGATCCAAATCACGATTAGCCGGATACGTAGATGCTGATTATCTTTCTGATCCACATAAAGCTAGGTCACAAACCAGATATATGTTCATCTGTGGCAACACTGTTATATCATGAAGATATACAAAACAAACAATGACTGCTACTTCTTCAAATCACTCAGAAATTCTTGTACTTCATAAGACAAGTCGAGAATGTATATGGTTGAGATCTATGATTCAACATATTCGGGAATCATGTGGGTTATTTTCCATTTAAGACAGTCCGACAACCATATATGAAGATAATACAACATGCATTGCACAAATTAAGGGAGGTTACATTAAAGAAAATAAAACCGAACACATCTCTCCAAAGTTCTTTTATACTCATGAGCTCCAGAAAAGCGGTGATATTAGCGTACAACAGATACGCTCCAATGACAATTTGACATATTTGTTCACTAAAGCATTACCAACGTTCACTTTGAAAAGGCTGATATATAAATGTGGAATGCGTCAACTCAAGGATCTCAACAAATAAAGAAATCATGCTCATATCATGATGAGAAGGAACAAGAGAAGACATTGATTTGTAACAAACCGAGCTTGAGCAAGTAATAAACATCTAATGGAAAGTGTTATGATAAAAAATGTGAGGTGGAAGTCCACCTTTTGAAACAAACATGAGATATTACATTCAGTAAAGGCGGTTGAATTAGCAAAGATGGTAACTAATTGCGGAAAGAAAAATCAAATGCAAAAGTGTCAAAACGTGCTATATAAAGAACACAGTGGATAATCGAAATGTATAATTTTACTAAGACTAAAAGTCGTAATTTATTTTAATAAAATTTTTTATTGTATTCACTTACATAAATAGTTAAATTTTTTTCCCTCTTGTTCACGTTCACTCGTATGATTAATTTTATACATCAATTTTATAATAAAAAGAATGAACTTGAAGTCAATGCTAAATATCAACTTTTTCTACGAGTGTTGATCGAATCTCCCTGTAGTTTTTCCCCTGTATTAGCCCCAAAAAACATCAAATACCCAGTCTGCCCCCTATAGAATATTTGCCGTAATTCTTCCCGCCATTTCCCTCGCTAAAATGGACGCTGCTGCGAGGTTAGGCTACTCGCTTCGCCATTACCTCACTTTCTCTCTATAAATCGGATATGATACTGCAAGATTAGGGCTCTCATCACCATTGTAGCTCGACCCATTGATCCTGAGCTAGTAAAAATTCTGAAAAGATCGTCGGAGACGTAAGAGTAAGAAAATGGGGATACAAGGGCTTTTGCCTCTGTTGAAATCTATAATGGTTCCAATCCACATTAAGGACCTACAGGGTTGTTGTGTTGCCGTCGACACCTATTCTTGGCTCCACAAAGGAGCCCTGTCTTGCAGCAAAGATATCTGCAAGGGCCAACCCACCTCCAGGTATATCCATATATATTGTCTATTATCTGTAAATTTCCCTTTCATCCAAGTCTTGATACTCTTTATGCGTTTATGTGTATCCAATGATTTTTGGCGCTTAATAAAAAGAGGGATTTTGGTCAATTAATATGCTTATAAGATCAATGGCTTTGCAATATATTGATTATAAAAGTTTTCCTAATGTCTCGAGCAATCATATGTAAAAAGTAGACACAGAAATATGAACTGTGAGAATGCTAGAAATGTTACAACATAAAATGGGTTTAATTGTATTGAAAGTACTATATGTCTATAGTTTCATTTTCCAGTTAAGATATAACTAGGGTTTAATGGAAATTAACTATGACTAATGATCATTTTCTTTTTATTATTTTATCTTTTCAAGAAGCAAAAGGTATCAATTGCAAAAGATTTTGACATTGCTCCATGGTTGTAAGTTTGATAAAAAAGAAACATACAGAAAAACAAAGGTTAAGGCTGCATTTTGTTCTGGCAGTGAATGACAGAAATGACTGGAAATATCCTTTAATTCATTTTTTCCTTGAGGACCAAATAGTAGGAAAGAGTTTTTATCATTATCTTGAGACGATAACGTATATAATGTGGATAACAAGTATCTTAATTATGGAAGGAGTAAAGATTTGAGCAAGTGTTTCTTTTTACCTTTTCTTTTACTATGACGCCTGTGGAGATACATCTTGCTTAACATGGGCGCATTTTGTCTTTGGTCCTTTAGGCATATTGACTATTGTATGCATAGAGTGAATTTGCTGCGTCATCATGGTGTTAAACCTATTCTGGTCTTTGATGGGGGTCTTCTACCAATGAAGAGTGAACAAGAGAACAAGCGTGCGAGGTATGTTGAATGTCTGTCCAAATCTCCATTCCACTTGAATTGGTTTCCTATGCATAATATATTAATAGTCACTTTGTGGGTTTTGTCCATTGTTCAACACATCTTCCAATTTGAGTGTTTGATAATTCCCTTTTGACAATGTGCGTGTACGTTGATATTTTCTTAAGGTCTGATCTCATGAATTGAAGATTGACCTTATGTTCAAAATTGATGTGGTGCAAACCTGCAAACACACACACGCATGCAGATACACATATAAGGACGTGTGTATGTATGCAGACACACTTTCAGACATGTATGTATGCATGTCTATATATGCCTCACACATTTTTTTAAAGGCTCGGATTGGGTTCTAAAATATGTTGAAACATATGTACAAACACAATATATATACGTATATATAGCTATATACATGTGTGTTTGCAATATGGACGTTTAAAAGAAGGCCATTATTTAGTGTTGTTCCCATCAATTCGGGGTATTGGGAGGAGTGGACTGGGCACAAACCTAGCCTCCTGCTTTATTTGCACAAAGTGAATTATTGCAGACTTGAACTTGTGTTGTTATGGTTGACAGCTTGAGTTTTTACTGATTGCACTGAGCAATAGCCCCTACATGCATACATATGTGCCTTGGCGGATCTGCAGAAGGCCATCAGTTAGTGTTGGTCCCATCAATCCAGGGTATTGGGAGGAGTGGACTGGGCACAAACCTAGCCTCCTGATTTATTTGCACACAGTGAATTACTACAGACTTGAACTTGTGTTGTTATGGTTGACAGCTTGAGATTTTACAATTGCACTTAGCGATAGCCCCTACATGCATGCATATGTGCAGTGGCAGATCTGCAGTGGGGGCACCAGCCCCCACTGAAATTTTGAATTTTTTTTTTTGGGCTAGTTTGATAATTATAGAGGTTTTTAAATTTTTTAATATTTGCCCCTAGTAAATAAACATCTATAAATTTGCCCCCTCTAGATTTGTTTTATACATAATTTTTAATTGGGTCTTCAAAAGTTGCAGTCCATTTACCCATTTTAAGAAAGAGACTGGCCCCATAATTATTCTCCTGAAATGTATTCAGTTTACCAGTTCTTGCTCTCCGCTCTCGCTTCTCTCGATTGTTCAGGCTTCAAGCCTTTGTCAAACTTTCAGCAAAACTCTCGCTTGTTTAGTTTGACAGTTGAAGACCACTTCTCTCTAAATTTTAATTAAATTGTTGAAAATAGGATAAGTAACATCAAATACGCAAGGCAAAACGGAAAAATTGGTTAAATGAACATAAGCATAAACTTTATGCCATAGTGGAATCGTGAGAAGTTGAAAATTACTTGAATTTATTATTACTTGAATATATATATATATATATATATATATATATAATATGAAGAGTAAAGGAAATGGATATGACATTATTAAATAATTTTCTTAATTCTTCAAGTATCTTGCACATTGTGTTTTAAGGCTTTGAGAATCAAACTTGGGGGATAGATTTTATGTTAGTTTGGTTTAAATTATTTTACCTGATTTGATTTGCAAAAGTTATGAAATTAATTTTTGATCTAAAAAATTCTAGTTTGGTTAACCGAATAGAAATGATTATTTTATAATCGACCATATAATTTTTTTTTTTAAACTAAAGTCGAGTTTCAAGCTAATTTTATTCAAAACAAATTTATGCTTATAAATAGAGTTGAAATTTAAAAGGGACTACTTTACTGATATGTAATAACCAACATAATTATTTATCAAATTATTTAAATATTAATCAAAAGGCATAATGCAATCATGATTATTTATATAAATTAAATTTGAGTTCATTTATGTACATAAAATCTTGAAGATTAAGGGAAAAGCTAATGATTCGAAATTATAAATTTTTTCACTAAATTCTCTTGCATTCGAAGTCAAGTCTAGAACAAATTATCATGATTAAGCTTGTCTTTAGTACAAATTATATGATAACACTATATTTTGGCTCACGTGTTTGTGTCGGACACCGACACTCTCGGACACTTACTGGATACGCGTCGGAGAAGTAAAAAAAGGGTGTCTAGTTTTTTTTTTTACTTTTTTTTTTGAATTTCAGACACGTTTTTTTTTCTCATTTTTTTTGGATTTTTTTCTCAATTTTTTTGGATTTTTTTTTTCTCTTCTTCTCCTTAGTTATTTTTTTTTTTTTGGTTATATTCATATATATGTTCTATGTGTAGTAAATTTGTATTGGAATTTGAATCATGGATGCTGATGATTAATTGAAGTTCTTGAATTTTTATTTAATAGCTTTGTTATTTTAATATTCTAATAATTATTTTGTGATTTGTGTGTTTTTATGTCAATTTTAATTAAAATAACGTTAGGTTTTTATTATATGATTTTAAAATATATATATATATATATATTCAATGTGTCCCTGATATGTCCGTGTCCTACTTTTTTGGAAAATGACCTGTGTGCGTGTCCGTGTCTCGTGTCCATATCCTTGCTTCTTAGGTTATATGTTTGGATATTTATTCCATGTCTACTATAAAATTTATTTGAGAAATTTTGTAGATAAGTGCACTATGGAATCTAAAATTAGCTTTTAATTGTTGACTCTTTAATTAGTTGTTGATTCATTATGCTGATTTTATTGTTAATATGTTTTTTTATTAAGTAATAGTAGAAAATATATAAAAGACGCCATATGGAAACGATATGTTTGAATTTGTAAATGTGATGATTAAAATTTTAAATTTTGTCATTTTTAATTATTAAAGATACATATAATAATAGTTACCTTTGATAAATTTTTTTAAATTAAATTAAATTTTAATAGTGCATTTTTTATTTGCCCCCACTAAGAAAGGATCCTGGCCCCCTGCATATGTGTGTGCATATATATATACACATATATAACACATCTTTTAATTTGCACAAGATGGTTCTGGACTGTGTTCAAAAATTCATATAGATATACGTCCAAACGTGTATATTTGGACAGGAAAATATGTCTGAAAGTGGTTTGATCCGGCTTGTGCAAGGTTGGTTGGATAGTAGGAAAAAAAACTACCACATTTACTTGTTTCACTTCATCGCTATGTGATATCAATAACACTTTCTTCAGGGTGTTATTGATATCCCAAGGAATTTATGTTCACCCAAATAGTTGTAAGACTCTTTGTTGAGTGTAATTATAAATACACACATGTATTATATATGTAAGTATCTATTCATTACCACATGTTATTCTCTGGGGGCACTTCTCTGGTGTCAGTTTGAGCACTATTTTTTAGTTTTGAGAGAATCAACTCAGAAAAGCACTCTAACCTGAATCAGTTAGATCCTTTCAACTTTATTGTAGACATAGGCACACTGCTGTCCCTTTTGATTCTGGTTGTGTTTTAGCTCCTCGTCTGATATTTGTTATACTTTTTGTAGTTAGACCCTGAGAGGTTTGCGTTCATACTTCATACAGATTATGTGCTTACTTTACTAAAAAGAATGTTGGTGGTCAACATGTAGGTTCAATTATAAATCTTAAACTATTGATGCATAATGTGTGCTTCCAACACAGGGCAAGGAAGGAGAATCTTGCACGTGCTATGGAGCATGAATCAAATGGAAATTCTGCTGCTGCTTATGAGTGCTATCAAAAGGCTGTTGATATCTCACCTTCAGTTGCATATGGACTAATCCAGGTAGTAAGAGCCAACTGGTGTTTTCCTGATATTATAGTAAACTAACTCTTGAAGAATAAAAAGATGGCTTGGCAAATGAATTTCTATTTCATCCTAGTGCTAGATAATGTTTTTTCTTCTTCTATTGACATGGTTGCATGTGGAAGGTCTTAAAGCAGGAGAATATATATTATGTTGTGGCTCCTTACGAGGCAGATGCCCAGATGACCTTTTTGGCAATCAGCAAACAGGTTGATGCTGTTATAACCGAGGATTCCGACCTGATAGCATTTGGTTGTCCCAGGGTAAGTTTTTCCCAACTTGTTGATCTGAGGATATCATCTCATAGCAGAATTTTTTATTGTATCCTTCTGCTGCCCTTCTTTGCTTACTATTTTGACTATCTGACTTGGGTATACTCTCCTATATCCAGATCATCTACAAGATGGACAAGTTTGGGCAAGGTGTTGAGTTTCGGTATTCCATACTACAACAAAACAAGGAGCTGAATTTTACAGGATTCACCAAGCAGATGCTTCTTGAGATGTGCATTTTGAGTGGTTGTGACTACTTGCAGTCTTTGCCTGGAATGGGCCTGAAAAGGGCTCATGCACTCATGAAGAAGTTCAAAAGTTATGACAAGGTGAGTGTTATTACCGAGGACCAGATAATTACATACTTTTTCTCAATAGTTTATGGAATGCTCATTTAGTAGTGAGCAAAATATGGTGTAGGGTTGCATTTTGTTTGCAGGCCATCTGTGCCCCTTTTATTTTAATAGGCTTTCCTTATATATAATATGCTGATAAGTTTTCAATGAATTTGGTTGCTTTATTAATTCCAGGTAATTAAGCACTTAAAGTATAGTACAGTTGCAGTTTCTCCTAGCTATGAAGAATCATTTAAGAAAGCAATACTGACTTTCCAGCATCAACGTGTTTATGATTCTATCACTGAAGATATTGTACATTTGTCTGATCTATCTGGCAATAGGGGTGATGATTTGGACTTTTTAGGCCCATATCCTTGATCTATTAGTTATCTTAGTAATTCTAATGCTCTTCAAAGTGTTATTTTCCAGTGTGTTTTATTGAAAAATTTTCAGTGTTATACCTTAACCAGGGTTACATCATTACCCCAACATATAGCTAAAGGTATTGCAAGAGGTGATCTTGATCCTTTCACTAAAATGCCATTTCAGGTATTAGATCAACTTCCCAATTTTCTTGTATATTTCTTTCTTCCACTACGTTTCTTTCCTTTCCTATTTTTTTTTTCTCCGCCTCTTCTAATAGCCGTAAGTGATTAACCACATTTTTTTTTCTTACATCTAGAAATTTTTTTTTCTGCTTTTTCTAATAGCTGTAAGTAATTATTTCTTTGCCTGTTTTAATGAATCTATGTTCTAACTGTACTTTTTTCACTTACAAAAAAAAACTTTATTTTTTGTTGTTGTTGTCGTTACTCAGCCTTTGGGATGGAATTCATGTCACCGTCTAATAAACTCAGCCGAATATTTGCATGGGAAGAAACACTACAAACTGGCCCAAATAAATTGTTGTAATAGGTAAAAGTGTTTGTGAATTAGATAATAATAGATGGGGAAGAGTTATGCTCAACTCAACAAAGCCCTAAAATAGGTTTAGGGTAGGCTACTTGTCTTTTTTTTCTTTTTCGTTTCTCCTTCTATAGAGCTATATAGTTGATGGGGAAGATTGATCTGAAGTATGACAGGAAGATTCTTAAAAAAAAAAATAAAAAAACTCACATAGAAACAAACTCTTAAAGACTTGCTTCCTTGATTGTTGTTAAAACTTTATGGCTATATCCAATGCTATTTTTCTCAATCGATATTTTCTTTTTTAAACACCTACTTTTCATGTTCACTGTTTCATCTTTTTGTGTCACACGAATGTGTTCTGCTCTTAAAAAAAAAAAAGATTGGACTGCTGTTTTTATGCAATTTATAATCTATTAGGATATGTATTTTTTTGTTTTTGTTTTTGTTTTTGGTTTTTGTGTGTGTTAATGAAATTGACAAGTCTTTATTCAACCAAATCAGTGTAAGATGAAAGCTTCAAATAAAAAAAGAAAGGGGGGGGGGGGGCATAGTTCGAAAATGACATTTTTTGCAGTGTGGGATGGCTTCATTATTCGATTCTGTGAGTAAATACCTACTATTTACTAAAAAATTCTGTTTTGCTGTAACTTCAATTTGTTGTCATTCTAAATGTGTCTCTTCTTTGACTAACATATTTTTTCTTGAATCTTCCATCTTATTATTATTTTTTTTTTGGGATCATAAATGTAAGCAATCTTCTATCTTATTTTGAAAAACAGGAAGAGAATGTTAGTGCTGAGTTGGTGAGTGATGGAAATTACCAACTCAAAACTTTCAAACCTGAAGGGGAAAGGAAAAAGCTAGATTTGCCTGCGCAGAAAAATCTGTTGACTAGCTACTTCTGTATCCATTGAGTCCAATTTCTCTTAGCTTTACACATTATTTTGTTTTTGAAATAACTTTCCTATTTCAGAAAATTACTGTAGGGAAAATTACTATTATTTTGTTTCTTTCAGTTAGTGGTTGTCATATTGCAGCTGATTTTTGTTAGTTATTACTTAAGAATACCTCCTCTGGAAGATCTAAGTATGCCTTCTTCTCACTCTCACCACGAAATAGACAATTCCTGGCGCCATTTTCATTTAGGGAAAATTATAGACACTTCTGTAGTTTTGCTTATTTTCACTCAATTGCCATATGGTTTCACTTGTTTTCACTTGATCCTCCCTGTAGCCTAAAAGTTAACTCATACGTCCCTTCATATTTCACAAATGTATTTTATATCTGTCAACTAAATTTGATTTTTGACACATGAAAAGTGTTTTTGTCAACTTTTAAATTATAGGGCGTCAAGTGAAAAGCCAATGAAACTACAAGGGTTGTCTGTGCAATTTATCTTTGTATTTATAGTGCTGATATGTCCTGTTCTCATATTCAAGAAGTATCTCTCTGTGTAGTTTGTAATTGTTTTGCCTCATTCAGAAAAGATCAATAGCCGGTGCCCCAATGGGTGGCAGCACCTATTTTCTAGTTGAAGGTATGGTGGGGGGAAAAAGGGAACTTGTCAGAAGATGCAGTTCTAGACAGTGACATTGAAGATATGATGGAGGCTTTAAACCAAGTAGAGGATGTGAATATGTGTTTCTCTGGATGCAGATCATGATAATTGTGGCTTTATTTATTTCCCTGAAATTCGGCATCATTCTAAATGCATTTGATTTGCGTTTCTCATATTTTTTTTACTGTGTTTGAGTATATGGGGTGCCATTCACTTTCCCTTGACTCCTAAAGGTTTCGCATCTCTTGAAGCAAAGAGGAAATTTAGGGCCCCTCGAGTTACACCTAGTCATCCGAATCCAATGAAAGAAACTTCTGGTCCTGTGGAACTGGAACCCGTTCCTGAGGAGGCTGCTGCTTGTAAAATAAATGGCTCTCCAGCGGCCCTGCTTGATTCTGAAAATCTGGGCATCGTCCCTCCTGCTAAACACTCTGTGAGTGACGTGAATGGTAGCTATGATATTTCAGTTGATTATTATTCAGTAATTGGAACTCTTGTTATGCATTTCTCTGGTATTATACTTTTTATTATTTCTTTCAGGTGGATAATGGTGTTGCCACAAACTCTCATGAGTATTTGGAATCTCCAAGTAATGGTAAGGATATAATTTCCCCTAAAGTGGGTCTAAAGATCTGGTTATGAATTAATTCTCATTTCCTTACATGCTTCCTAGCCAAGCAGGATTACATGATAAAGAAGACCTTGTGGGTGACACGAGAAGTCCACAACATGCTTTGCTACAAAAGTCCAGGCATTCAATACATAAACCTTGTATAGCATTGCATAAGGATCGTGAATGTAGGTCTGACACAGATGCAGGTGAGGGAAAAATGAGAACAGAGAACATAAAAGTCATTGTGAGGAGCTCTTATTTTCAGAATAAGTCGGTGAAAGAAAGTGATCTGGAGAACAAGAATGAAATGCTCTTAGTTAAGGATGATGTTGCTATGGATGCTTGCAAGTCTGCCTCAGATGCAGAGGGAAAAATGAGAACACAGAACAGAAAGGTTATTGTGAGGAGTTCTTATTTTCAGCATAAGCCAGTAAAGGAAAATGATCATGACAAAGAAAATGTAAAGCTCCTAGTCAAGGATAACATTTACCACTGATACATGTGAGAATACCATTCCTGAGAGTGCATTTCAGCGATAACTATTTTAAAGGCAGATTCATGAAAAGGAAGGTTGCCCCTGTTGACAGTGTGCAAATGGTAGGTGCTTTATCTTTCGTTGTATATTGCCTTGCTATGTTGTTCTCTTTGTATTTTAGTACTGACTTTTCTAGCTCTTAGTAATATGTGTTTGTTTTTATTTTCTTCAGGAAAATGTGAATTGTAAGTACATTCGGACAAATGGATCTCTTCCAATTCAAAGTACGTATTTATTTCAAATGCTGCTAGTGAAATATATGTCAGAGGCTGATGTCTATGTTTTTAAATTGAGATGCTTTTTTCCAGAAAGCATAAAGTCTTTTTCTCCTCTGCTAATGAACTGTGGTTATACCAGAATAACTGAAACCTAGAATGTGTTTGATTGATCAATTTACATTTTGGTGTTTATTTGAGTTGATATTCCTTTTCTTGTCGTCCTTGTACTTTCTTTTCATGCCATGACGTGTTGCTTATCTCAAGTTGCCAAATTAATTTTTGTATGATAGCTCTAAGAACTTACTGGTCCCTGATGTCAAGGGCAGGGAAACATTGTACTTTATGGGTTCCAAGTGCAGTGCAAAGTGAGAAGACTGGACAGGTTCCAGCATGCTTTGTTGGGGCCAAGTGCGTGATCTGCATCGGTGACGAGTCAGTGCAGAGTGATGCTATTTGGGGCTGTGTTAGGTGCAACATTGTGTTTTTCCAAGTGCAATGAGTGGGGACTTCCAGCATTGGTTCATTGGTCCGATTAGGACATCAGATTCTTCAAGTGGGGTGGTTTGTTAGACCCTAACTTGCTTGACATTGGCAGCATGGGCATGGGGAGGCATGCCATGCCTTGGTGGCATTTGGCCAAGTGGTTGGCATGAGCATGAGGAGGCATGCCATGCCTTAGTGATTGTTTATTTGAGGATTGCTAAGAGTTGGTGGACTCTTGTACATTGGCAACAACATGGTGCGGGCAACAAGTGCATGCCTTAGGCAGCCAAAGCCAAGGCATGGCACTTGGGCACAGCTGGAGCGCGCTGGCTAGTCCTTTGGTGCATTTCGGGCTTGCAAATGATTGTATCTCTTTTTTGTCAGTTTGGTGATTTCTACTTTGACATACATGGGGGGGGGGGGGGGTATACTCTCTTGAGCTTGGGCGCCCATGGGCAGGCCTGCCATGGGTCCAGTGTGCCTTGGCACCTACAAAGTAAGGTTGTGGCTGGTCAATATAAAGTGTTGTGGGGCATTGTGGTGGCTCCACCTTCCACCACTGGGGGCGGTGACAAACAGTGGATCTGACTTGGGCATGACTCAAGGGCATGGCATAGGTTTAGCCTAGCATGCCAAGATATGAAGACCAAGACATGAGACGGCATGGCTTGGCACAACACATGGCTGAGTGTTGCTTGGTGGCATGGCTCTGTGTGTTGTTCGGTTCAAGTCCAAGCTATGTGAGCATGGTTTGGCACAGTGACTCATTTGCAACATACCTTGGTTTAGTATATGTGGGCTTAGCATGTGGCATGCTTGTATGGTGTGGCTGTGTCAAGGATAGAGTAGTTACATGTCTATTGTGGGCTGGCACAAGACAAGGATGTAACGTTTCGTAAAATTGGAAAACACATAAAAGAAATAAATAATGAATAATATTACTTTTGCATGATAATAAACCTTACGAACGTAATAACGAGGTGGAAAGAATTTAAACAATGTAATATGGAGTGATGATACATAAATAATAAATGAAAAATAATAAAAGAAAACTTGAATTATAGAAATAAGGTTTTCTGGTATTCGTTCAAATGAATGGGCTGTTCATTCGAACGAGCACCAAAAAGTTTACTGCAATTTTCGTTTGATATTTGTTCAATCTTTGTTTGAATGAAGGGTACTTGTTCGAACGAAGGGGGCTTGTTTGTTCGAACAAACGTGCAACAAAATACTTTAAGTTGCGGGCTGAAAAGCTATTGTGCCAAAATTTCATTTTCCCTTCTATTCAAAACCCTCTCTAGACAAGAGAAGAAATTAGGGGTTTGATTTTCATGAAGATCTAAGCCTTATCAACACATCATAGCACAAAGACTCATCACCAAGAAGAATATTACCGATTGGAATCTAGGAATTCCAAGGAATTCTTCAAGAACAAGGGGTAAGTTTTAGGGTTTTCTTTCCTCTTTCAAATTTCTTGTGTTTTCTTGTGGATCTAGCTTTGTTAAGTAAGTTAAATTGTGTAAAATCTTTCTTAGGTTCTTTTGGGTAAGGATTGAAGTCAAGATCTTGAAATCTCTCTCTACACTCAAGAAATCCACTTCTCTCAAGACCTTGAAGTAGGGATTCTAACATTGGTTGACGGTTAGGTGTTTACATGGATACATTGAACATTTTATTTAATTTTATGTCTTGCATTATGGCTGTCATTATTCGTGTACATATGTGTTATGCTTTGGAAAATGGTAGGAGTATGAAATGTCATGCATTGAAATGTTCTTGACATGTACATGTTGATGATTAGGGAAAATGTTGAATGTCATTTACTTATACTAATCTTGCCACATACTTGTTGATAATTGGATTGTTGATGGCTATAGGTTGTATGGTCATTATTGTGTTCTTGTGATAATTAATGAGGTGATATGAACCTTGGGTATGTTCGTGAATAAAGTAGGAAATATTGATGAATGATAAAATACGAAAATGGAAATGGAGAATGGGAATGTGGATAATTGATCCCTAGAACAAGTTGAGGGACAAGAAAGAGTGGCACGTTGTGAGACCGCATTAGAGACCATGAATATTTTGTGATGGGGATTATGTCTTCCTTCGGTTGTGAATTGTAACCTCGCGCGGGTGGTAGTACATAGCCAACGGGTTAGTAGCTCGTGAAGTACTAGGCTTTTTCGGGGGCCATTAGATGATTTGACGAGGTAATTTTATTTAAGTGAGAGGATTAACATGAGATTTGAATGGTAATTTACTTTGTAGGTAGTTAATTGTAACTATGTGATGATTCTCCCCTTTACTTATTGTTATGTTTTCTTGTGGTTGGGTTGATGGTTTGTATTGTAAGGGGTATGATGAATCATCTATTGATATGTATGCATGTTGGTTGAACACTTGTATTGACACTTCACGTCTCACATGCCTACACTTTCCACCGCTTTAACTTTCCCCATTTTAGAATCTCTATTGGGGTTGTTGTTTTGACCCCTACCAGATGTAGGTAACGGCAAGGAGTTGGCGCCTTGATGGGATGGACTAGGAGGACACATCTCTTTTGGACTCTTATGTTTATTTTTGGGATGTAATTAAATTCACAACTTTTATTTTGGGAATTTTGTTATTTTGGGAATGTAAGAGGTACTATGGTCTTTATATGTTGATGTGAAGGCTCGGAAGTCTCAACAAGACTAGTACTTTTTTGACTTAAAAATAGCCATCACAGGATGAATACACTTTTTGAATTTATGTATGGAAACTTTGTTGGATTATATGTATGAAATGTGAATGAATATTTGTGTTATGAAAACTTAAGTGCGAATATGCTAATCACAGGGTAGTTTGAGATATATAAGAATTATTTATTTAATTTGACTTTGATTCACAAGGTCACCCATGGGTTTTTGGGGCCCGAGGTGTGACAAAGGATGTCTATGGACAAATAGTGATAAGGTGGCTCTCTCTGTGGCTGATAGCAAGACGGCGGTTGTGGGATAACATTGGTGGCACTCAAGGCTGAAGACAACAAGGGCAATGGCAGTTGCAGAAGTTGTGTGAGGCCTTGGTGGATGCTATTAGTGGCAACAACACTTAACCTAGTAGTTGGGTTGTCAACTGCGTAGCTCTGTGGCACACACCAGTTGGTCCTCCACACCTAGCAGTTGGGGTTGTCAACTACAAGGCCTTGTGTGGTTGATGCTGGTTGGTGCCAAGAAACCTTAGGGCAGTTGGGGGTGTCAACTGCAGGGTAGTTACTTGCGAGTTTTGTCTATTTATCGTAGCATTGCTAGGGTTGCAAAGAGCCCATAGGTGGTGAAGACCAATATGCCAGAGTAGTCTTGTTTGCAACCCTTAGCCAATGTAATTCCTTGTAGTTAATGATGAGAAGTAAAGGTTGGGGTTTTTTTTTTTTTCCTGCAAATGGCTTTGTGTGTTGGTTGCCTCATTCTTGATTAAGTGGGCCTTAGTTTCTGTATATTAAGTGTGATGTGCAATACTGTCGGTGGAGACTTGGTGCCGCATAGTCGAAAATTTGGGGTCAGAATTTTATCTTGTGACAACTACTGTGTTGGTGGATGGAGACGATAAGGTTAAATGGCTGCCTAGCCCAAATGGGAATTTAGCATGAAATCTTTTACAAGATTCTATGTGGTAATAATGGGTAGGCAGAAGAAAGGAATATGGAAATCGAAGGCTCCCTCAAAGGTTTCTTTTTTAGCATGGAGGACAGCGTGGCCGAAGGCAAGTGTGGAGTGTGCTCACCTTGTCTTTTTTGGCGTATTGGGTTAGAATGGAATAGCCAAACTTTTGAAGGGGTAGAAAACCCCATTCATATTGTAAAAACAAACTTTTCTAGACATGCTTCACTTTTGGATAGGGAAATAACCCATTTGATTTTATTGATTTTTTGGGAGAGTTAAATTGTAAGATAGATTATATGTAGCTCTTTTTTTTTGTATATAGGTTGTGCCGCCTTTGGCACTTTGTTTATAATATATTTCTCACCGTTACCTATCAAAGTAAAAAAGAAGCTACATATGATAAACTTATAATATTTGTTTATATTGTTGAAAGTTTAAAATTTTTCAAGAGTACCTAAGAAGAAGTTGGCAAAAGTTATATTTCCTATATATGTATATATATTTGGATTTGTGAAGTATTTTTTTTTTTCAACTCATATTTATCTATATATAAGTTGGCAAAAGTTATACTCCCTCCGTCCTGAATTAATAGTCTCTTTTGGAAAAACCAACTTTTTATTTTGGACAATCATTTATTGCTTTTACACTTAATTAAGAGGATAAATTTACAAAACTAACCTTCATTCACATTGAGTAGTACATTCACATTAAATTGGTGAGGGTAATTTGAAAATTTCACAATTACTTATACATTAATTTTTTAAACAGGACTCTTATTATGAGACATCTCAAAATGGAATAAGGGACTTTTAATTCGGGACGGAGGGAGTATTTCCTATATATGTATATATATTAGAAGTAATTTTTTTTTCAACTTATATATATATATATATATATATATATATAGTTGTTAGTATTGTACGATACGTTTCAATACAATAGAAAAACGATACGTCCTGGTATTTTGTATCATTTTGCACCATATCATACAATACAGTTCCGATATGTTACGTTATGATACGATACGTCGTATGGAACGATACGTGCAAAAACAACAAATAGGAGTTTTTTTTTTTGCAAAGAGAAAAACGATGTCATGTTGACTTAGTATACAAGCTATTCTGGTTCCTCACTTGCACTGAACAATCACGCTCTCCAACTTTGTCATCGACCCATCAAACTCTAAGTCTCTATTATAGCAGTGTTTGCATTATGTAACTTGTACAAATTTCTTTGTGGGTTGCATTTTATTTGTATCTTGTATATATTGTTTGGTTATAATTTATAAAATCTGCCTTGTCAAAAAAGAATTTTTATTCTAAAAAAATTAAAATTTTATTGTTGTCTGATTAGAACTTGTAGTAGAGTTGAAATGTTATTTATATTATTTTTAACAATGTGTATTTATATATTCATATGTATATATATATATATATTTATAAATATATTTTAAAAAATTGCGCATATCTTACAATACACGACACGATACACATTTTTTGAAAAACGATACGCCCTTCGATATACGTTACAACAACCTTATATATATATATTTGCAATCTACAACCCCTTTCCTCTCCTCTAAAAGAAAAGGTCATATTTCAGCCAAACTTTATCATGACCACCTTAAATCTTCAAACCTCCATATATTTGTAAATATGGAATTTAATTGATATTTTATTAATATATTTACATAGTTTATTATAAAAGTTACAACAAACGACAAAAGCAATATAAAATTAGATTCTATTGACTATGAATTTTTGCACTCAGTACTCTTATGAGGTCCCATACCATACTGAAATCATGCTATCAGTCCTAACAAAATTTTTAACTAGGTTCAGTCCAACTCAAAACCAGATATTATTTTAAGTAATGGATTACCTTTTGTAATCATTATACTTGTTTCATTTGTTCCATATGTTAATATTTCACATTTTGTATTTTTGGCCTCTAGTCTTGTTTTTTCTTATTGCACATGTTCTTTTTTTACTCTTAGAGTTTTATTCTTAACTGAATTTTTTGATGATCATGTAAATTTTCACTTTCTGATTCTGTGAACTGCTTCTTTAAGTTAGATGTTTGGAATATTTATCATTTTTCAGAATTTTTATCATTTGATGCCATTGGAAAGCTATAGTTATGATGTAAATAGATGATATGTCGATCTACTAGTTATTTGTAGTAAACTGGATATAAGATTTCAAAGATGTAACTAAATCAAAATTTGAATTAAACAAAGTCAAATGAAAAGCTACTTAACCTGCATGGGTGGCTCAGTGGTAATGGGTTGATGTGGGACGAGTTGTAAACTTGAATATCTCATGTTCGATTCTCATGGGCTTTAAAATATCTGGGCTTAATGGATATACATGGTTTGCAAGTGGTTGCGTGTATCTGGGGTTTCCCTTGTACCCATGCGTCAAATGGCTTGTGGTTGGAAGAATTCTTCATCACTAATTTAAAAAAAGCTAATTGAATAATTGAATTCTTGCATTGATGGCTTCCCAAAACAGAGACACTCAGTTCCTAGGGTTTAAATATTAGGCTGCTTTTGCTTGTACTTGGCTTAGAGTTGACACAAGTGAACAGTGCCTATTCTGGGCTTTGCCAAGCTTACGTTCAGCCCATATATGATGTATATATGTCTATGTGCTGATGTATAAATCTATGGATGTATCATTATATGTAGTGGTGGATCCAGAAATTCTTCTTTTGGGGGACCAATATATTTATGAATGTAATAAAAAAATTAAAACTTTCTAAATCAGTGTTGTGCAACTAAAAATTAAATTTGATTGCATTTTTAATAATATTTTTAGTACTAGAATTTAGCAAATCAATTGGACTTATTCTTCGTTTTGAAGATGTCCAATTTTTTTTTTCAAATTACTCTAATTTTTTTTTAATTTATAAAAATCAATAATTTAATATCCAGTTCACATACTTTTTTAAATGCAAATTTAGACTTCAATTATAAGAAAAAGAATAAAAATGTGTTATATACATAAATATCAAAATAGCTATTCAGAAAATTACACTAGTATAATGAACTCTATTAATTAATAAAATAAAGATGTAAGAATGATGTGAGGGGGCAATATTTGTAACTAGAATGTTGGTACTCTTGGTAAAGAGCATTTGATATGCCTTATGTTTACTATGACATTTTTTTTATTTCTTTTTTTTTTTATATTATAAATGTCTGCACCCTATAAATCTTAAACTTTTGAGTTCTCAAGACACTCACTAAATTGTTTTATAGCTTTCAAAGTGAATTAATAATTTTTTTATATTAATTACTATTATTATTATTATTTTTTAAAATTCATACGAAGAAAGTAAATTTTCAAGCATGTTAGAAAGTTAAATTTGATTTACATTTAAGTGAAAAACCAAATTATTATATGGATGGTTCTAATATTGGAATGAAACTTTAAAGAAGTGAATCCTATTAGGTGTAGGAAGGAACAAGGGAGATGGAATAAATTTGAAGAATGTTCATATAGGTGAAGGTGCAATTAACAATATTCATCAGGGGGCCATTAATTAGTGGATTCTTTTTGTTTTTGTTTTTTGTTTTTTGTTTTTTTTGTTTTTTTTTTGGGGGGTGTGGGGGGGCAATTAATTACAAAAACCTCAAGCTGAGTTTGCTATGATCTCAGCTCTATTCTGATTGCAACCTGGTTATTGAATCTTCGGAACCCATTGCTGCATCAAGTGACTGTTGAAGGATATTCTGTATTCATCTACTACATTTGGCCATGATTTAATTTGTATAACTGACTTTTCCATGTCTGATTAATTTATGTTTTTGCTAAGATGCCTGCCAGCATCAGATGCTCATCACTGTACAAAATACACTTCATATGTTTCTTTTACTTCAGGTAACTGCACTTCTAACCTCAAGGATACAACTATGGAGACAAAAGCTGAAGAAGGGAAGTTTGGATGTAACATCTCCCATTTAGGCCATTTTTCTGACATAGCAGAGAAATCAATAGAAAAATTTGTTTCAGTAATGTCATCATTCAGATACTCCTCATCTGGTTCTCGTGCCAGTGGTCTCCGTGCCCCTCTAAAAGATGTGGACAACACTAGTACTAGTAGGTAATATTTGTCAACTTTGATGCCAATGTTTATTGTTGTTACACACCTAACATATTTTACTGTGAGCACCATTATCTTTTTTCGTATCTGTTTATTGAAGGTCAACTGCCAATGTGGATTTTAGCGAGTTTGCATATGTACCAACTAACTGCAAGGCTCCTTCAGCATCTCGCAGAGTCTAAATTTTGATAAATATTTAAGTACAATTTTGTATTGGCTGATAGCTCATCTAATTCAATTTTGTACCAATGGGTACTTCTACATTCCATCATTCTTTGGTAAGTGTTAGCAGGATGCTTCATTTTCTTTTGTCACTGATTTTTTTTGCTTGTTCTAATTTTACTGTTTTCTTTTATTTAGGTTTCACTATAATCAGAGACTTGAATTTGATGCATTAGGCCTCTTTGTTTCATTTGTCACCTTAATGATCAATGTGCTCTTCATGTCAATGCCCCTGTAAGTCATGATGTACCTGTTCTTGTCCTTGTATTTTCATTTTTATATGGGGCTTTGTGGAAAATAGCTTTGAAAGCTGAATTCTGTAATTGTTATTGCACATGAACTATATCCTCTTGCTTTAATGCGTTAAAAAATTTGTGGCCTACCTTAAGAATTATTTTCTTTGGTTTTGAGGCACATTGTCCTCTGTACTCAGGAAAGCTTTAGGGTGTCATTGTTGAATGCAAAATAGAAACATTGTATTACATAAAATTTTCCTATAAACAGAATCTCTTTGAACACAAATAACATTAAATAATGGAGCTGTTAAATTCAATGTTTTGGAATTTTATATTGAATACTGTTTAGGACGATCATCTCTTTTCCTGTTTAAATCTTTCCCACTGACACCCTCTTTTCTTCTTCTTGGTATTTTATATCCAATACTGTTTAGGACAAGCATCTCTTTTCCAGTTTAAATCTATCCCATTACACCCTCTTCTTCTTCTTTCTGTGTACACAATGGGAGGCAACCCTCCTCATCTAGCCAGACTCCCTAACACGGATGAAGGTGAGATTAGTTGTTAGTAATAGCTAACGCTCAAGTTTGTTTTAGATTATGTGAATTCTTCCACAAATTATTGGTTGGCCCTATTGCCAGACCAATAATGGCTCTTGTTAGAGTAATTGCTTGTTTGGCAATAATAGGCATTGCCCCGACAAATTTTATTTATTGCATTTTTGGTCATCTGCTTGGACCACAGATTTTCTTTCACACAATAATAAAACATTTTGCAGGCCCTATATTGTTGAATTGAGTCTTGGGCAGCAATTGAAGAAAAGTATCTATCATTTTTTGAAGTCTCAAATGCATTCTATTTACATTTTAGTTAGTCCTGTGGCTGTTGTGAGAGCTGCACTAATTGCTTCCACAGTATTGCTTTGACAAAAGGCAGAATTGTTAGGTTCAGGATTTTGAGTGCCCAATTGGTCTCCTACCAAAACAAGCCCAAGAGCTCTAGTCCTCTTGGGTTGTTCAGTTCAGTTAGGCTTATTAGGGATTTTGAGAAACCAATGCCAGTTGGGCTCCATCCTGTTTTCCTACCAAAACATGTACTCAATTTTGAGAACCCAAATTCTCTTGCGAGTTTAACCATTGCATCAAACTTAGTTTGGGACACCTGGGTTGGGTTAATAGATAATTTGCTGCCTCTTCAGCCTACTCTGGCTTACACTTCTTGCATTTTAGCTTTATGCTAATATGTATTTATTTTATGATAAAGTCCAAAATTTGAAGGGCTGGACCTGCATTGACTGGTAATTTGGTATTGCTTTTCCCAATTGGTTGTTCTAATATTCAAACCATTGTTCTTTGTCTTATGCATTAAGAAACATTGACATTGAAATGTTATATTTTTGCGATTATGTCTGATTTACCTCTATCCATTGAGTCAAATATATAATTTTTTTAAATAAATGTATTTATTGAGTAACGTGTGATCTTCAAGTTCTATAGTAGGTAATGAGGGTAAGAAAGAAGGGTTAATATACATTGATGGGACCAAAATCAGTCAAATTCTTACATAAGGATACATGTCCGGATTGCAAAACAAGTAGGTGAGCTTCAGTTAAGGGGGATTTCAGGTCGTTCTGTCACAAATACGTTAGATCCTACTATTACAAACACTCTTAGGAGATCTCGAGGCACATCAACCCAGGAATCTCAGATTTCCCCAGAGCACTCCCCATGGGAGATTTGGTTTGCCAGGTCGGGGCTATTGAAAGATTCCACCCCATATGGAACTCGACATCTCCTAAATCCATGCAGAAGAATGACGCTTCGTAGAGAGGATTGGTCAATATGACCCTTCGCTATATAACCTAGTCATCCTTAGACTTAATGACTTGACTGTTCCATAGTCCTAGGCTCTTCTTGTTTCCTCTCTTGCAGACATTAGTTCCAAAACCTAACAACCTTAAAACTTTTTAAGTAAAGTTAGAATCTAAGATATGTATTAAGATTCTCATTATGTTCTGTCCTCCTGGCCATCACCTTAACCGATTCACCTAGTTTTGGAGAGTTTGAATTGGGTTAAATATGGTATCATTCTTTAGAGCCTTTCATTCATAAACAGTAACACGTTGCGTTGTAACTTATTGTGAAATTAATGATCTATGCAACAAGAATTATAGAGAAGAGAAAAATTGAATATAGAGAATTTATGTGGTTTGACAATATACCTACGTTTATGGGTAGGGCTATCTTTTTCACTAATTAAAAAATAGAGTTACAACATATTTATATTGCATCACAGTTAAATCTTAACCCTAATTGAATGGATTGAAATTTCTCAATATATTCTTACTGTACTGCAGGGGGCAAGCCCCTTGCACTCCCAACTTAGTATTCATTACGTTTTGTACATAATACTTATATATCTAATTTACTTGTTATAATAATATAAGTCATATCACTAAGACAGCATATATTATATACAACTAAATCTTAATTATCTTTTTATATGTTTGGTTCATATCCTTGTCACTTGAACACTGTGTCTTTGGATGGAACAAGCTGTTTGTCCGGTAAGGACGGTCAAGATATGGTCATCAGCCCTAAACCTTTTTTTTTTTTGAACGCATAAAATTGGCAGCAGGAGGATAAAGTTGATCATCTACCCCCTAAATTAGTTAGAAAGTGATTCTCTCTCTCTCTCTCTCTCTACATATATATATATATATATGTGTGTGTGCATGTGTATAATATAGTATCATTGATAAAACTGTAGGACCTGTTTGATATGCAAGAATGGAGGTAGGAATGGAATAAGCATTCCTGCCTCCATTCCATTCCTGCATTTGGTATGCTTAAACATGATGGAATGTCCATTCCGTTTGGAAGGGTTATTCCACTTAGCACAGGAATAAGCATTCTTTAACAAAACCTAAGGAATGCCTATTCCTTTTCTAACGGAATGACTATTTATCTTTACGGCCTACGATCATAAGTACAGTCAACTTTCTTATAATTAATAAACTAGGTAGATGAAAAATTTATTATTATTAGAATTAATAATTATAAATTTTCTTATACTTTTATTAATAAAAAAATATTTTATACATGTAGATGAATTACAATATATTTAACTCTAGTTTAAATAAAATTACAAATATATTTGCCAAAAATATTATAAATAGGATATATATATATATATAAATATATGATAATTATTTTAATTTTTTAATAATTAATATTATAAAAGATATATTTTAAAAAAATATTAATTATTAAGTAATATAATTATTAATTATTTATCAAAAAACTAATTATATTTCTTAACAATTTATTAATTTATTAATTTATAAATATTATTAATTTATTAAATATTAATTATAAGAAGTTAACTTGTACGTGAAACCAAGATGATTATATAATTTTTTTTTTCTTTGGCTAATAAAACAAATGCAGGTTGAATTAACTCTTTTTTTTTGCCAATAAAACAAATGCAGGTTGATTTTTTTTTTCCAATAATTTTTTTTTTGACAATAAAAAAAATGTAGATTGAACGCTTTTTTCATTACTGGGTATCCAAACAAAAGAATGGAATTAATTATTCCCATTCCATTCCAACAATTTGATGATTCAAACCAAACACATGAATGAAATTATCATTTTATTACTAGGTATTCAGGCCAAACAAAAGAATAGAATAATTATTTACATTCCATTCCTACTCTATTCCTATTCCTGATACTATTCTATTCTGTCCTATTCTATTTCAGCGTACCAAACGTACATGTTGCAACCCATATTATAATCTTAATTATTGTTAATATAATTGTGATTTTGTATATATTGGGAATTGTTCAAGTCCCTTATAGAAGGGTGATTCTAACAATATCTTCATTTAATTTTCAAAAATATTCATTCCTTTCTATTAAAGAAATTTATGTCTTTTTCAACTATCATTAAACATTTACATTTTTACATTAAACTGTAATAAAGTATTAATCATTAAAGACGGTAAAAATCACACAAATATTTTCTTATAAAATTTAATGTAAAAACATAAATATCTGTAGTTGTAGTAAAGATGTCTTAAAATAACAATGAAAATTGTTTTTTAAATAATTAATGAAACATTTTTCAAATTTATATCTCAAATAATATAGTAATCATCTGTCATTATATTTCAAATGATATGGTCTAATAATTATCTTGAGAATCTATCCTCTCTCTTAACCCCTTTCACTAACTTGTTCCTGAGAGTAGCCATTACTAAACACCCATCGGTAATCTAAAACTTTCGTTTTACAAAGGTGCTGATTAAATCTTAACCACAGATTAGGAGTTCAAAACAAGCAAGCACAAAGATAGTGAAGTTTCTCAGGATCAGCTCCATTCAAAACAATGAATTTATACATTAAAATATAAAGAAAACCATTCAATTCAAGAGTCCAAACAAAACATATTACGGAAAACTCTAGTATCTTCTTGTATAGTTAAAAAAGAGAGTTGAAAACATCGCAAATCGTCATCTGTAGTTTTAAATGATCTAAATCTCGAAAAAAATATAAAATATTGCTTCGATTTCAAAAAAATACATGTATAATCTGCGGACTCTAAGTTATGACAAATGAAATAAAATTCTTATTTTTTATATAATAAAAAATAGAAATAGAAATAGAAATAAAAAAAATAGAAATAGAGATTGATATAGAATTGAAGTGGTCATAATCAAAGTCCTAACTTAAAAGTCCATAGCAAAACTTCCCAAAGTGGATTCCAAAAATGTAATCAATCAAGGCAAACAATGCGCAATACTTGTCAACACGTAACTCCCTCTCTTTCACTTTCATTGTTATAAAGTTAGTTTACCATCATCATTATTCGTTCGCCTCTTTGATGATTGTAACATCAAACCAATGACAAGGGACTAATCAATCATATGACTCATTCTTGTGGAATTCAAATAGCATTTTTCAAACAAACGTTGTGATTCCCCATAAGTGGTTTATGGATTTATCTTCTTTAAAACACTTAGCTTCCAATTATTCAACGGAAATTTCTCCCTACCAATTTTGATACGTGTCTCAATTATAATTTATTATGTATGTAATACATATTTACTTTTTTTATTTTATTTTTATTTTAACTAAAAATTAAATAATAACATAATAATTATACGATTGCATACGTGATAAATTAAAATTGTAACTTGTACTTGAATAAGAAGTTTAGTGTCAAATACGATTAAAATGCAGTAATAAAACTTAGGATAAATTACACTGATTTCATTTACTTTACCTAAAAATATATAGATACCTCTCTCCTATCAGATAATTTTTTTTCAAAATGATGAAACTGTACATTTTATATATTTATTTTTGTATTTTTTCAATTTTGACCAATTTTTTTTTTAACTTTTTTTAAATATTTTTTTTAAAAACAAATTTAAGAAAATGCAAAATTCAAACAAACAACTTCCGAATTTAGATACGCCTCCTATTCACTCGCATTACACCCTGACTGTTTTAACACTATAAATTACATGTCTCTTTTTTATGAACAACCTTAATTAAAAATCTGACAAAGATGGCCGTTTGGCCCATGAGTAGAAAAACCAGCGTTTTCGGGCATAGCGGGGAAAAAATGAGGGTAGGTTATCTTTTGCCTTTTGGGAAAAATTTTACTGAGTTTTTTTTTTTTTTCAAATTGAAGAAATTGTTTTCTCATTACTCAACAAAAAGAAACATTTTGTTAATTTATACCTATTTATATATATTATATTCAATATAAATTAATATATGATATTAAAAATATATATTTGATATATAACATATTTATAATATATATATATTTTTTAGATATATACAAAGTATTTACTAAATAGGTGACAAAAAATAAAAACTCAAATCCCATAATAATTTTTGAACAATGTTTATTAGACACTCAATTGTTTCTACTCGTTAACTCTTACTCTCATGACCACTACTTCTCTTAATGCTACTTCTTCATAATCTAAAACTCTCTCAAATAAATACAAAAGATTTATTTGAAAAGATTATATCAAACAAAAAACACTCAGTTTGTATGGGTCACCATTTTTGTTGCATGTTAAGTCTTGCTTTGGTATGGGTCAATTTTTTATTTTTATTTTTGAATAAGTATTCGTTGAGCCGAGATTATTGGTTTTTGATCAATGAAGATTTGTTACATGTATAAAAAGTTAAATGACGTATAAATGTGGCAACTCATCATTGGTCCTGACTCAATAAATAGCAGCTCAATTTTTTTTGTCCAAATTGGTTCCCTACAACATCTAAGGGTGTAATTTGGACAGGTTAACTCGAGTTTGGCCTGAATTTTTTAGAATTTGAGTTTCATTTTTTACATTTTGGGTTAGACTTGGGCAAAAAAAATCAAGCCTGATTTAAATTAGGGTTGAATTTGAGTTGAGACTTTGAAAACCCGAACCCAACCAACCCGAATACGAATTAAATATTTTATATATTATATTTTTTATATTTTAATTATCCACCGTTAGATTAATATGAATTTCTTACAAGAATTACTATTTATATTTTTATAATTTTAAAAACTTGTTGATGTTTAAGATTTTTTCAAAATTAAATTATGTTAAAAGAATTATTTTAACATTTTTTTTAAATTTTTTTAGAAGGAAAAATTGAGAGAAATTATTGAAACTTTTAATGTATGATCAAAATAAGAAAAAATAGTAATTCATTAAAGAAATCAAGAATAAAATTTAAAAATTAGAATTAATAATCGGGTTCAGGTCAAGCTTGGATTGAACCCGAAACTAATAAGTTTTAATTTAGGTCGAACTCGGGTTTGGTTGTTCAGGTTTAAGGTCGGGTTCTGGTCAGGCTTGGGTTTACTATTTTAGAACTTAAATTGAGTTTAGACATGACTTAACCTGAGTTTGGCCTGTCCTAGTTGCACCCCTAAAAACACCCCACCCCACCCCACACACACACACACTCATCTTGTTTTGGCAATTAAGACATCTTTTTTTTTTTGTTTTTGTATTTTTGGTAATATAGGAATGCTCTTGGGTCAGCTTACGTGCATCACCAGACTATTTTCTTACGACTCTCACCAACAATTGACCGTCCTTATATTTAGTGGTGAGTGGTGTCAGATTTTTATTGGCTCGAATAAATCCAACCTACGATTTTAAAAAAATAAATCCCTTACAAGTAGTGGTCCTGCCACTCGACCAACTCTTGGGGTTGGCAATTAAGACATCCTACCATGACATTAAATGTCAATAAAAAATCAGAACTCCTGACTTCTCTGAAATGAATTCTCTTACTAATAAAAAATCAGAAAAATTTGACCTAACAGATCATTAATTCTTTTGAAGATTATAATTTCAGAGGCCAAATCTATATGTTAATATTCTAACCAGAAAATTGAAAATTTTAGCCATTTGGCTTTGAAAACTTAGAAAGAACCTCCATGAACTTTTACACACAGTTGCTGCTCTTATCCTCCCACTATATAATCCATTTGCATCCCAACAACCACTCCTATGATTTTTTTAATGTGTTTGGATTTTATCAAGTCATCATTCATACTTACTATAAAAACAAAAACCCCTATAGCTTGACAAGTTTAAACTTCTCATTTATTTATTTAATTTATATAAATTTTTATTAAAATAATTTCAGTCTCTCAATTTCATAAAATAAAGAGTATATCTTTATTTGGTTGCTTTCTTAATTATTGGAAGCTTTTAAGGAAAAAGATACCCAACACAACAAAAGCACTGTCATTGCTTGGAAAACCAAACCGACAAACTATATAAAATTATTAATGTTGGCGTATGTATATGTATGCATATATATATTATTCAATATGTGTATCTCATTAAAATATGCAATAGGAGGACTTGGAAAGAATTTGTGGCTTTGATGTGGTGCACGTCATGGAAGTGAGCTGACGTTGCGTGTTTTCTTCAACAGAGCTGCACGTGTCACCGAGCCATTTTTCGTGATCTTGTGCATCAAGTGGCCTCGGTGTCAATGATTTTGTTTTTGTTGGGACGATCCAAGACATATCATTGCGAGTAGGCAATTTGCTATGTGGACCCACAGGGCCTCATGGTGGGAGCCACATGATTTGTGCGTCTGGGTCAACTCATATGAATGGCAACGGATCCCAATTCCCACCCCGTAAAAAACTAAGGCTACGTTTGTACGCTGGAATACGATAGGATAGGAATGAAATATAGTAGGAATGGAATGAGAATAATTATTCTATTTTTTGTTTGGCTGAATACCTAGTAATGAAATGATAATTTTATTCTTGTGTTTGGTTTGAATCATCAAATTGTTAGAATAGAATGAGAATAATTAATTTCATTCTTTTGTTTGGATGCTTAGTAATGAAAAAAATGTTAAATCTACATTTTTTTTATTGCCAAAAAAAAAATTTATTAGAAAAAAAAAAACCAACTTGCATTTTTTTTATTGGCAAAAAAAAAAAAGTTAATTCAACCTGCATTTGTTTTATTAGCAAAAAAAAAAAAAAACTTATATAATCATCATGTTTTCACGTATAAGTTAACTTCTTATAATTAATATTTAATAAATTAATAATATTTATAAATTAATAAATTTTTAAGAAATATAATTAGCTTTATGATAAATAATTAATAATTATATTACTTAATAATTAATATTTTTTAAAATATATCTTTTATAATATTAATTATTAAAAAATTAAAATAATTATAAATATATTTATATATATCCTATTTATAATATTTTTGGTAAATATATTTGTAATTTTATTTAAATTAAAGTTAAATATATTATAATTCATCTACATGTATAAAATATTTTTTTATTAATAAAAGTATAAGAAAATTTATAATTATTAATTCTAATAATTAATAAATTTTTCATCTACCAAGTTTATTAATTATAAGAAAGTTGACTGTACTTATAGTCGTGGGCTGTAAAGATGGATGGTCATTCCGCTAGAAAACGAATGGGCATTTCTTAGGTTTTGTCAAGGAATGCTTATTCTTGTGCTAAGTGGAATAGCCATTCCGAACGGAATGGGCATTCCATCATGTTTAAGCATACCAAACACGGGAATGGAATGGGGCCAGGAATGTTCATTCCATTCCTATCTCCATTCCTGCGTACCAAACGGGCCCTAAATATATCTCTCTAATTCCTATCTCGTCCCTGTATTATATTTTAAATAAATTATAATAATTTTTATGACATTTTTAATAATTATATTGTAAAATAAAATAGAGAATATATAAAGAATACAGTTGTAAAGAGACTTATTTTATTTAATGCAATCAATTACTTTAAATGGAAAGAATCTAAAAACAAACTCTTTACTAACCATGGTACAATAAAGATTTCACTAAGCAAAGACTGCAATAAACTTAATCCTACTGCTGAGATACTCCTAAAAAATTGAAACAGACTCCTAAACTAATATGAGGAAGAATCAGTTTAATAGATACAACGCACCAGCCCTGACCCCTCCAATACACATCCCTCTTGGCTAAAATTATGCCAAGCTATCTTGGACAACGCCCTCCTCTCAAATGAACACATTCCAAGTCATTGTTGGAGCTTTCTAAATGCATCGAACTTGAGGGATTTTGTTAATATGTTTGCAACTTGGTCTCCACTTTTGTAGTGCAGAAGATCAATTATTTCATCCTTCACAAGATCTCGGAGAAAATGATAACGCACATCAATGTGCTTGCTTCATTCATGAAGAATTGGATTTTTTGACAATTTGATTGTCGAACTATTGTAACAGTAGATCGGAGTACTGTCATGTTGAGGAAAACATAATGCACTAAGCAAGCTCCGCAAGCAAATAGCTTGACATGCACACGATGCAGCTGCGATATACTCTGCTTCTGTAGTGGATAAGGAAATAATTGGTTGTTTCTTTGAGGACCAATAAATCGCTCTCAATCCCAACATAAATGCATGGCCTGATGTGTTTTTTCGATTGTTAGGATCTCCACAATAATCACTATTAGTATAACGGATTAAATGGGGCAGTTCTCATTTTCTGTAGAAAATTCTAAGATCAGTTGTTGTCACAAGCCGAAACCCACCCTGTGTGGATCGGTATCAGGACGCCAATTATCAAACTGGATTTTTCCCTTTTTACTTTAAGTTGACAATTATAGGTAAGTTATTAACATGAAACCGAAATTTAAATATGCAGCGGAAGACTTGAATAAAGTTTTCGTTCATTTATAATACTAAAGTTTATGTAATTTTACAGACCCAAAAATCTCCAAATACAACTACCCCTAGGATATGGGGGTGATGGGAGAACATAGGACAAGTACTATACTTTACTACCAAAATAACTCCTGCAGTACATATATCTGCAGTAGTCCTACGCATGTCCGGGATTCTGATCCTGTAGTTCATGTGTATACAAATAGTGAAATTTCATTGTTTGAAACAAGTATGTTTCAGTTTTTGTTTCAATTTTAATGAAATAGTGAAATTTCATTGATTTTAGCAAAATAATCCAAGTTCAATTCCATTTTGGGGAAAATAGTGAAATTTCATATCCAACCTTGTATCTTTATGCAAATCACAAGTGTTATATACAAAGAAAGACAATCAAATGATAACTCAAAATAAATATAACCAAATTATAGTGAAATTTCAATGTCTATATGAAATAGTGAAATTTCACTATCTTTTATTTGACAGTAAAACCTTATATCTTAGTTGCAATCACAAGGTTTTAAAAGAAAATATAATAAAAAAGATGACTAAAATATTTATAATACACAATGTTTATCTACTACATCCACAAAATAACCAACTTATATTGAAATTTGATTGTCCAAGTAAAATAGTGAAATTTTATTGTCTTTCCTTTGACAGTAAAACCTTATAGCTTACTGGTAATCACAAGGTTTTAAAAGAAATACACTAAAAAAAGGTGACTAAAAACTTTATTATACACAATGTTTTTCCACCACATTAACCAAAAATAACCAAACATGTAATAGTAAAATTTGATTATTTAGTTAAAACAATGACATTTCACTATCTTTTCTTTGAAAGTGAAACCTTGTAACTTAGTGGCAATCACATGGTTACAAGGTTTCAATGTTTGGTTATTTTGGTTAGTGAAACTTTGTAGCTTAGTAGCAATCATAGTGACAGTGAAAACTTAATTTATTTGACATTATATTTTAAATAATCATAAAATTTCATTTAAAGCATAACCTATACATATCCAATTCATCACAAACCCCCCACAAATAGGTAAAAAAAATCCTAATTCAAAACCAATTAAACACAACCATAACAAAAACATCTCTATTTAATACAAAGCAAAAACTACAACAAGATGATGTATTGATCACTCTGTTTGTTGAAGATCACTCTCTAGTAGAAGATGACATCTTAATCTTTAAATATCATACCAATTATAATGTTTTAGTTGTTTGACCATGCAACTTATGAGATATGTACCTTCTTTTAGCATAAACTACATTGGTCAAACAACTAAAGATCATAAAAAATGTTTGATGATTGAAACTTTTTTTCAATGCAATCATCTAGCTCTATTCATCCCAAACATAAATCAAAACCAAGTTGTAGAAATGTTCCTTGATCTCTCTATAATTAAAGAAGATGGCGTCATAATCTTTAAATATCACACTAATTGTGATGTCTTTGCTGTATGACCAATACAACTTATGAAATTTGTGGCTTTCTTTTCGCATAAGCTATATTGATCAGACAACAAAAGAACATCAAAATTATTTGATTAGTGAAACTTGCCTTCAACAAATGCAGTGGAGACGATTCGTGAAGAATATTGTTTTTAAAATCCTAAATTTTGTGATGGAAGATAAGATCGAATGGAACGTGCATGTATTAATTTATATACAGACACAAAAAATATATAGACATAGACACCAAATGTATATAGTCAATGAATGACGTAAGTCAAAGATATATATAGAGAAAACTGAACGCTATAGAGAGAATATAAGGTTTCAAAATAAGAATATGGAACCGTGGTGGAAGAAAAGAAAGACCGACTGATGAGTTTTTTCATTTAAGGAAAAAATAGTTATTAAGATTAATGCATTGATGACACGCCATCATATGCAAACCTGAACTCAAAACAAAACAAAAAAAAAAAAGGGATCAAATGGACTCAAAGTGACATAAAATTTGAGCGTGTTTTCACACTTCAAATAAGTCCTGAAATTGGACTTACGATTGACTAATTATCCCTAAAACTTATTAAATGATGATAATTCATGACTTAGCTAGGAGGTTATTTGTTTTTTTTTTTTTTTCATTTTTTTTAAAATTGTAATTCATATGCTTAGCGTAATTGACGCTAAAATTGTATTGAAAGATGAGAATATAAAAAGAAACTTGGAAAAGGAAAATGAAAGAAAATTGGTGACATCATATTTTATATAAAAAAATTTTACACACTTGTTGCATGTGTTTTATTAAGTTTGTGGACAATGATCAAGCCAACAAGTTCCGGGCATGAAGTTAGATTTGAAATATATATTTTGATTAGCAAGACTAGAAACATATTGATCCAAAGGTCTCATCCATTATTAATTTTAGAAGATATAATAATAAAGTTACATTCTATCTAACAATTTAAATTTTTAGATAAATTAATTGTTAACTTGTTTGCAAACCACCAATCACATGAGAGAGTAGGTGTTAATTTTAAGATTATTCTGAAATTTCAATTATGGTGTTAATATTCTGCAGGCGCAAAGACATTATTATTATCTCAGGACTATTCCCAAAATTTGGGATAATGGACAAATTACATTTTTTTTTTATCAGTTTTGGTGGGAGATTTTCTAAACAAAATATGATTCAATTTATGAATATTCAAATGCAATTAAAGCACCAATTTTTTTCTTCTACTTCCTTGCTTTGTCCACCACAATGAAATCAATATGATCTCTTGAACAAGGGGACAGATTAGTGAATGTAGTAAACATCAAATGTGAAAGGGGTAATCATAGTTTCAATCTATTTTTTTGCTGAATTTGTTTTATACAATGAGATAATAGGAAATGTACACTCATACAAATAATGAAATAAAACACGACAAATTAAAGTTGGAGTGAAGATTTAGCAACCCTTACTCATATGTTTGCTTCTTCTTCAGAATAAACAATAATCAATCACTCAAGAAAAAAAAACAAGAAATTAGAGAAAGCAAGAAATTTATTAGTTAGGGTACCCTACAAGATGCTTAATGGCTTACTATGGTACCCAAAATTTATAATTAACAATATCCTTGTATTTAGTATTACGAAATTAAGATCTTGAAATTGGAATTGAATGTAAGTTAATTCGAAATTTAAACTAACTTGTTTCTAATTTCAGAGTTTAGATTCCATGGTGCCAAACATAAACATAATTAGTACTTTTTAAAGATTAAGGAATTCAAATCATATTAATTATTGACTTAATATAAGTTTCAATAGGCTTTTGGTCAACTTTTTTTAATAATAATTCATGATGATGCTAGCATTGTAAAATTTGAATAATTACCCACTTTCAAACTATATTTTATAATGGAAAGATCACATGCCCAAATGATAGGGATATTCTCTTATTAGTATGAACATGATTTCTTTTATTCTCGTATTACCCTTTATTTTATAATTTAAGAATAAGTCAATTATTTGAACAAACTTACAGATATGGCATATGGGTACCCCCACTCTTCTCCAATTATGTCACTCAAAAGTCAGAATTGCTCTTAATTCCATCTCTACAGAAACTCCAAACATGGATAATATTGTCTTCCCATGCCATATCTAATTAACCCATTTACCAAAACAACAATTTCAAGTTTCAACATTAGATCCTCACCATTGTCCTCCTCTCATTACTCTCTCTCTCTCTCTCTCTCTCTCTCTCTCTCTGTAACCAGCTGTGCAGCTTGGGCTTGTATCCAAGTCCAAACAAAATCTTCACAAATGTGTGCAAACTGTATTTTGCAAGCTACAAAGTCTACATCACAATATTATATATATATATATGTATGTATATATATATATACAAATATTTATATGTGTACGTATATATAACTACAAATTGTAAATAAATACACGATAACAAATAATACATTCTACTAATACAAATAAGACCCATTAACAATTTTGGTTCAAATTCTAAATTTTGTTTTCTGAAGCAATACAATGAATGAGAATTCCGCAAGACAATATAATTAAACTAAAAACAAACAAATAAAAACAATGGAATTCATTTTCCTTCACTTTCGTTTCCTTTCCTTTGCTAGTCTGTGGAATTCAATGGCAAAAAAGAATTTGGTGTTACGTTTCAAGGAATCCAGTCATTCTGAGAATTGAATTCCTGACTTCACTTAAATCCCGTCCTTTGAGAGTCCTCCCGATTCCGGTGCACACCGAGAACGCCATTTTACCGGCAACTCGCCGACCCAAGAGCACGTGAGGTGGCACCAACTCTCCGTCTTCAAACTCCTCGTCGTCGAAGAAATCCGATTCCACGCACTGAAACCACGAATTCCCTTGAGCATTTTGCGGGATTTCCACGGGAATTGAATTCTTCTTCTTCTTCATTTTCTTTCTCTTGGGATTCTTGTTGCTTGGCAATACAAGCGAATTCGAATGAGCTGTGAAGTTGTAGTCATCCTCGTCGTAGGTTGCAACAGTTTCCCGGAAAATCACCTCGGATTCTTGGAATTCTTCTTCCATGGAAGAGTTTAAGAAAATGGTTAATTGGGTATGTTGAGAGAGAGAGATGAGGATTTGGCGATTAAGGAATTGGGAAAAGGGAGGGAATTGGAGAGGATTTATAGGGAGATAAATGGTGGATTAAGAGGAGAATCTGAATCGTAGTGAGTACACTTTGATTTTGTCGTCAGATGGCGTCACTGTAAATGTAAAGACGTTAGAGTGCGGTCCCCGCTTCCTCTTGTTTCTCTCTCTACGTTCTTTCTCTCTCCAAGTTACTCAGCTCCTTTTCTTATGGCTTACGGCTTTCCTTCTTAATTACCCCATTGACTTTACATTGTTTTGGCTCGGCCTTTATTGAAATTTTCTTTACCTTTGGGTATTTTAATATGATACCAAAAAAAATATAATCCGTATATATATATATATAAATACAAAAAATATACTTACATGATCATAATAAAATGATACGATTATGTTTTTGTCAAAATATTTTCAAATTTATATTTTAAAATTTTATCTCACATGATTTAGCACTGTTATTAAATGTAATTAATGTATTATAATAATATAATGACACATTATAAGATATTATTTAAAATAAAATTTTGAGATTGAAATATGAAAAATATAGCATTATTAGGTCAAATAAATAGAAGGTAGTAAGAAAAGTCACAAGAAGATAAAATATAAAATTTTCTTCTGAAAATTAATGTGCTGTTCAAACAAAAATGAGAATATTTGATCATTTTTCATTTTTGTTAAATTTTTCAGTCACCGCATTCTAAAATCAAATAAGATAACTCGGCATGTGTTATGTTTAATATTATATTATTATATAATCGGTCTAAAACGCACACATAAAATAGAAGGTCAGTTGTGTTAGAGAATTGACAGTCAACGTATGTAAAATTTTGTCAGAATATTTTTATAAACATGAATTTTAAGTTGTAGAAAAAGATACATGTAATTTATCTCAAATAATTGAGACAATGGCTAGTGAAAATGAGTTAGAGTTACTTTTAGATAAAATTGATAATAATTGTAATTATGATATATACCGGTGAGGGTAAAATGTGAAATATAAAAAGTCCCTGATTTTATATATATATATATATATATATATATATATATATATATGAATGTACCATCACTTTAATGTGGATATTCATTAGTGTTTGGAAAGTGCTAATTTTCAAGAATTAATTAGGTGGGGGTACTTGGAAGAGAATTTTTCCACGTCGAGGTAGATAGCATCAGTTGTAATTTGATTGACACATATATTATACGTGTTTATTTTACATGCAATTATATACATAAGTATAATGCACACATCAATTAAAATATAAATATTAAATACTTATGACTGATTCTAATATTTTCGTGATTTGAATGCTGTCAACTTGACTCTCATGCGCGTAATGCATGCTGTCATCTAGTAGCAATGTAGAAATAGTGGTGTTATGGTGTCATCATATATATATATATATATTATATTTTTGGATTATAACAGTAGTGATTATAACATTAGTCTCTTCACAATTTACTGTTTTCTATTATGAATTTGTGTTAATTCAAGTAGTTCTTAGCAACATTTTTCCGAAAACCCCATAATATATCCGACATTAATTGTCGGAGACGGCCAAAGGCATGGGGTGATAATTGTTCCCCTCAAAATTTTGAATTAATTGGCATCTAATTTTTATTGACTTTGATTTTTTTTTAATAGCTTAAAACTTCTGAGGGTCTCTTTTTATATTGGACATCTTGGTTTAATTTGCAAATTCTTTTTTATTAATCAATTTAATTATTTATAAAAAAATTATTAAATAATATTAATTTTTTATATTTTTAAAATTCTTGATTAATTGAACATTTAACAAAAAAAAAAAAAAATTGCGTCATAAAATAAATTTCTGAAATCCTGACTTCATGCATGAACATTTTGCTTCGTTTGAGAAGAGTCGGATACGCCATGCCAATTAGCTAGTCAAGTTTTTCTAGATTTACTTTTTAATCAATAAATAAAAGTTCATCTGATGCATGGCAAGAAAAAGTAAAAAACTAAGTTCCTATTTTACTAGGGAAACTCATGCAAAGTCTTTAAATAAATGGGTTTTCGATTAATTATTTAATCACTTGTTAGTGCTAAGTCAATTGTGTTTATCCATTCACATTTGTCTCTTTCCCAAGAAACAACATGACAAACAAAGGAGATTCAAACTCATAATTAAATCAAGCAATTAACTTAAACAAGTAACTAGTTAGGTTTGTTTTATAACCCTTTCAAAGTAAAATATTTCTATATTTATGCTAAGCATGTGATCAAGCATAGAATTATCTCTAATTAAAAAATTACTGAAAGTCACCTTTGTTGACATTATATTTCCAAGTCTTTTTTTTTTTTTTTAATTTGTTGGATGGTGTTTTCACTTCATAATGTTTTTTTTTTTTTAAAAATAAAGTACACAAATATTCTTAATTAAAATAAATGTAATAATTAAATAATTTTTCCTTTTGAAGTGGAGCCTTTATGACAAAAAAAGTCCTTTTTATTGTTATAAAAAAAGGAGTTTTATGGACATTAGCTTGCATTGCATATGCATGCCACATGCCACAGATACAATACAGGAATGATTGATGATATACAATCACTATAATTACAACTGTAGTAGTACTATTGTTTTTTAAATCCCCCGTACAAATAAATAAAACATGTTTTTTTGGTGATTAAATTAAAAATGTTATAGTACGAAAAATTCCTTTCCTAATCTTGTATTACTGAACAAAAATTACTTCTCAACAATGACCAAAAATAAGACATTAAACATGCTAAAATAAGACATATATATGTTCGGAAAAAATTAAAATAATTTTTTTTTAAATGTATAATTTTTTCAATTTTTTTAAACTTTTAATATGAGATTAAAAATATTAATTATACAATACAAAATTATTTTAATATTCAATTTTATATAATTGGGATGAGACAGACCAGAATAAAGTAGCGTGTCTTCAACTCAAATTTTAATAAGTTAAAATAATTTTTTTTCAAACTTATCTTGTTAAGAATAATGACATGACATATTATTCGAAAGTGTACAAGTCTTATTAAGGATAATGACATGACATATTATTTGAAAGTGTGGCTCTACGGTAAGGATGTTTAAGGTAAAATTTAAGTTTTTTGAATTTAAATTTTTTCTGTGACGATCGTTGACAATTAAAATTTAAATAGTGAAATTGATTATCACCAGAAAAAAATTTAATTTGACACACATCAATTATCCAGAATATCTCTTACTAATACATAGAAAAAAAAAACAAAAAGAGAGAATATGACATGACATGTTTTTAATCAACCGAATTAAACTACCATGTTAAGGAAACAGATAATAAAAAAAATACTATATAAGACAAAAACAATATTGTTAGATTGTGAATTTAAAAAAATGTAAACGGCTCACTTTAATAAAGATGAGCCGATCTGTGCCGACACGAACAAATTTTAGTTTCGCTTTTTACCAAGGACAAACACTCCTGAAAGCTGTAATCTAGCAAATGATTAGATACGAACGTAGGTGTAAAGCTATCATGGAACTCGCCGCATCCGACGGCTCCTGCTCCGGGTCAGTTAGGGTCCATTTCCCGAGGTCCACCTAATAATATCCACACACAATCGGAACAATCTCAAATACGACAAGCCACTAACAAAACGACAAGTGTCTGATGGTGCCGTCACACGCCAAATACAGAAAGGCATCTCAATTATGCTCCGCTTCCCTGCCACGTTGCCACCGCCGTTGTTTTCGTGTAAGTCGCAGCTTAATTCAATTGGCGTAGAAGTCTCTATCTATTTAGGAAGCAAACAAAACACACACACATATATATATATGTGCATATATAGAGAGAGAAAATGAACCTTTTTTTAATTAATTTAGAGAGAGAAAGAGTGAGGTGGACCAACAGAGAACTTACGGCTAGAAGAAGGGTTTTGCCCCAATTGGGTACTTGACGTACAGAAGTGCTTTTTGAAGAAAATGACTGGAGATATTAAATGGGTTGAAAGTGGTTACACAAGTGCAAAATTTTCTTTGCATGCTTACAAGAAAATGGAATTATTTTGAGATAATGAAAAGGACTTCAATCTCATCTTCAAAGGTTTAATTTTGGATTATGTGTGTGTTAAAGGCAATTAGATTCGGCGAATGGACGCGCAACTTTGCTTGATTTTGGGTTTGATGTTGAACATGGTGCAGCTCAAAAAAGTTTTTGGTTTTTATTTTTGTTTTGACTTAAAATACTGAGCTGAAGAAATTTACATGAACAAAGAAAGTTTTTTAAGGTCCACTTGAATACATTTTTTGTTTTTTTATTTTTAAATATTTTTGAGATTTAAAAGTAATGATATTTTTGCATTTTATGTACTTTTGGGTCTTTTTCTATTTTTTAATGATTTTAAATGTTTGAAAAAAAAAACCTTTTTATAGACTGTTTTTAGAATTTTTTTTCCTTAAAAAATATATGTTTTTGAAAACGTCAGTGCCAAAACATTTTTGGTCAATGTTTCATTTTTTTCCTTCTTTTTGTTTTTTTTTTTTAAAAACAATAAATAGTTTTTAAAAACATATTCAAATTGGCACAATTATTTTATTAATTTGTTCCAAAAGTTGGTTGAGAAGTTGGAAAGAATCACACTCATGTGATTTTGAATAATTGGAAAAACTTTGTTATTATTAGGCTACAATTGAGAAATTTAATTCATAAAAGTATCATTCAAGCTAAAGACAATTATTTTGGATATTCTTGAAATAAAATTGTAACATTTGGATGTTTGTTTTGATAATTAATGTTAGCTCAAAAGTCAAGAATAAGGGATGATGCTTGACAATAACAACATGTACAACTGTAATTTTTATTTTTTGAGGTAGAGATGAGATTTGAATCTTGGTGCTCTTCTTTATTATGGTCCCAAGTTATTAATTGGGTTAAGAAAAAATGGCCATATTATGTGTGTTTGTTTTTAATTGAACTAATAAATTACTATTTATTACGGCCGGTACATTATTGTTTTAGTATGTTATTTTAATAATATCACGCCATGTGTGTTATGATTTATTTATTTTTAATGAATCATAATATATATGACAGAATATTATTAGAAAGAGACACACCGCCACGTTGTGCACAAAACCTATCAGTCATACATTCAAGTATTACCCTTTGTTTTTAAATTTGTTTTGAAGATATTATCATGTTTCTTCTTTTTTAAAAAAAACTACTTTAAATAAATTGAAAAAGACATGGTTCGAAAAAGGAAGATAAAGTTTTGTTGCAGATGATACCATATGTAGTAGTATTAGAATGAATATGCATGTGATATATATATAAATGCATTTGAAGTTAAAAAAAAAAGTTGTTCAACAAGACTTTATTAGATATAATACCTGGAGTTTTTGCGTCAACCTGCATGATTTTGCAATAAAGTCAGAAAAAGTGTGTGTGAATTTGACTTGGAGTTTTGTTGATTGCATTGTTTGGTGAGGCTTCCCTTGATTGGTTGGTTGGACTTTTTTTTTTTCTTTTTACTGTAATACATAATTAAATTTTGTTATACACAATTGTCTATTTATGGGTAGTGGCAATTTTTAATATAATAAAAAAAATATGACACAAAAATATTATGAATATAAATGAGTCTGGATCATAAGCAGATCGATACATTTAATATGATAAAAGAGTATTGCTCAAATTTTAGTGTTGTTTAATTAAAAATGTTGGATTGTCCCACATCGCCCGTATCTAGCTCCTCTGGTGTATATATCACAGGCCCTCTCTCTCTCTCTCTCTCTTTAACACTTGGGTTTTAAGGATAGAGCTAATTTAGAGTTGGGCCTCCTAATTTCAACATGGTATCAGAGCCAGGTTAGAGTTCTAACTTTGGGCTAGCTGCACGGGGCCGCTCACCTGCCTTCCCTCTGCTAGGCAATGTAGGTCCTAGGGGAACGTGTTGGATTATCCCTCCCTTCTCCTTAATACCTGGGCCAATTTCAACAAAAAAAAAAAACATAATTGAAGATAATTCGTTTCACATAAAAAATTATTATAAAAGAAATCTTCATTATTTTGTCCCACATCAGAAATTATTTTAGATTTGCAAGAAACATAAGTAATCTGTGAATAATTAATTTACTTAAAAATAAAGTTTAAATATTAAAATAAACTGATTAATCATGTTAAGTTTGATTTGCATGAATACACTGCAGATAAAACGAGCTAGCTAAGTGAAGCAGAGTGCACAGTCGATGGTAACTTATGTTGGAAATTAAATATGTTTGTTTTTTTGTTTTGGTGGTGATTAGAGTTTAGTTATGGATAGTTCTAGAAACACATTGTTCATATATGAAGAGCCATCTAGCTAATTATGAGTTCTTACATGTCCTTTAATTAAGGACAGTAGTCTAATGACATTACATGTTTTTCTTCGAAACGCGATATCACAGGTTTTAAATTTCCATGCATGATTGTGGACATGTGCTAAACTTGTTTCTTAGGTTAGTCCATATTTGCGAGATTTACATGGTAATTAGGTGACAGTTGAATTTTTTAGGAAGTCTATATTAATGTCTATATAATTTATGAGACTTGTGTAGTAGTTAGGTGGTAGTTGATTTTTTTCAAAGAAATCTATATTTGTGAGATTCTTGTGAGAGAAAAAAAAAGTGTTAGATGACTGGCCCTTGATTTATTGGGTTATTCAATAGAATTGGACTCTTGTTGAGAAACCCAATTAAGTTTGTTCATTGTAAAGTAAATTAGAGAAGATTAATGCATCAGACCAAATGGTTAGCATTCCATAAATGCAATTAATTATTTCCTGCATTTCATTTTTCTTTTCTTGGGAATTCTTTGCATTAAATCTTAAACTTGTAATGGTTCTTGGAAGCATAATAGAGAATGGGTGTTACTCTTAATTAGTTGGATCAAAACACCAAGTTAAAGTCTTAGGCCACACATTAGTTGATGATTTTATCTTTGTTATTTAATTGCATTACCATAGCAAACACAAATTTAATTATTATGAGGTCAAGAAAATTGCAGTTGGTACTATCCAATTCCAATCACTTAATTTCTGATATATATACATACATAAGGGTTGATTCAATTCATCTTGTTGCATCGGTTACCTACTCATTTAAAAGTTTATCTATGCCAGAGAATGTGTAATTTAAGTATTTAATATTCTAACACATCTCCTCACGTGTGATCAGACTCTTTATTATGAGTGGGTCCCACTCATATTCTTTATTATGAAACTTAAGTATTTAATATTAATGACGGAGATTGGCCCTCGAGTGCAAAGGCAGAAGGGAGCTTGACTGCAAGACCCACCCGTCGAGCAGGGACGAAAGTCGGCCTTAGTGATCCGACGGTGCCGAGTGGAAGGGCCGTCGCTCAACGGATAAAAGTTACTCTAGGGATAACAGGCTGATCTTCCCCAAGAGCTCACATCGACGGGAAGGTTTGGCACCTCGATGTCGGCTCTTCGCCACCTGGGGCTGTAGTATGTTCCAAGGGTTGGGCTGTTCGCCCATTAAAGCGGTACGTGAGCTGGGTTCAGAACGTCATGAACATGCCCCTTATGTATAGTCACATTCTTTGTTATGAGTGGATCAACATGTGCATTAATTTTAATTACAAAGGTGGTGATGAAATTTGAACCTAAGCCCCTTACGTGTGGCCACACTCATTATAAGTGGGTCAAAACATACTTTTTATTATGAGACTTAAAGTATTTAATATTAATTCTAATTAGCATGCCCTCTTACGTGTGGCCATACTCATCATTATAAGTGGATCAACACGAGTATCGATTTTAATTATTAGGCTGACAGTGAGATTTGAACCCTAAGCCTCCTCATGTGTGGCAACACTATTCATTATGAGTGTGTCAACAAGTGCATCAATTTTAATTATCATAGTAGTTGTGAGATTTGAATTCTGAATTTTTGCGTGCTCTGATACCATATTAAACCACCAACTCATCTAAAACTTTAAACTCTTCAAGAGATTGTAACTCTAAGTATATTTAATAATTAACACTCATATTATGTATGATTGAAGCTTAGCCACAACCTAGAGATGGACTGGAAAAGTTGATAACCTGGTACAAAATTGGAAAACAAACGTTATTTCTCTTTTAGGTATATTCCTTAAAGAATATTGGAAAAAAGAGAAAAAGAAGAAAAAAGAAAGAAAAAGAAAGTTATGTTGAAGATAGTGACATAAGACTTCTTACCACATGAAGGCCAACACTCTACCCATACCAACTAAGTGCATACTTTCCACTGTCATTTTTTTCTTTTGATCCCGCTTTCTACTTGAACTGCACGCCATGGTAAAATCTCATTGTTCCCTAATGGCTAAAATGTAACACAACTAGAGAGATTTCAACTGAATATCCAACTGGGTGTCTGAGTGTTAAAAGTGTACATGCTTCTACTGCCACAACATTTTTGATAGTTAAGGGCTGTAATAGGATATTGTGAAGTCCATGCTACTTCTTTTCTAACTTGCTATTCTGAAGCCCCCCTAACCAACTCAACCTTTACTCCACCACTACCGTTTTAGCTTTCCACTCCCCATCCCCATCCCCCCTTCATCAGAACCCCCATTGGAAGTGTAAAAAACTTTCTCAATTCACCCCCATGACCATTGTGAGCACATGCACCAGAAAAATAGGGAGGAGTGCAAACAAATCCCCGTAGCTTTAAAAGTCTGCTCCCTCAAGGTGGATGAGGAACACAGTCTTTTTTCAGATTGGAGTGTACATGAATACACAAAGGAGTCGCTAGCTTATTTCAGGCTAAATAACAAGAAAACTTGATACAACTAATGAAGAATACATGTAAAAAAAATAGCAAAGAAAACTAAAATTACAATATTTTAGTCCTATTTACAATCTAAACCCCTTAACATGGGTTAAAATAAAGTAAAACGAAACTAATCTACAATGAACCAAAGAATTTTGAACCTGGAAACTAAGGTACGAGATGGGAAGGGGTTAGGCACCCATCCTGCCTAGTCCGAATGGACTGGCCTCAAGTGTTCATCTACGAGGCTTATATTCCGTGACATAAACAAGAGAGAGTGAAAATTCAAATATAATGATAATAATGATACGAACGAATAAAGTAAACGGAAAATGTAAAGTAAATAAACTAAAAGAAAGAGTAGAAGTAAAGATTGACGTGAATAAAAATAAGAAAAATACATAAAGTAAATAAGATCGAAGGAAAAGAGAAGACTCTGGATTAGAACTATTGCTTGCGTAGAACAAGGCTTCAAATAATATGGAAGAAGATATATGGGAGAAGAAATAGGGTGAACTATTGCAGCAGCATCTGGCTTCTTGGTTTTTCTATCTATTTCTATCATTGATTATGCTGGCCAATGGGTTTTATTTATAGGAAAAAAGTAAGGAGGTTTGATCCAAGGGCTCACAATGAATCCTATGGGTAAATGACCAAGATTGAAAGCTTAATAAGCAAGCAATTAGATATAAATATTATTTTGTACACAAATCTACGAGAAATCCCTTGGAATAAGGAAGGGGCGAAATTGACAAGTATTTGGTATACAAATCTAAGCAAATCCCTTTGGGATAAAGAAGGAAGGGAAATAAGCAAGTATTTGGTGGACAAACCTATATTTACTATATTGCCTCTAATTCGATAAAATGCTATTAAAGCAGAAAAAAAGTCAAACTTGTCCTTAAAGGCTAAAATTACCAAGTTAACCCTACATGGATAAAATGACATGAAAATTACATGTATGCCAATGAATGACCAAAATAGCTTATATGGGATGAGAATATGCTATAATTACCAAAGTGCCCTTAAAAGAGTTTCAAAATGACACTAATATTACATAAATACCCCTAGAAGATGGGAAACCTCTAGTATTTACGATACTACCCCTAATGGGTAGGGAAACACTAGAAATTATCAAAATGTCCTCTATGGACAAAATGACCAAAATGTCGAAAATGCCCTTTATGGACAAAATGACCGAAATTTCTTTTATGGGAAAAATGGCCAAAATGACTCAAATGTCAAAAGTGCCCTATATGGACAAAAATGATGGGCAAGCCTTCCTATGGGCGAAATGAGAAAAAACTAAAATACCCCTAAATGAAAATATTGTAGCAATTTACCAAAAATGGTGGAACCAAACTTCATACAATCAAGGGTCTCAAAATGAGGTGTCTACAACCATCTTTTTCAAACTCCCTGAACAACCCAAGCTTTCTAACCATTCCCAACCTTTCCTTTCCATCATTGAACTGCTCTTTAGAGCCTATGGATTGATTTGAACCCTTTTAACATGAATAAGGGTGAAAAAATTCACTTATGAAGTAGCAAACCAACTTGACTCTATTGATCCAACAATAGACCATACTTTGGATAGTCAAGGTCAACTAGTAATGGAAATTGCACAAGGTGCTGCTATTAGGAAAATAACAAACTTGAGCTTAGAGGTATCATTTCTTAGAGAAGCTACTTGAGAAGATGAAATCTTAAAGAAGAATTGGAAAGACTCAAAGTCAAATTAATGACAAGAGAAAATGAGGTGACGGCTTTTTGCGTGAGGCCTCATCCATTCTCATTGGCCAACTACAAACACCCTAACCTTCTCCTCCAATGGAAGATGGTGAGATCCCTTAGATGGAAAATGGCGCACGTGCACTTCCAATGGGAGTATGCAAAAAGGTTGACCTTCATGCAACTACCCTTGTAGGCCTACGTGATGTGAGGATCCCTTTACCTCCTTTGAAGATTTAATAGAGCTTAGAAAAACTTCTACAAAACTAACATAACCTTTTTAGGCAAAACATCAACACCTACCTTCAAAGACCTGAACCTAGTTCCTTTCCTCCAGTCCTGGCGGCATCGAAACAAAGTCACCGATTGCGTTGCCCCAACAAGGTCCATGGAAAAATGTCTTATTAGCTAACTGTACTGTAAAAACCAATGGTCTACAATTGAATTTCATCCAACCTGTTGATTTCAATGGATAAAATGGCATCCTCAGTAAAGAAGTTGATGAGAAACCAAAAACATGCAGGTGGTAACATGATCTTGTTGGATATGTTTTGGGTTAAAAAACTCCTTATAGTGTCATATAAAATTTTATCAACCGAAAATGAAAGGAGATTGACAAGGTCAATATTTTTTTCTTGAATTTGGAGTATTTATCTTTAGTTTCTCTAATGAAGAGGACAAATTAAAAATTCTTGAAACAGGGCCATGGAATTTTGACAACAAGCCATTTATTCGCAAACCATGGTCACTGGATCTATCTTTTGAATGTGAAAGTGTAACTAAAGTCCTAATTTAGATTAGGTTTCCTTGTCTGAGACTTCGTTGGTGGTTTTCTATCACCCTCAATAATATTTCCAACATTGTTGGCACTCCCCTCTTCATAGGTTAACTGTAACAAATGAGAGGCTCTTTTATGCGAAGATTCGTGTTGAAGTTGAGGCTTTAAACGACCTCTTAAGTTAGGTTCCTATTTGAAGTAAGTAAGGTGAAACCTTATGGCAGAAGATAGAGTATGAATGGATCCCAAGAAGTTTCACTAAATGGAAAAATTTTGGCCACATTAAGGAGAAATGCCCTAAGTTAACTGTTCAAAAACATTGGGCCCCAACACCATTCCTACCATTGAACTCCAAGAAACCAATAATGCAAACCAAATTTTCTCCTGAACTCCTATGCAAATCCCATCTCAAAATCATTCGCTCAATACCATTCCTTAGACTAATCACAAGTCACTAAACACAATGAAAAACTCAAAGACAAAATTCAGTCATCTATTATTAATCATTTTATGACCAAGCTACCTAAGCGAGCTCTTTAAAAAACCACTTTGCTAAACTTGTAGACATTGGAGAAAAGATAGCCTCTATTACAAATATGTGTAGCTTTAATGAAAACAATGGCCAAGTTGCAAAGAACAAAGCTAAGAAAAAAAGAGGTAGCCCTCTTAGAGTTGGTGCTAAAGATAGTGGAAGGGTCACTACTAAATCCCACCCATTCAATCAGGAGACTTGCATGTTAGAACATTAAAGGGTTAAATGATCCCCTAAAGTAAAAAAAGTGTATAGTAAGTATCAATTGGATATTTTTGGTCTAGTGGAAATCAAAGTTAAACTTAATAACATCCATTCTGTGAGCAATAATACCTCAGAGGGTGGAGTTTTGTTCATAATGCTACCATGAAGAGGGTTGGCAAGATTATGGTCTTTTGGAGTCCTCAAATTGTTAACCTAAAAGTCATTAACTGCTTTGATCAAAGCATTAATTGTAGAGTGGAATTGGTTAACAATCAAAATTTAATTTAATTTTTTTTACTTCTTTTGTTTATGGTAGAAGTTACCACTCACAAAGGACGCATCTTTGGCAACAACTCTCCTATTTTAGCCATTTTATTGGTCAAGATACATGGATTATATTAGGTGATTTCAACATTGTTCTCCACCGCTCAGAAAGATTGGGAGGCTCAAGAGCTGATAGAGGTGCCATGGAGATGTTTCAGGAGTTTACATTCAAGAATGGATGAACATGAATGCCAATGGGTTCTTTTATACCTGGAATAACAGAAGAGATGAGCGCCCTACCATCCTAAGTAAACTTGATAGATTCCATATCAATGAGGGTTGGTTGTTGCATTTTACAAAGTTTAAAATTGAGTTTTTAGACCCAGGCATATTAGACCACTTTCCCAGTGTGGTTATAATCATTCCCTTTCAAGTTCTTTAACTTATAGACCAATTATAGGGACTTAAATATCATCATCCAATAGTTCTGGAATAGGCAAGTTGAAGGGTATCCTATGTACCAAGTTTCTCAGAAGTTTAGGTTTGTGAAAATGCCTTCAAGGGATTTTAATAAAAAATTCTATGGAAACTTGAGTACCAGAGTTGCTAAATCCATAGAAGACCTGAAAAAGACTCAAAGGAACACTTACAATTCTCCCAAAATGCAGACCTAAAAAGAGAGGGAAAAAGTGTTCTTTTTCATTATGTTGAATTAAGCCAAGTTAAGGAAATCTACATGAAACAAAAATTAATGGTTAAATGTTTAAGTCTACGAAATCAAAATACTTATTTTTTCCACAAAATGGTGAACTTCAATAAAGCCAAAAAAAAAAGCTTAGCGTCATGTCTTCTAATGGCTAAAAAATTGATGATCACTCATTAATCAAAAAAGACGTTATTGATTACTTTTCCAATTTGTTGGGTTCTAGCAATAACTATCACGACCCGAAACCCACCCTATGCGGATCTCGTATCGTGGGGCCGACCCAATGGCCGTCCCTACTTTTTCCATTCTTATACCAACGATAACAAGTAAATAATATGACCATGACATTAAAGTGCGGAAGCTTTATTACAATTATTGTTCAAAGACTAAACTTCAAACTAACAATAAACTGATCCTAAACCACTCTTAGGTGGTGAGTACATGGGAGAGACTTCATTCATTACTATTATGTTCCTCAACTGTCTCCGTAATCTCCTGATCTCCTACTGTGGTTCTGTAACATTCTCACCTGAAAAAATTTAGTAAGGGGTGAGCTACAAACTCAGTAAGTAGAAGCCTATCCCCAATACGGATGGGGATGACATAAATGAATACAAGTCAAAGTACCATGATAGCCAGTCATGATAACGATTCCAGTCAACTGTAAAATGCCACAATGGCCAATAAGCGACAAGGTACAATAACAGTCAAGAGTAACCAATGAATGACAACGTACAATAACCGTCAAGAGTAACAGTGTAGCATGAATATAGAATAGGCTCGATGAACACAATCAACATAAATACTGCCATAATGGAACGGTCGCAGTCAAGTCCAATGAATCAAACCAATCAACATAGAACAATATCAATTAACATGGATGATGCCTTTACTCTGTTCAGGGTTTGGCAGACCCTCGGTCTTTTGGGGCCCGGCATACCCCCATTAACATAAATGCATACAAAATTCCCATTAACCTTACTGCGTAAAAACGCCATAATTGCCATAAGTCTTTTTGACCCGTAGGTCCAATAAATTGACCCGAAGGTCCCAGTCAATCAGATAGCATCAGATGGGTAATGTGACTGAGCACAAAACCCGGCACTTAACATAAATTAAGATTCTATAGTATTCCATATGAATGTACAAAACATGGAACATCATAACATAACATACAGTAAATGGATATCAATGAAATGAATCAGTCATGCAACATCAACCAATAGGCATCCACCAGGTAGAACAATATCCATGGTGGGAAACAATGATAGTGAATACATATATGAGTACAAGGTTGGCAGTAATGAAAAGAACGTGGCTTGGAAACCACGTATCAAAGATAGGAATCCACTTACCTCATCAACGTCTTAATATCCCGTGACTTTCTCCTTTCCTTTTGACTTGCCTATAAATCAATAAACACGTTTCAGCCTTCATATCATTTACCGAATTTATGCCTCGTTACTCTAAATACCTCCCTTACTAATTTATGTTTTGCGATTTCCATTTTAAACTTAATTTACCCAAGGGCAACATGGTCATTTACGTGTCTCTACTTTTTGGGTTCTGTTTTCATAATTTGGACTCCACCGTTGAGTCTAGTAGGTTTGAATTAATAAAAATTCACTATTTACTTAAGTAAATCGGAGTCCGTTTGACTCACCTTTGGACGTAGGGGCATTTTGGTCATTTTGGCATTCTACGGCTATTTTATTTTTTCGGGACTCCGTCTCGTAAAACGGACCTCACTATTATATTCAGAGGGTCCAAAATAGTAAGTTTTCATTATTCGTTCTACTAATTTAAGCGGCGAAATTAAATTTAAATTTATTAATTTAAATCATTTATTTAAATTAATTAATCCGGATAATACATATCGTATTTGAGCCCAAACAGACCACATGTGCCTTGGTGGCACAGTGGCTAAGCTTCTCACCCTTTTCCCCTTTGGTCACAGGTTCAATTCGCTGCCCATACCTTTTTTTCATTTTCTGTTAATACATTTTTCATTTTTTTTTTTTTTCATTTCCTGTTAAGTTTAAGCCAACCATTGGATAGCTCTCCTTTCTAACCAAACACTATCTAAACTTCGAATTTAAAAATTTACCCATGAAGTACAAGTGTTGGGCAGTCATCTGAATGGGTGGGTCGGGTCAGACCCGACCCGGTTTGGCCAAAATAAAATCGGAAAACAGCAGCCGCGCAGCAGCCATTTCCAGCGTACAGGTTGTCTTCTTCGTCAACGGCGACTCGCCGGTGACGGGTTTCTTGCGTTTTTCAGCGGGGTTAACACCTACGAGTTATGGGCAACTCAAATCTACCGTCGGATTTCAAATCGGAGTGCCGGAGCACTCCCAAAATGGCCGGAACAGTGGCGCACCTGGGCTGTGCGGTTTTTCCGACAGCCCCTTTCCCTTCCGTTTTTTCCCTTTTTCTCCTATGGTTTCGATCCCATTTTGCTTCTAAAATTTACCTATACCCAAGAGAATTAATTCCCCATGATCTAAACCAATTAACCCCAACAAAATCTCACAACCCGATTTATTTTTTCCTCCTCTGTTTTTCACTGTTTCCCCACGTTTAGTTCTGTTCTTTTTTTTTTTTTTTTTGTTTTCCTTGATTCAATTTCAACACCAACTATATTCCATGTATCAATTCAGTTCTATGCTTAACAAAATTCTATATCAACATAGTAATTCATGCTTTAAAAAATTTTAAAACATAGAATGAATCTCACTCACCCAACGCGCGTACAGGCTGCCACCCGGTTTCACTTCTGAACACACTGCTCAATCCCGGTTTTTCTTGGCTCGTTTACTCCTCCTTTTCTTGCACATCTCACGCAAAATGCCCCGACCTGCTTCTTTCTTCTTCCTTCTCTCTTTTTTCTTCCTTTTCTTCTCCCTATTCTAGCGACCAGCCGTCCCTGCTCTGTTTTTTTTTTTTCTTCTTTCTCTGCTTCTACGGCTGTATATACAACCAAGAGACGGCTGTTGATTCACCCAACAAGAGAAACTGGCCCTTCTTTATTTCTCCTGCCCTGTTTCTCTTCCTCTCCCATCCGTTTCTCTTCTCCTCTTTATTTCTTTTTTTTTTTTTTTTCGGTTGTAACCCCTCCCCTTATGTATTTAATATATATATATATATGTATGTATATACATCTGCACTTCTATATATATATATATACATATATATATATATATATTTTTTTTTATCCATATGGCACAACATAATTTTTATTTATTTATTTCTTTATTTTATTTTATTTTTCCTTTTTTTTATTTTTATTTCATTTGTATTTTTATTATTATTATCTTATTATTATTTTTATATTCCAGTATCCATTCGTGATTGGCTCGGGCATCGCTCGGGCATGACTCGTATTTCCAACTATTAAGATTCTGACTCATTCGTTTATTCAATATTAAACCAAAAACCTTTAACGGCTCGGTTCACGTGGTTCACCCGGTTAAAATTTGGGTCAGGGTATGACAATAACTACAGTGTCTCTAGCCTCCAAATGCTAAAAGATACCATGATACACAAGCTCAATAAAACTCAGAGCAAAGACCTGGACAACAATATCATTGAAGAATAAACTAAAGCTGCTATTTTTTTCCATTAATAGCCAAAAGGGCCTTGGCCCTAATAGCTTTAATGCTCACTTTCTTAAAGAGTGTTGGCCTATTATTGGGGAAGGCATCACCAATGTTGTCAAGGCCTTATTTACCTTTGGTATCATGTTAAAGGAGTGGAACAATACAACCATATCCCTTATTCCTAAGATTGAAAACCATTCATCCTTTGTTGATTTTAGGCATATTTCTTGTTGTAATGTGGTCTATAAATGCATTTCCATTTTAATTGAAAATAGACTTAAATTTGTCATCCCATCCCTTGTTAGCCATTTCTAGTCATCTTTTATCCAAGATAGGTCTCTAGCTAACAATGTGCTCTTAATACAAGACCTTTTGAGGGACAACCATATACCTAATATCTCCCTTAGATGTTCCCTTAAGGTTAACCTAATGAAGGCATATGATTCAATTGAATGAGACTTCTTCTCGGATATCTTTAAAGCCACTAATATGCCTCTTAAGTAGAGATCTTGGATTAATGCATATCTGACTAGTCCTAGATATTCTATTGTCATAAATGGTGCCCTTGAGGGATTTTTTTCCTGGTGTTAGGGGTTTGAGACATGGAGATCCTATGTCTCTTTATCACTTCATTCTTTCCATGGAAGGATTTTCTTGTATTCTTACTTCTTCTACATCAAATAACCTTTTTACCCATTATCGCAAATATGAAAAACTCCAACTCACCCATTTGGTTTTTTCTAATGACCTATTTATTCTTGCTTCCCCTGGCCCTTCTTTCATTCAAATCATCAAGAACACCTTAAAAGAATTTGAGATCAAATTTGGTCTTAAACCTAACACTAACGAAAGCCATATAATTTTTTTAGGTTCCAGCCCCATTGAGAAGTTGTATGTGTGCAATACCCTTAGATTCTCAAAGGAAAAACTTCTAGTGAGATATCTGAGAGTCCCTCTTATTTATACTAAATTAAAATATGAAGATTGTTGAACTCTGGTTGATAATCTCATCAAAAGAATCAATATTTGGGCTAACAAAGCTTTCTCTTTTGCAGGTAGGCTTCAACTCATCCATCCCACTAGGTGTACTTTCCAAAGAAAGATTTTTGATATCATTCTAAATGGTGACTAGAACTAGCCAAGGCACCTAAGGAGTTTAGTTGATCAAGTTAATTGTCATCCTAATCCCAATGCTCCTGACCAAGTGCTTTGGGTCCCCTCTAACTCAAGTGTTTACACTATCTCTTCAGCTTGGGAGGTGTCACAAGGTCACAATTCGAATATGAATTTTTTGTCTTGTGATGGCACTAAGACACACCCTTAGTCAGCCAATAAACACACACACACACACACACACACACAACCTTTACTTCTCTCAATAGTATAAGGAATACAACCTTAGGGTTGCAATGACAAGAAGCCCTCTTCCTCTCTTCTGCCACAACCCCTCTTCTACATTGCATATATATAGACAAGACATAAAACTGTCCGTGTGTGTCTGTGACACGTACATGGGTTGCAGTTACACCCCAACTGCCTTAAAGTTCTGGCTGAACAAACCACAGACAACCACCTGTTGTTGCAGTTGACACCCCCAACTACTAGGGCTGTCTGAAGCCACTGATGCCTGCCACATTTGATCAAGTAGTTCATCACATTGCTGAATACATTGCTAACTAAATGATTAAGCGCCAACACAACAAGGTAGTTACCTTTGTCTGCCCTTAGATCACTTTCTCTTGTACCAGACCAGCAACCGCTTTCACCTGTTCTGTCTGAACTAAAGCCACCCTAAGGACAAGGTTATGAGCACTCAACCTTTAGTTAATGAACTACATGATCCCACCAAGCTTCTTTGTCAGCCTACATTGCCAAACCATGCCTACTCATGGCTTGGTCTTCTGTGTCAAATGTTGCCACCATATGCCGCCACCGTTGGTGATGGAGGTCAGACCACCAAGTCAGAACTTGCTTATAATAACAACAGCATGCCTTGCCCTGGAGGTGCCAAGGTCTTTGGCCGCATGGGTTACAGGCCCATGGGCACCTTAGGGAGTTACTCTCCCCTATATATGTCTTAGGAGAATTCATCCAGTTGATAGGAGTCGACACAACTGCTTGTAAAGTCAAGCCTTCTCCGCCTGTGTATGTACATCTTGTCAAAGGCTGTTTATGAGCGCTAAGTGTTGTCAAAGTGCACTGCCTTGGCCTTTGATGCCTAAGGCATGCACACAAGTTGCACCAAGTTTGAAAGTATTCACGAAGACAACAAAATCTCAAGTAAGGGTGTCTATGACAGGCCACTCCCATCTTGGCCCTGGCATTGGTTGAGGCTCACCATGCCTTGGCCTTGTCAAGCCCTCAAGGGACTAACAGGAGGCTATTAGAGGGAGAATTGTCAAAGTTCAGTAGCATAAGATCATTTGGTTCAAATGTCATGTCCCAAGATATGCCTTTATTATTTGGATCCTTTGGAAGAGCAGACCTACCCCAATGGACAAATTGGAGATATGGAGAATAGTAAATCAGAACATATGTGTCCTCTATAATCACACCCCAAAATTTGAAGACCACCTATTTTTTCTTGTTCTTATTCCAAGGCGGTGTGGCAATCTATCATGAACACTTCCGTCAAGAGCTGCTATCCTTGCAAATGGTCTTTAATCAAGTCATGGTTTATCTTTCTCTGTCAAGGAAATTCTTTCTTTCTCACTCGTTTGAAATGATGCTTAGCTGCTACCAGTTACTTACTATCGAAAGAGAGAAATGGAAGGATCTTTAGGAATAGGAAAAGACCCCCTCAAGTGTTGATAAAGGATATTGCTTCTTTTGTGCGCACTAAAATGAGTATGACTCCCAACAAGATCTCCTTTGAGCTCTCAAAGATGCTTTGTAATTCTTGAAATGTCAGGTTGTAGTGGCTAGTTGTTTTGTTGGGACTACTACCCTTTATTGTTACTCCTTTTAGATTCACAAAACAAACTTGAAATGAAGAGAATGTCTACATGCTACTATAAACTTTGAGTCTTGAGAAAGAACATTCCAAATATATGATATGATTTATTAGCATTATATTGGTTGCCTTTCACATCTCATTTAAGTGATGGGCAGCCAATGTAAGGTTGCCACACCATTTGGGAAGCTCATCTGGACAATTTTTTTTTTTGATAGTATACATTACTTTATGAATAATTTCAAAAATTACCAAAACCACTTGCTAATTCCCTTCTCATTATTCTGACAAAGCTCAAAAAGGTTTGTTGAAATAAAATTATCCCCCAAAAGTCATGACATTTGCTTGTTTCTATTCCCCAAAAGTGAAACATTGTTCTCAAGAATAAAAAAATTTGAGGTTATGGGAAGCACTTGCAATTACAATTAGCACAAGAAGTTAATTGTTATCATAAATTTCTAAATTCTCCATATCTTAAAACATATGTATGAATATGATAAAACATATATATATATATATATATATATATCTGAAGAGAAACATAACAAATTATTTATAAAAACCAAGGTCAAGTGCTTTTGTGCACAAGGTTTTCGCACTTGACAGGTTTTGGGAGAGATGGATGGTAGGCAGCCCACTCGCATTTTACATGGGCTAATTTTCAGGACTCAAGGCCTTGCTTCTCTGTGATTGTCTGAATGCTTTCTATAACCTATTCCCCTTCTCTACCATTTCTCAGCCTTTTGATATTCTCCACAATGTTAGATCCTAGTTTTGCATGCAACTAACCAATGTGAAAGACATAATTTACTAGTCAATGAAATTCTCAAATTCTAAGTTTTCGCTTGCCTTTTCATCAACTAAATTTTTTTTACAAGCATATATAATTTTTGTGACAATAAAAAAACAATGTATATATACATCTTTCAAAGCACATATTTAGGAAAATGATATATATTATGTTTATTCTACGCCAAATGAGAACTGCAAATGAAACTCATAAAATCAAAATTACAGCTTTGGATAATAGGAAGTGTTATATATCTTCTGAACTATCTCTTTGTTTATTATAGTTGAAGTATCTGGATCCTGACTGAGTTCTATAACTAATAAAAGTTTCCTTTGATGAACATATTCATCAAATTATCCTCCTAAATCATAGGGGCACAGAGGAAAGAACAATATTTTCAAATTTTTGTATAAGAGCTAAAAAATTCTATAACAAAAATATGTGATACATGACATTCTTGAAAAACAAAATAGTAAAAATATAGGGCACTACCAAGCTTTTGCTACTTTTGGTGGTGCTTCCATTCATCATGTTAGAGGCGATGTGGTGTATGAGAAGAATTAGTGTGTATACATAACTCTCCCTCCTCTCCCCAAGAAAAAAAATTACAAGGTCTAATTTTACATTAATTTTTATGCGTGTATGTATGTATACACACCACTTTTAACCCTTAAACATGTATGTCGGAGAGAAAAAGATTCTTATGAGAAGCCATGACAATGAGAGAAAGAATGATTGCAAAACCTAGGTTGTAAAAAATCGGATCTTTAACCTCTGTTATTTTTTGCAAAACCTTGCATAATTTGTTCTTTGCTACAGCTGAAACCACTACTTTGCAACAAAATTTCTTTGTAGTATAGACCAGTAACCATCTAGCTAAGCTAAGAGACAGAAAAGATCTGAACTTTGAGGGCAAGAGGCTGATGTTTTCCAGTATAGGTGGGACCTGCCGAGTGCCATGCCAACACCATGACATGCCTTCTCAATCCCCCTTTAGCTTCTTCACCGTTGGATTAAAAGCATTGCAAAAAGCAAAGGCAAGGTATAATCAAGTCGCTGATGGAAACCCTGCCAGCTCTTTCAATAGTGTGACAACATCAGCTGATGATCCAAGAAGATATCGGGCATTTGATCGTTTCCTTCCAACAGCACAAGAGAAGTAATTGTCACCCCTGAGATCAAGTACTGATGAACCTTCATGCAATGACATTTTATCTCGGGGTGTAGGCTCCCAATTAGTCCCGTTTCCATGATTGTTTAATTTCTTCTCCGAGGTCAATGAGGGCCGATGGGGCTTACTGCGAGGTGCCTTAGACCCACTTTTCCCAACTGAAGGCTTTAACGCAGATGTGTTGACAGGACTGGCTATCCTGGATCTTGTTGCTGCTACTGGTTCAGAGGGAAGCTCGGGCTCAAAAAATGTATAGATGTCTTCGTCCTGAAGCAATAATCAAAATGCAAAACAAGTATTTACCCCCCGTTGTTCACTTTGCAACCAATTGAATATGTAAAAATAATACAAGTTCTGTTTGTTTCCTTATCCATTGATTAGTTCAGTTTGCTGCATCAGAAAAGAGTGTTTCATGAAAAACTTAAAGACAAAACTTATCAAGTACAGAACAAAATGACAGAACTGGATGTGAGGTCAATGTGGTGGTGCTAGAGAGTAGCTGGCTGAGCAATTCATTGACAAGGAAAATGGGTAATTCAAAAGAAAACAACAAATAAAAAATTGATTTGGTGTCAAATGATCTAGGATTAATTTAGTAATTTCAATATTAATTGGACATTCTTTAAAGAAAAATTGCAATATTTAGATTTAAATTTTAATTCACCAATATTTGATTGACATGCCACGAGAGCACATTGCACATTGCAACATAATAAACTGGTCTTCATAACCATGGCAACTAGTGGAATTGGATATGCTTTAGATATTACGATATCCTGATGTAGGCCACAAAAGGGTCAAGAAGAGAGCAAATTTAAAGAACAGAAAATTTTCGAAATTGGTCAGATTTCAAGCCGGGACCCACTTTTATGGAATTATGTTTTATTTTAATTTATGTCCTTATTTTATGGTTTCAGATTAGATTGCTTGTTAAATTTTATATATGTTTATTTTTTTTTATATTTAAGAGCGAGGATATTTTTATGATTTGAAGATTTTTGGACATGGATTATAATAGTGGTTGGATTAGAATAGACATTATATATAATTTTCCTTAAAAATATTACGATATATGGGAAGTTTTGGACATGGATTATAATAGTGGTTGGAGATTTTTACAATGGGGTTTTGGAGAAGGGATCACAGGTTGAATGACTGAATGATAAACAAGTTGGGCCTTTGGAGAAGTGGTTAACAAGGTCTGGTGTTAGGTTTTAAAGGCTAATCAGGAGCAGAAAATTAAAGTGAAGAAAAAATTACAAGAAGATGCTAGGATCACTCTGATAATTCCCCCCTCGCATAAGACCTAGAGTTAGAATTGCAACATATAATCCTAAAAGAGTTTCAAAATCTTTACATCTCTATTGAAGTGAAAGAGTTCAAAGATACATATCGACTGCTAAATTTTTCATACTAATAGAACTATAACCACAAAACCAAAAACTTAAGAAAAGAGGTTGTAGTATTCCTGGATTGTGAGGGTTTAGCTTCATAAAATTAGGCATGACCTTCCAATGACAAAGATGAGTCTCCTTATTGGTTGGAATAGATATCCCTTCAAACACTTCACCAAAAGGTTTTACTCTTTATGACTAAGTATGTCCATAGACTTGGATAAGCTTGGTACCCACCCAGTCTATCCCTATTGGGATGGGTTGGGGGAGAAGTCAATTGAGATAGGGGCAGGTTTGGGGGAATGGGACAACCCAATTTAGGTATCGAGAGAAAGGAGGGTGGGGGATGGGTTTTGGAGGAGGTGCCCTACCCCAGTTACTATATCTATTTAATTGCTAACATACACCAAATCCACATGCCTCATGCCTCAGTGGCTTCCCTTACTCCACTCATGCCACCATCAGCGATGCCATCACAAAAGCATAATGTTGCCATCAAAGATCTCTCTCTCCCACACATTTTTTTTTGTTCGATGTGATCTAATGTTTTGGATCCTTTTTGTTGTCTCTTTCTCAACTATTTGGATTTGAGTAAAATATTTTTCATTTTATGCTTGATTGTGAATCTCTTGATGCCATTCATCCTCCTATTTATATGGTTTTTGATCTTCTTGAGAAAATGATTTAATTTCTTAGTTTTTTATTAGATCCAAGTGGAGTGGACAGAAGGGTTCTCGGGGATGGGGATGGATATAAATGGAGTTGGAACTCGTCACGCATATAGGATGGGGATGGGGATGGGGCTAGGATTCTACCTCGAAGGGCAGGGTCAACATAGGGGTACCCCATCCCATATTTTCCCCATTGACTTCTCTATTTATAACCAAATATAGCCCAATCTTAACCTACTTTCACTCTTAGGATAGCATACACTTGTCAACAAAGGAATTGAAATGCCATCCCCAGAAAAAAAAAGGAGGAGGGGGGGGGGGATCAATCCTATTTGCAATGAGGACCAGGATCCAAGAAAGAAATGTTAGCTAAGTAGGATCATATAAGAATCTCTTTCACCCACTTCAGCACTTGGAAACCTTTATCATCACATCCAAAAATTTGTACTACTAGGATCGTTGATTAATGGAAGACTCACTTAAGAGGCCGCTCATAACATATCCTCCAAAACTTGACAACATCCTCAAATCTTCCTTGAACATTTTCAGCAGTTATAGAATTCTAAAACTGTCTGTGGCTTCCAAAATCTATGGAAAACAACAGTAAGATTGATAATTTTAACATCCTCTCAAAAACAGACAAAAATAATGTCACCAATAAATTGAAGATGGGGGACCTTAACTGTAACCTACCAATACCAAAATCCTCAATGGCATATATAATTTCAGCTCAGCAATGAGTCTATTGGAGCATCCACAAGAAGTATCGTTATTTTTTGTTTTCTTTTTTTTATGGTAATGAAAGGCATTATTATTGGCAAAGTACTCATTAATTAATTAATAATTATGTGTCAACCAGGGTAATGTTATTTGATTTAACAAAAATGAAACTCCAGTACATATATGATATATATAAATAAATAGATATTTAGAGTTTGGGTAACTCAACCTTCACTTTAGTTTAGTATTGCTGAAATACACTTGAAACCCATATATCATTGAAACAAACTTCCTACTTATTTCAAATTAAATTTCAGTGTTCAACATGAAAGTATAATTTTCTAGTGAAAAATGCCAATCTATCCAACAATAAATAAATAAAGAATTATCTAGTGCACTATGTACAATTCACGAAAAACATCCTTCACTAAACTAATGAATGATATATGTGCAGCATCAATTTCTTATAGATTTTAGGTGCAAATGAATATCATTGTTTCTATTGTTTCAAAAATACCATTATCACAAGTTCACAAGTATTAAAATGAGGGATTTATAGTATTTTTTGTTTTCTTATTTAGAGATGTTACCAAGAGCAAACTTTAGCTTTCTATATTATGGAAATCAAAGCTAAATTTTAACTTTTTTTGAGAATTGTAAGCAGGCAGAATATACAGCCATGAAATATCTTTAAAAGAAGAGCATGGATATCTAAACATATTTCTTGTTGTAAATATTGATTGTAAATATTGACCGAATCTGTATATTAATTTAGACATTAGATTGAGTTTAATTTGTAGCTTAATTTAGGCATTAGATTAATTGATTGATTGTATTGATTGTAAGAACTAATTTAGGATAGTTTCCTTATTTACTTATAAGTTGTGACTATAAATGTTGACCTCCTAGAGAGAAGAATATATTTTTTTCATTCTCTAAAATACCTTCAACATGGTATCAGAACAGATTTTCTAAATCATAACTTCTCTTTCTTAGTGCCTCACGTCTCCCTCGGCTCCTTTCAGTAGAGCCTCTCGTCTCTTTCGGCACCTCTCAGCCTTCTCGACCAGCTTCTCTCGCTTCTCAAATCTTTGCTCAAACAACTTCTTTGTCCTATCATGTCTAATCAATTAGACACCAAGGACTAACAAAGATTCTTTTTTTTTTTATTGGATCATTGACCAATACAAAATTGAAGGGTTTCAATAACCTTCAATGGTCTCGCGCCGTGTATGTTTCACTGAAAGCTCGTGATAAGGCTTTTTATCTTACAACCACCAAACCTATTGATGCCACCAAGGTTCCTGCCTGGGAACAAAAAGATGCTTAGATTATGACTTAGCTTTGGAACAATTTAGAACCAGATATTTTCAATAATGTCGCTTATTTAGAATGTTTCAAAGCCATTTGGGATACTTTGCAAGAGTTGTATTCTTCTGATCAGAATCTCTCTCGTATCTATCAAATCTATCACGATATTTCTCCCTCCAACAGGGTGATCGCTCGGTAGAAGAATATTTTTCCATCTTGAAAGGTATGTGGGATGAGTTAAATGTCTATCAACCGTTGACCATTGACTTGAAAACTCAACAACAACACTAGGAGGAATTTCGAATGTTTCCACTGTTAGTGAGACTTTAGCTCTTGTTCGAAGAGCTGTCTTTATTCTCCTACTCCAGAGAATGACACTCATTCCGCTCTTGCTACACCTCCCGGAGATCATGGTGGACGTGTTTCTCCTAGTAGTAATCATGGTCATGGTAGTCGTGGCTCCAAGCGGTGTACTCATTGTAGCCAAAATAATCATTCTGTTGACTACTGTTGGAAATTCCATGGCAAGCTCACTTGGGCTAACCAGGCTACACTTGAAAGGGAGCATTCTGAGTTGATTTCTGAAGGTCAAATTCTTATTTTTAAGATAGAGTATGATTCTATTCTTCATCGTGCCAATGGCTCTTCTACTTCCACAGCCAATTTGGTCTTGTCAGGTAACACATGTCTTCATTCTTCTTCCAGTACTCCTTAGATTATTGATTATGGGACGTCTTATCATATGACATATAACTTATCTCTTCTTTTTAATATTTTTCGTCATTCTTCTCTCTCCTTTGTCACTATTGCTAATGGAACTAAAGATTGTGTTCAAGGAATCGGTAGTGTTTGCACTTCTGGTCTCACTTTTTCATCTGTTTTATACATACCCAAATTTTCATTCAATTTGCTGTTTATTCATAAACTTACCTAGTCCTTCAACTGTTCAGTGACCTTCCTCTTATTGTTGGTACCTCGGCTTCATCCTCTTAGGTCGAACCTTCTGCACCTACTTCACATGAACATCCATGGACCATACAAATAGGTTTTACTGTAACATCCCTTAACTTTTTAATATAAAATAAATATTTTAATATAAAATAAATAGACTAAGATATAAATATTGCATTATACTAGCAAATAATTGACTAATAATGTAAACTAATGGGTCGTTTAAATACATTAAATGGCCAACAGGTGAAATATGCATTTTACTGTTATCGTGTGTCCATGCGATTGAAATATTTTTTGTCCTTCTTCTCCCTCCTTTGTCACTATTGCTAATGGGACTAAAGCTTCTGTTCAAGTAGTCGGTAGTGTTTGCACTTCTGGTCTCACTTTTTCATCTGTTTTATACCCCCAATTTTCTTTCAATTTGCTGTCTATTCGTAAACTTACCCAGTCTTTCAACTGTTCAGTGACCTTCTATCCCTCTTATTGTGAATTTCAAGATCTAAAGACAAATAGGATGTGGAGGATATGAGAAGAATGGACTCTACTATCTTCAGTTATCTTGTTAGTCGACTCCTTCTGCTCTACATTCCATTGTTTCTCCTTATCAGTGGCATTGCCACCTTGAACACCCGTCTTCCGCAAATCTTCATCACTTAGTTCTTACTTTATCTGATTTTTCTAGTTTTAATTGTGAGACATGTGAACTTAGTAAGCATCATAGAGTTTTGTTTCCTCTACGTGCTGACCCCCACCTTGTTTCCAATCTTTTACACTAGTTCATTATGATATTTGGGGACCATCTTACTTTTATTGATGATCATTCTCGTTTGACTTGGGTGGATGTGATTAAAAATCATTCTCAATTGTTTAATGTTTTTCAATCCTTTTATGCTTAAATTTCTAATCAATTTAATGCCAAATTGTTAGCTTTTCAAACTGATAATGCTCAAGAGTATAAAGACAGTCATTTTAAATAGTTTCTCGAGTCCAAAGGCATCATACACCAAACATCCTGTGTCACCACCCCCCCCAACAAAATGGTCCAATCCTTGCTCTAGCTCGTGCCCTTCTGATCTAGATGCATGTTCCCAAATGCTTTTGGGGGGATGCTATTGTTACAGCTACGTATCTTTTAAATAGGATGCCTTATCGCATTCTACAGGGAAAACCACATTTTAATATCATGTTTCTTGATAAAACATCTTTTTCCATTTTTTTCAAAGTTTTTGGATGTGTTTCGTTTGTGTATAACTTGTAGCCTGGTCGTGACAAACTTGACCCTCGTGCCCATAAATGCATATTTCTTGGTTACGTACACAGAAAGGTTACAGGTGCTACAATCCTATCTTACGTAAGAACTTTGTCAGTGTTGATGTCACTTTCTTTGAGACTGTTCCCTATTATTCTCTAGAAGGAAGTCAGTTACAAGCACCATTATTTCCTAACCTTGTTTTACCTACTAGTGTTCCTACTCGCCCTCATATTTCTCAAGTGTATGTTCGTCGTCACCAAGCTACAACTCTAATCACTCTTCCTGTTGGACCTTCTCTCTCACATCCACCTACCTCGTCGTCTGTTGATCCATCTCATTTTTCTGACTTTGATCTTGATCTGCCCATTGAAGTCCGTAAAGGTACACGTACTTGCACTGCTCATCCTATTTCTAACTTTGTCTCTTATGATCATTTATCCTCTTCCTTTCAAGCTTTCTCTCTGTCCCTATCATCTCTCGTTGTTCCTAAATCCTACAGGGAAAGCTCTTTCCCATTCTAGTTGGCGGACCGCAATGAAAGAGCAAATGCAAGCTTTGGAATTAAATCGTACTTAGGGCTTTTATTTCTAAACCTATTGGTGCTCAAATTGTTGACTGTCATTGGGTCTTCACAATCAAGCAGAATCCTGATGGTACTGTTGAACAGTTGAAGGCTCACCTTGTGGCCAAAGATTTTAGCCAAACTTATGACATTGATTACACCGAGACTTTCTCTCCTAGTGTTAAATTGAATTCTGTTCGGGTTATCATATCTCTTGTTGTGAATCTCGATTGGCCTATTCATCAGCTCGATGTAAAAAATGCCTTCCTACATGATGATCTTGCTAAGATTGTGTATATGGCTCAACCACCTGGTTTTGAGTCCAAGGGGGAGTATGTTTGTCATCTTCAAAAGTCTATTTATGGACTCAAACAGTCTCCTTGAGCTTGGTTTGATAAATTCAATAAGGTAGTAGTTACTCATGGTATAGGCCAAGCTGATTACTCGGTATTCTTTAAAAAACGCAAAGAAGTATCGTGATTCTAGTTGTCTACGTAGATAATGATGATATTGTGATCACTGGCAATAATAAGGCACCTCCAGACATTGATTAGCTATCTTGGTTCCATCTTTCTCACCAAAGATCATGGAAAGCTTTGTTATTTCCTTCGTATTAAGGTCGCAAGATCAAAAGCAGGAATCACTTTGTCTCAGAGGAAGTACACTCCTGATATTTTGAAAGATATAGGTTATCTTGGCTCCAAACCTGTATCAACGCCTATGGAGACCAATCTATAGTTGATGCGAAATGAGTGTGATTGGTTGAGGATCCAAAGATGTATCGAAGACTCGGGGTAAGCTTATTTACCTAACCATTACTTGACCTAACATCTCCTATGCAGTTAGTGTTGTGAGTCAGTTTATGATTAGTCCTCGAGTTCCTCATATAGATGCAGTTACTCATATCTTGAAGTATCTTTAGAATGCCTCCGGACCTAGTCTTCTTTATCGATCATCTGGACATCTTTGGATTGAGGGATCTATTGATGCTGATTGGGCATGATCACCATCAGATCGCAAATCTACCACTGGTTATGGTACTTTCTTAAAGGGTAATCTCATGACTTGAAAAAGTAAGAAGGAGTTGGTTGTAGTACGTTCTAGTCTTGAGGTAGAGTATCGAGCAATGACACGTACTACTTGTGAGCTGACTTGGTTAAGAATACTTGTGCAAGAACTTGATGTTCCAGTACGTGGTCCAACACCTCTCCATTGTGACAATCAAGCGGTGATTCATATTGCCAACAATCTAGTCTTTCACGAACAGACCAAGCATATTGAAGTTGATTGTCATTTCATTCGATCTAAAGTAGAGTCCAAGAAAATCACCACCCCGTTTGTTCCTTTTGGTAGTCAACTTACCGATATCTTCACCAAAGTTTTACCAAAGACTACCATCGACTCTATTTGTAGCAAGTTGGGAGTTATAGATATATACTCTTCAACTTGAGAGGGAGTGTTGTAAATATTGATTGTAAATATTGACCGAATCTGTAATTTAATTTAGGCATTAGATTGAGCTTAATTTGTAACTTAATTTAGGCATTAGATTGATTGATTAATCGTAGGAACTAATTTATAATAGTTTCCTTATTTACTTGTAAGTTGTGACTATAAATCTTGACCTCCTAGAGAGAATAATATATCTTTTTCATTCTCTAAAATACCTTCGACATTTCTAATGAAAAGAAAGCTTCTTTATAGTTGTAAATAATCACACACCTTTGCTAGAAAGTGCCCAATACACAAGACATAGTCAATGGGTGCTTTCATGCCTTTGTTATGTACTATTTCTCCCAAAATTCGATCTATTGCTGCACCCTGTATAATCATCAAAAAGAGAGAAGGTAAACATGCATTTCTGGTATAGCCAAAGCAGGCAAATAAGCTTCCATGATAACTAAAAATAAAAGCACCTTTGTGACACCAACTGCTCGGACCTCAACAGATCGGCCTCCTTGGACGACATCAACTGATGCATTTGAGATTGGGCCAGTCCATAGATGCTGCAACATATCCCTTGCTTGAAGCCTTCCAAACTCAACATCTACAATTGTGATCACATAATAACACGAGAAATAAAAAATAAAGAATTAAACTATTGAAAATAAAGAATAACTATAAATAATTTTAGAAAACCAGAAGAAAATGGGATCAAAGTAAGAATATGCACCTGCATATTTATAATTCCATACAAGTGAAGTCTCACGAAGCTCAAAATGAGATCGGGGTGTTCTTTCAGTGAAATACTCAAAAACATGCTGAAATGATGAACAATCATCAGGACGTTACAGTTTTGATAAATTATTTATTTATTTATTTTTGTTACAGTGCGGATAACTTCAAATATATATATATATATATATATATATATCTAATTTAAGTATTAATATGCACCTTTACACTGTCAACCCAATCCATATGTAAATTTTCTGGCATTGTAGTCATCCAATCTCCCTTTGTAAGACGTAAAAACATCCCATGTTCTGCTGCCAACCACATGTTGTAATCGGCAAAGTTCTGTAGAAGCAGTCAGCAAAGAGTAGAATTATTAAGGACAGAAAAGAGTATCATAGGTGAAACCACACTACCTCATCTAGGACACTTCTGTCACTTCCACTGAGGACAACAATCGTTGTCTTCGGGTCATCACAAAGCTTTTTTAAGGGTTCTTTCAAATCTGGGTGCAATTTAAGCTCCATTTCTTTGAACTGATCACCCCTTCTCCCTGGAGCATCCACGGGTTCAGTTAGTGTTGTATTGAATCCCTGTCAATTGGAAGCACAATGATCATCAGATGGTGATGGTAAGAACTTACAAGATATAGAATCGAATAAGAAATGCAAATTAATTGTAATTGAAAAAATTTGTTGTTTTCCTGAACGCCCCTTCCCTCATTATCTAAAAACACACTTCTTTACAAATGCTCGAGTTTTGTATAGAATGAAGTTGAACAGGCATAGCATGTTAACAAAACACAATATCATGAAGGTAAAAGACACCATTGATATCAGACAACACAAATCATTTACCAATGTTGGAAACAACATTTACTAATGAAAGATGAAACACTTTCATTTCTTGCAATTTAAAGAGACTCCCTCACACACAAACTTGTAAATCCCTAGAAATGTGTGCAAGATATAATGTTTATTCTTTTTGGCCTACAAAAATTGCAGGGGCCGGAGCGAGGAAAGCAATATTTAGTAGCAATCTTGCTTAAAAAGAAGATTCGGAGTAAACTAAAACTCTGCTAAAACATGAATAGAGTTGTAGATGATTGTATACTTCAATTTTTTAGTGTTAAATAATGCAGTGGAACTTTACAAAAAGTAATAGGGAACCCACAAAATTGTATTCCAGAATTATCAAATATTCTTTTCAGCACTTTATGTTGCTATTTTTTGTGGTTCATTTATATGTGTATATATATATATATATATATATTTAGTTACCAGTATATGCGTCTTCTTTAATGGATTTTTTTCTTTCATTTGATATCCATCAAATTCTTTCAAACGTAAAAAGTATTTGAGACCTCAACCGCCGAAAGCCTCTAACCCAAATACTTAGGGCCACCTGCACGATTCAATATTTTCCATTCAGCCCTACCTAGGGCCATATCTTTTTCAAGATATTAGTGTTAGATCACCGGTTGCTTCAAAAGCTTAAACTGTTAGAGAATGGACCAACAATGTATATCAAACTCTCAACACTCCCCCTCACGTGTAACTCTGGACTCATACGTGGAGAAACAAAGAAAAAATAGACAAATTCGGAGTAGAAGAGAATGCAAATGCAAACGGGAAATAAATTCAAATGGAGAGACTAGAACCCAAGACCTCCCATAAGTTGTTAGCTCTTATACCATGTTAGATAACCAATTGCTTCAAAAGCTTAAGCTGTTAGAGAATGGACCAACAATATATATCAAGCTCTCAACATTAAGGTCATCATGTCTTTATCACTCTTCCAACCCACATTATAAGTCTTTGCCCTTGTAACACCTTAATCTATAAGATTATTTTTTGAGTTATTGTAAGATGAGAGACCGATCTATATCACAACTTTGGATCATTCAGTAATTATCTTCATTGAACATCACCGCACAATCTGAGATGATATTCTATCATCTTGTCTACACTTGAGCTATATCTAGCTCCACATAAATCCTTTTTCTGCATGTGTATTCTTGTATTTCCATTCATCCATCTTACTACCAGACATAGGACATGAATATAACACGACATGACACAGTCATGCAAATATAGAACTTTTCAAAAAAAGTATGACATAGATACGTTAGGGATATCTTAAATATATATATTTTTTATATGACCATATAAATAGTTTGGATATTGCTCCAATGAGTTGAGTTGAATTGAGTATATGACCATATAGTAAAAACCTAACATTATTTCAATCGAATTTGACATAAAAACAAACAAATCACAATAATATTATTAAGATATGAAAATAACAAAACTATTAAATAAAATTTTTTAGAACCTTTTTCATTTAATTATTAACATCCAAGATCCAAGTTCCACAATAAATTTGCTACCAACTACATAGAATATATATTATATATGTAACTATATATTACTATATATAACCCCCCTCCCCCCAAAAAAAAAAAAAAAGAAGCAAAGTACAGGAAAAAAGGGGGGGAAACGAAAAGAAAAAAAGGAAAAATACAGATAAACATGTCCAAAACGTGTTCGTAATGTGTCTGGGAAGTGTTTGAAATTTAGAAAAATAAAAAAGTTAGACACTCTTTTCACGTGTCCATGTCTCAGACGTGTATGTGAGACAAAATAAAGTGTTTGTTTTATAGTTAATCACACTCAATATATACTATATAGAAACATGTCATCATGTCTACTTACATAATAAAATATGGTAATAGTTCTAGGGGATCAAATTGCAGTTAGAGTCGTTAACTTAAACACTATGAACTTATTAATAGAGAATAATTTAGCATTCACATAAAGATTCAAGAAGGCAAAAATAAACCTTTAGACACACTGGAAGGTAACCAAAGAAGAAATATTAGGGAACAAATCTAATATTGATTTATCAAGAGATAATTTTGGTACATTGAAATTCCCAAACAATCTCTGATGATTGGCTATCCCGTTGACGAATAATGTCTTTTGCTAGAGTTCTTATTTTTTAAGTCTTCATTTTGTAAGCTAGAGCACTTAAGTGGGGGCAATATTGTAATCTTCATACTTTCCTTCCTTTGCCTAATATAAATAGTTGGTGATATGAAAATATAGAATGTACATATCCAACACTTGTATTTATTTTCTCTTCCTCATTCTCTCTTTTACAAAAACCCTAATACAACTTTACATGGGATCAGAGCACCAATTGAAGCCCGAATTTGGTAAAGAACACAACATACTACATTGGAGAGAAAATTGGGACCTGGGAGTTGCTTACATCACCATAAAAGGGCTGACATCATGCTGATGTCAGTAGTTGCAGGTCGACGAACCTAGGGTTCAGGTTACACGGCCAAGGAGAGTTCATTGGTATTTTTTTTCAAATTTTTTTGAGGCCATTTGAGTGGTGTTTCAATTTTTTGTGAAAATCGAAGTTTTTTTTTTTCGATCTATGCATTCGCGAGTTTTTTGGCAGATTTTTCACTTTGATTCACATCTAAGGGGTGCGACTAGGGTTTTCTATCATTGTGTTTGATGCCTCGTGTGTTTGAAGTGTTTTTGATGGATTTTTTTGGGATGCACAACCGTGGGTCTTCTCCTCCTCAGTGCGTGTGAGGTCTAGGTGTTGCCTTGAGGTGTAGTTGGTTGCCTTCTTTCTTCTTTTAGGCTGATGTGACTTGTTTGAGGATTGTTTGAGATGGATTTTTTGTGAAGAACGGAGTTCCAACCTTATTTTTCTCTATGCGTATGATCACTGTGATGTTCAATCGGAGATTTGAGGTGTATTTGGTTGCCTTGGTACACTCCTTTCATGCTGTTGTGCTGGTTGGAAGTAGGTTGTTGAAGTTTTCCATTTTTGTGAATTGATGCTTCAGGTTCTTTGGTTCTCCTAGTTGTTTCTGTTGAGCATCGTGTTCTTTGTTTGTCACAATGGCTTCTCTTGATGATGTGAAAAGTTTTTCAGTCGATGATCAACGGCGGTCAGTTACTTCTGTGAAATTAAATGGCCATAACTATCACTCTCGATCTCATGCCTTTAAAGTATTTCTACGTGCAAAGAATAAAATTAAGTACCTGACTGAGGATCCACCCACTTTAGATGATGAAAAATTAAAAGATTGATGGATTGGCTTAGCATGGAGCCATATGTCATCTCGAATGTTCAGCTTCTTGATACAGCGAAGAAGATATGGCAATCTCTCGAAGAGATGTATTCAGAGGAGCATAATGCATCGCTGGTTTATGAGCTTTTTGAGCGTTTGTTCAACACAAAGCAAGGTGATAAGTCTTTTGCTGAATATTATGATACTTTAAAGGGATTATCGGAAGACCTTATGCTTTATCAGCCATTGAGTTTTGATTTGGAGGTTCAACATCGTCAGTGTGAGGAGTTTCAAACTGCCTTATTTTTTTCTAGCCTTAATTCCGAGTATAGTGTATTCAAAGATCAGATTTTGGCTAGTGAGAAGCTTCCAACCGCTATCAATGCTTATTCTCGTTTTCAGCGTGCTGCTCTTACTCATGGGTCTTCTTCCTCGTCTAAAGAGTCCTCTTCTCTCGTATCTATTGATAGTAATCGTGGTGGTTTTCGCAATAGTCGTAGTGTTGGTCATGGTGGTGGCCAATGTTCCCACCAAAAGTTTTTCAGTCGATGATCAGTCGCGGCCAATTACTTCAGTGAAATTAAATGGCCATAACTATCACTTTTGGTCTCATGCCTTTAAAGTATTTCTACGTGCAAAGAATAAAATTAAGTACCTGACTGAGAATCCACCCACTTTAGATGATAAAAAATTAGAAGATTGATGGATTGGCTTAGCATGGAGCCATATGTCATCTCGAATGTTCAGCTTCTTGATACGGAAAAGAAGATATGGCTATCTCTTGAAGAGATGTATTCACATGAGCATAATGTGTCGCGAGTTTATGAGATTTTTAAGCGTTTGTTCAACACAAAGGCAGGCTGACAAGTCACTTGTTGAACCTTATGGTACTTTAAAGGGATTATGGGAAGAACTTATGCTTTATCAGCCATTGAGTTCCAGGTTTGGAAGTTCAGCGTCGTCAGTGTGAGGAGTTTCAGACTACCTTATTTTTGTCTAGCCTTAATTCTGAGTATAGTGTATTGAAAGATCAGATTTTGGCTAGTGAGAAACTTCCAACCGCTGTCAATGCTTATTCTCGTTTTCAGCGTGCTGCTCTTACTCATGGTCTTTTTCCTTGTTTAGAGAGTCCTCTGCTCTCATATCTATTGACAGTAATCGTGGTGGTTTTCGCGATGGTTGCAGTGTTGGTCGTGGTGGTGGCCAACGTTCCCACCAAGGTGGTGGTGGTGGTTGTGGTGCCCGAGGCTATAGTTGTGTTGGATGTGGCGGTCGAAATGGACATGGTAACCGTTCTGGGTGGAAGTGTTCTTATTGTGGTGGTATAGGACATTCTGAGGATCATTGTTGGGATAATGGGGAAGGCTAGCTCATGCTAATCAGACGTTTGATGATACTTCTACTGCTCATGTGCCACAGTCACATACAAATGGTCCCATTGCTTCTACTTTTGGTTCTTATGAAACTATCACTTCTCAACTTAGTAAGATTCTTCAACAGATTTCTTCATTTTCTCCAAATTTATCTACCTCTACTACTACTTTGGCTAATATAGGTAATTCTGCATGTGTGATTGGCAAGTCATCGGCTCCGTAGATTATTGATTCTGGAGCCAGTACTCATGTTTGGTATTTCTTCCTTGCTCTCTAATTTTCATCCTTTAAAATCCTGTATTGTGTTGGCTGGTGGTTCATTTTGATTGGTGCTTGGAACTGGTGATTTACATCCTACTAAATCTCTATCCATGCCTTCTAGTTTATTTGTACCTCATTTTCCTTTCAATTTGTTATCCGTGAGCCAATTAACCAAGTCTTTATAGTGTTCAGTAACGTTTTCTCCCTCTTGTGTTTTTTACGATCTCAAGACGAAGAGAGTGAATGGTTCAAGGCATGAGCGCAATGGTCTTTATTATTTGGATCTGGGGGGGGGGAGTTTGTTGCTGCCTTGAGTGCCACCATTTCTCTTCTGCAGTGGCTTTATCGTTTGAGTCATCCATCATTGCAAAAATTACGTTAAGTTATTCCCAATTTGAGTCCTATATCTATTTTGGAATGTGAGGCTTGCTAACTAGGCAAGCATCACCGTAATTCTTTTCCTAGAAGTATACAAAGTCGTCAATCTAGTCCTTTTACTATTGTACATTCGGATATTTGGGGTCCTACAAGAATAAAAAGTACTTCTGGTTTTCAATATTTTGTAATCTATGTGGATAATTTCTCTCGTATGACTTGGTTGTTTCTTATGAAAGATTGTTTTGAATTGCCTAAAATTGTTGTTACCTTTTATAATGAAATCTTGGGTCAATTTGACAAATTCATTAAAGTTTTACAATCTGACAATGCTCGTAAGTATAGTATACTTAGTCCTTTGTAGATGATTTTTGTGCTAAACGTGGAAAAATCCATCAGACTACTTGGCCATATACATCTCAACAAAATGGCATTACTGAACATAAGCATCATCATTTATTGGATGTTGCTCGTACTTTACTTCTTAATCTGCATGCACCAAAGTCATACTGGACAGATGCTGTCTTGACTGCTATTTATCTCATTAATTGCATGCCATCCTCTATCTTAGGCAATAAGTCTTCCTTTTCTCTCCTTTATCCTATTGTTCCACCTTTTAGTTTGACTCCTCGTGTTTTTTGTTGTGTAGCCTATGTTCATCTTCTTGATCCAGGTCGGGAGAAATTGTCTCTTCGTTCTGCCAAATGTGTTTCCTTGGGTTATGCTCGTACTCAAAAAGGTTATCGTTGTTATGACCCTATCTCTCATCAGTATTATACAAGTGCAAATGTTACCTTTTTTAAGTCCTCTTCTTTCCTTTCAGCAAGTGGCACACAACTTGAGCCTGTTTTGGTTCCTTCTACCTTTGCTGCGTCTGTCCGATTCTGGGTCCTCATCCTCTCCTGTAGTTGCTCCTCCTCTACAGGTTTATCAACGCCACAAAGATCTAAAAGTTATTCACTGGGCTCCTGCTCCTCTGGCTCCTGCCTACTGCTCCATCTGTGGTTCACTCTTCTCCTGATTTGCGTATTACTTTACGGAAAGGTACTCGTAGTTTTACTCATCATCCTATTTCTAATTTTGTCTCACTTCATCGTCTTTCATCTATATTTCGTTGCTTTGTTTCTTCGTTGTCTTCAATTTGTGTTCCGAGTTCCTTTTCACAAGCTTTCACTTTTCATGGGTGGAAACTGGCTATGGATAAGGAGATCACAGCTCTCCATAAAAATCAAACCTGGGATCTCACTCCTCTTCTTTCTGGTAGGCAGACTGTTGGGTGTCGTTGGGTCTATACTGTGAAGTATCAACCTGATGGTTTTGTTTAGTGTTTGAAGGCTTGTTTAGTTGCCAAAGGCTATACTCAAACTTATGGTGTAGATTATTGTGAGAATTTTTCTTCAATTGGCCTCCTAAATTCTGTTAGAGTTTTTATTTTAGTTACAACGAGCCTTGATTAGCCATTATATCAGTTGGATATAAAAAATTCCTTTCTCCATGGGGATTTACTATAGGAAGTTTATATGGCCCAGCTAACAGGGTATGTTGTTCTTGGAAAGGAACACTTGGTATGTAAGTTGTGAAAGGCATTGTATGGCTTGAAAAAGTCTCCAAGAGCATGGTTTGACAAGTTTAGTACTGTTGTGGTTCAGTGTGGCTTCCAACACTGTACTTCAGATCATTCGTTGTTTACTCATCATTCCTCTTCATGAATCATTGTACTGATAGTTTATGTGGATGACATTATTATCAGTGGGAGTGACTTTGCAGGTATATCCAATTTGAAGTTTCATTTGAGTAAGCAATTCCACACCAAAGATTTGGATTTGCTTTGCTATTTTCTTGGAATTGAGGTTGCTCGATCTAAGGAAAATATAAGCTTGTGTTACTGGAAGTATGTCTTGGACTTACTTTATGAGACTAGTACTCTTGGTGCTCATCCTGTTGATATTCTAATGGATTCTACTGTAAAATTAGATGCTGATAATAGAGAAGTCTTCGAGGACACAGGGTGGGATAGGAGGTTGGTAGGCAAACTAATTTATCTCACTTTGACACGCCCAGATATCACTTATTTTGTTGGAATAGTAAGTCAATTTATGCATGCTCCTCGTAAGCCTCATTGGGAGGCTGTTTGTTGCATTCTTCGGTACCTCAAGGGAGCACCAGGAAGGAGATTATTATATTAGGCCATCATCCGTTTTATCAGTTATTGGATTTTCTTATGCTGACTGGGCAGGCAACCGTAGTGATCAACAGTCTACTTCTGAATATTGCACATTTGTTGGTGGTAATCTTGTTACGTGACGCACTAAAAACCAGAATGTGATAGCACGCTCTAGTGCTGAAGCAGAATATCGTGTTATGGCTCATACTGCATGTGAGATGCTGCGGGTCAGGTCTCTACTTTGTGATATAGGTGTTGATGTGTCGTCTCCTATGTCAATGTATTGCAATAATCAGGCAGTTATCTTTATTGCCAGTAATTCAACATTTCATGAATGAACTAAATACATCGAGGTTGATTGTCACTTTATTCGAAATTTGATCATGCAGAAGTAGATTGTTACTTCTCATGTTCAATCTGGTTCTCAGCTAGGTGATATTTTTACCAAGTCGTTGGCTCGGTCCACCTTCTGGGGTTTATGTTCCAAGTTGGACATATTTGATCTATATGCTCTAGCTTGAGGGGAGTGTTAAGATTTTTTATTTATTAAGCCTTCATTTTGTAAGCTAGAGCACTTAAATAGGGGCAATATCATAATCTTCATACTTTCCTTCCTTTGCATAATATAAATAGTTGGTGCCTGTGAAAATACAAAATATACACATCTAACTCTTGTATTTATTTTCTCTTTTTCATTCTCTCTTTCACAAAAACCCCTAATACAACTTTATATCTTTAATGCAAGTTCCTCACACTTGCATTCGCACTTGCACCCTTGTTATACTATTAGTGAAGATTAGGATGTTTATCAATTGTTTGAGATTATTCAAATTTTGATAGTCAGCCCCCACTTGTTTATTCATAAGATTGTAAGAATGGTAGTTGGGCTATTCTCCAAAGACAATGTAAGAATGGAACTATGGCTCTTTCACTTATGAATGGTAGAGTCAAAGGGTATTAGTTGATCATATTTTGGAATCCAATTTAATTATGTAAGATTTGTGACAAGGGACTTAATGCGTACAAGATGTTGAAGAAAGAAAGGATGGAATGACTGTTTCGGTTAATGCTACATTATTTGTTGATGCATACAGGCATTGAAGAAAGGATGGCAGAATGGGTTTTTTTGGGCATCTAGTGGATCATGGAAAGCCACAACATGAGGATGGCTTTCCCCTAACTAGGAGAGTTTGATGCATGAGCAATCCTTCTTAAGAAGCAAAAACCATAATACTCACTGTTCAAGTACTGTAGTAGTTATTTTTCATAAGTTTTCCAGCAATACTGTAATGAGATGTTGTTCACACTACATTAACAGTTATTAGTAAGGCACCTCGGGCTGTTATGTCTTCTTATTTCTTTCTGACTTAAGTTATAATACAAGATTGAGATTAAGGGTTGTTTAATGACTTGAATTTACTTTTAAACGGGTTTAACGGTCTTCTTTTCTTATAAATAAAATTTATGATAGCATCGTCATATTCTTTTTTGTCAAGCAACCAGTTGCTCCAAAAACTTAAACTATCAAATAATGGGCCCACAATGTATATCAAGCTTGCAAGACTCTCCTCACGTGTGACGCCAAACTGGCACGTGGAAAGACAAACAAGCAACAGACAAACACAAAGTAGAATAGAGTGCAACTTTGCACAAATGACAAATAAATGCAAATAGAGAAGCTTGAACCCAAAAGCTCTTATATCCAATGCTCTGATACCATGTTAAGCAACCAATTGCTCCAGAAACTTAATTATCAAAGAATGGGCCAGCAACGTATATCAAGCTCTCGGGGCTTTGTGGAGGAGGGTTATTGAAGCAAAGTTCGACTGTGAATTAAATGGGTGGGCTTTGAAGGATGTGGAAGGATCTTTAGGGGTGAGTCTTTGGAAGTCAAGAAGGGGGGAGGAGGATTTCTTTCACAAAATTCGGTTTGATATTAGGGATGGGTCTTGAGTGAACTTTTGGTTGAATGTTTGGTGTGATGATGCTCCTTTGAAGGATAGATTCCCGTTTGTTTCAATTAACTGCAAATAAGAAGGCAAAGTGGCGGATTATTTAATTATTTTAGAGGGACCTATTCGGAGTCCTCTTTTTTGGAGGGACTGTTTTGATTAGGTGGTGATGTAGTTAGATTATTGGGCATGCTTCATCGGGCCATTCCTAGGGGAGTTAGCTCGGACGAGGTGAGATAGAAGGAGGATGGCAATGGGAATTTTTCTGTAAAATCTTAGTATAAGGAGCTGGCCCAAAAGGGGACAAGAAATGTATATGGAAAGTGGTATGGTGTTCGAAGGCACGGTGGAAGCTTTCTTTTTTGGCTGCTCCTTAGCATGGGTAGTGGAGACTACAAAGGACAATTTACAAAAGAGGAGGTTTAGCCTAACCGGATGGTACACACCATATGCTTAATGGAAGGAGAATCCATTAGCCACCTTTTTTCACTGTTCATATGTGAAGGAAGTGTGAACATGTTTTTCTCTCTATTTAGTTGTTGTTGGGTCATGCTGTCATCGGTGATGGATCTTTTGAAAGGGTGGGTGGGGGTTGTGGTAAGGAGAAGGGAGAGGTAGTGTGGAGGATGGCAACAATATGCTTGTTTGGTGCATTTGAAAGGAAAGAAATCGGCGGAATTTTGAAGGGATAGTTTTTTGAAAGACTTAATACTTTTTTTTGGGCATTAGAAGCCCTTGTATGTTTATACTTTTGTATGTTTTTTGGAAAGCATGAGATTCTAATTTGTGTCTTGTTTTGTATACGGGTTCGCCCCCCTTGGGCACCTTAATACAAATCTTACTTATCAAAAAAAAAAAAAAAATGTATATCAAGCTCTCAACAGGTTTCTTATTAATGAATTTTATCTTTGGTTGTTTTGTTCCTTCGAGAACATTAGAGTTCTTAGTCAGCACCCTCGTAGAAGATTTTTTCTTGTGTTTCCCCTCAAGAAACTTAGACTTCGACATAATATAACTATGATTCCATCACCTTGTATTCTTGATTACTTAATTAATTTTATCCAAACAACTCCTAAAGACTACAAAAAATTAAAGTTAATATATTTTTTATTATGAGGACAAGCCTTAACACAACAGTAAAGTTGTTCTACTTTAACCTAGAGGTCACGGGTTTAAGTCGTAGAAAAAAGGTCTTTGCTTATGGGGGTAAATTTTGGATACATCTAGCCCTCCCCAGATCACAATAGCGGGAGTCTCGTGCATTAGGACTTCCCTTCATTATATATATATATATATATTATGCCTTAAGAGATTGATTTTTTTTTTATTTAACGGATTCCCTACTTCAAATTAACATATTATGAGTGATTTATCACTTTTCACAACTCAATTTGGCATTAAGGAAAACTCATGAAATGGTTCCTTAGAGATAACACTACCATTTTGAGTTTTTTAATGAAAAAAACCATTTTAAGTCGATTATGTTGTCACAAAATGAATCTCTTGAAATTGGATGGAAAATTTTGAAATAGTTGTTAAATAGAAAGGTTCACTTTCCAATGCATATGGTCAAGTAAGCTGCAAACAATTTGTCCAAAGGTTTGTCCTTACATACAGCTTTAAAATAAGTTCCCTATGAAAAGTTTATCAAAAAACAAATTTGGGGGGGGGGGGGGGGGGTTAAGTTAACAGTTGCAACCTATCTCCAAATCCAAAAATATAATATAAAAACAGGAGAAAGGAATTTCATGAACCCTTGATTATGCACAAATGGGGCAAATACTTAAACCATTAAGAAGAACATGAGGCTTCCAATAAACAAATTTTATTTCTTTTATTTAGGATTTTTTTTAGTAACTAGTTCATTCACTTTAAGATAGTTCCCAACATGGTTCATTTACTTCGACTTTTTAAAATCAAGTCATTCTTCACCATACAAGAAAGAATTGGCCATAGAGAAGTACAAAGAGAGTAAAACTCACAATATTATAAGAAAAAAGTTAAGAGTTTCACATTGGGAGAAAAGAGGTTACCAGTATGAGTAATCGATTATTGGATTGAAAATAACGCTCAATTGCAACCTTGACTGGAAGTAAAGGTGGAATTTGTCTAGTCCTCAGCTGAGCTTCAACAATGGTATCATTGAGTTCACTACATGGAAGAAGACAGTACAATTACAGTAAACTTAGTAGAAATATTAAATATAGTAGTAGAGCAATATTGAAAATATAGTCCAAATGCTAAAGAAGAATATATCGAGAAGTGTTGAAATGCTACACTCAGGTGCTTGCATTCGTATGTGAACCACTGTTGTTCATGCATATGCTTGCAATTACTCTCCTGTGCAACATCTATTGTGACATCAGGTCAGTGGAACTTTTAAGGCATCAAAGCAACAAAAATTGCTTGCTCAGATCATTAAGCCTAAGCAATGTACATTTGAACCATTTCTGTATATCCAAGGGTCTGTTCTCTCTTTTTTTTTCTTCTTTTTTTCTTTTCTCCAGATTCACTTCTTATCATTTCAACTATTTATCCCGTCATAAAACAAAAGTTGTCACCCCATGGTCAATATCACCATGTCATTTTTATTTCCTTTACAACTGAAATGACATAAAGAAAAGGGGAAAATATCCATGCTACTTTTTCTCCTTTCCATCTAAAATTTTGGGTCTCTAAAACCAGAGCACAGTGAGCCAAAAAAAAAAAAGAAAAATTAAAGTTGCTGATAATACCATCTATGTACCATTGTGAGTCAGTTTTAAATCACCAACTACTCTAAAAGCTTGAGTTGTTAAAGAGGGTGTAACTTAAGTCTTTAATCCTCCAACACAACCCACCACGAGTGGGCTAACACGTTCACCAAATATAATTATCAGGATGAAGACATTCGAACTTAGGAGCTTTACCTGCTCAGCTACCATGTTAAACCACCAACTACTCTAAAAGCTTTAGATATTAGAGAAGAATATGAGTTAAAATTTAATCCCCCAACACCGTACAGCTAAATCCTAGTATATAGCATAGTATTTGGACCTAGGTTATAAATCCATATACATAGGATTTTCAGAGATTCATTCCTCATATTCATGACTAAAATGGCCATAACTATATGACACATAAAACCTCCACAGCAGCTTGGAGTGAGTTGGTTATATAAACAACCAAAAATCATGATGCTGAAACAATAAGAGTGACATTTTATAATTAAACAAAGAAAATATTGAGAAACTGAACTAAGAAAGCTGAGACAACCTTAATAAGTTGCAGCAGCAACTAAATTCATTATTGTTTCACAAAGATTTCACGCCATTAGATTATTTGAGGCAACGTCAAAAATTATCTGAGGGCAAAGCACGAATAACCTTTCAATTCCCTTTTCTCATATCTTTTTCTTTCAAAGATATCCACTAGAAAATATAATAATTTAGCATATAAAAATTCATTTAAGAGAAAGCTACTCTCCCACTTATTATTAGATAAATGAGAAAAAGGGAAAAAAAGTTTCCACTAGCATGAGCTTCCACACACATAAATAAGCATTTAGAATTCTTTATTGCAACATAACAAAGACAAAATTCTAGGACAAAGCATATTGCAGCACAACAATATGATGTACACCTTACAAAGGTTTCAGCCCATTCTTGGGACGTGTGAGTAGTCACATGCATGAAGTTATGGTTGTGCCGCTTTTCTCTTTCATCAGCTGGCATATTTAAAGCATAACCAATTGAAGCGGCAACCTCTGTGACGTTCCAAGGGTTTACCAAAATTGCCCCAGCACCAAGAGACTGTGCTGCACCTGCAAACTAGATAAAGAAAAAGAAACAATAAGGATCTGACCAAACACTATAACTAATATGCCAGTTATCACGCAATGTATGCTTTTTGTTGATGACAATTTTTTAGTTGTTGAAACTAGAAAACAAGGATAAATCCTAAATTATAGGACTGGAGAGAGACTTTAGAATCAAGAGGGTTTAAATAAGTAGGATAAAAAGTGAATATATTGTATGTGAATTTAATAAAACTAGGAACACAGAGGAAAAGTAACGAAGATTGAAAATCAAAGATAATGAAAAGTGAAAAAATTGAATGAAAGAGAAATTGGAGATGATGTTACTTATAAAATTAAAGCAAAATGAGTTAAGTGGAGAAGTACTTTGGCCATCTTGTGTGATCGACATATATAACGCAACACAGAAACATGAAAGGAATCAAAACAACGAATTCCTTGAAAATCAAGTAACACGGGGATTACTAACCCAACAAGAGAAGATTCTCTAAAAATATTATTAATATCAAAATCAAAATATGTCTCTAATGGAGACTTACAGCCCTATGTATAGATATTAGAAGTCCTAGTCCTATTAGAATACAAAGTCTTAATTCTACTAAAATAAAGAGTCCTATTTAGAATAGCAAATAATAAAAATAATACATATTTATCTAAAATAACCAATTTGAGATAAGCTTAAATTTGGAAACTAAAGAATCTTACAATGACTCTGAAACAAAATACATGTTTTTGGCAGGTACCATATTTGTCCTACATGAGACTCTCCTATTTAAAAAGAACTCGTCATCGAGTTAACTGGATGTACACGACCTTGAACTCGTTCATAATCCAGTAATAATAATTGAATATTTTGAAGAACAATTAAATATTCAAGAATTTCTCCTATCACATCTTTCACGAAGTCTGTAATTTTAGGCCCTTGTTTTTATGACAATAGTACTCCTGTAATAAAACAAAAATTATCTTCTTGATCCAGCACTACAATTTCAATCTTCTTGTAAGCATCATAATCATCCTTCCCGGATTCAGGTTCACTCTCATCTTTAGCGTCTGACTAGTTACATGGGAGTTTCTTGCTCCTCTTCCATAAAAGGAACTTGTAGAATCTACTTGTGCCATTAGATTCACACTTTGATCAATTAATTATGAACTAACTTTTTTCTTCTACTTGCACACTACAGGATTTTCAATCAATTCTTCTTTATCATCCACACCAACTATTTCAGCAACATCAATAGAAATAAATTCAACTTTATTTTCTTCCAACTCCTTGTGATCATCTTCAATGAATGAAATAACTTGATTTGTACTTTCCATAATGTCGGATTTCTAGGGAATAAATTAGGAAATTCTATTTTGTGCAAATAAAATCTGAAATTACTATTTCAGATTTTAGTAGTTTCTGTTTTCTAGCCTACAGATCTGCTGATCTGATTTCATTTGCTGGTTTGGTGGCCTTCCTCTCCTATTTATCTTGTAATCGTCTCTCTTGAAATTCAATAAGAATGATTATTCATCTTCTCCAAAAAAACCTTCATGGTATCAGAGCCTCGTGCTCTTTTTCTATTTTGTTCTTTCTTTTGATGATGT
>CM018049.1:28011290-28128790 GCA_008638375.1 Nyssa sinensis
CAGATTGATTTTTCTTTTGTTTATGCAAAAAAGATTTAATTATGGATGAATCAGTATTGATGCTTTATTACACTGCCTTTTATGAGATAATTCATAGACCTTACATATTGGAATCATATATCATTGATATTCTTTTTCTCTCTTTCTCTCACTCTTCCATTTATCCACATCTTTCTTCTATATTTTGCTTCAAAACTTAGAATCAGATTGATTTTTCTTTTGTTTATGCAAAAAAGATTTCAGTTGCTACAATGATATGATTTATATATCATATCTTCTAACAAATAATTTCTTGACAAAAATCTATTCATTATTAGCCTTATCATTCTTGGCTACGAACGAATGCATCTCTCTCTTTGTAATAGTCTACGCCTCTGTAAATCAAATCACCATCTTTTCGGCAATCCTATAAGCTTATCTTCTGTCCAATAATATTTCTTTTTCTTTGAAAGTTTCATTTATTCTAGACAAATATTCAAATCGTATATCTAATCAAGAAAGTCTTTAGAATAAAACATACCGTCAAAATCTAAAAGTCTTTTATAATTGCGCAAAGCTCTTGAAATAGAAACATATTCACAAATAGGTTGATTGCGAGCTCCATCGTCAGTGCAATACCTATTATCTTCATGATTCTCTTGTATCCGACTCCAAAAGAGTAATAGATGTCTCCTACAAACATCGTCGTAAGGATATCTAATTCCATCTCCACCAATTGTCATCTAGCCAAGCAAATCATCACTCTGATACCAACTAACGTAGCACAAAAACGTTAAAGGAATCGAACATGGTGAATTCCTTGAAAATCAAGTAACACAAGGATTACAAACCCCCAACAAGAGAAGAATTCTCTAAAAATATTATTAATATCAAAATCAAAAGGTGTCTCTAATGGAGACTTACAAGTTACAACCCTGTATATAGATATTGGAAGTCCTGATCCTATGAGGATAAAAAGTCATAATTCTCCTCGAATAAAGAGTCCTATTTAGAATAGAAATAATAAAATAATAGATATTTATCTAGAATAACCAATTTGATATAAGCTCAAATTTGAAAACTAAAGAATCCTACAATGACTCCGAAAAAAAATAAATATTTTTGGCAAATACCATATTTGTCCTACATCAATTTACCTCTAAAATTTATATGACAAGTATTCGACCAGCAATGCATGTTGTATGGAAAAGAATGTCTAGTTGTCAAGAAACAACAAGGGCAGAAAAAGAGTGTGGCTGAAATGAGAATGTTGAAATAGATGTGTGGTATGACAAGTAAGGATAAAATTAAAAATGAATACATTCATGAGATGGTGAAAGCCTATAACAGATAAAATGAAAGATCATTGATTAAGGTGATTTGACTATGTGTAACGAAGACTAGTAACTGCTCCAGTAATGAACAATAACATGGTTCACATTGAGGGACATGCAAGGGAAAGAAGGAGACCAAAATTAACTTGGATTGAGATAGTAAAAAATATGATAACGTGTGATTTAATTGAGGGGGTGTCCTTAAACTGAGTAAAATGGAAAGAAGGGATTCATGTAGCTGACCCTAAATAGTTGAATATGACTTCGTTGAATTGAGTTGAGTTTTGAGTTTGAGTTGCATCATTCTACCAAATATAATAAACTTAAAATTTTCCTTATAAACCATGAGTTCAACTGTTATAATGCTCAACATGTAAAACTACAAGAACTCCATCCATTGATACTCACACCAGTGACACCAATGAACATTGTCATAGTGAAAATTTTGTGAAACTGCTCAACCACATCATTTTTTAAAGAAAAATACCATATGTAGAAGAGTATGTGAATATTATAAAAAAGACTTTGTGCAACAAAGACTAGTAAGTAGTAACTAGTAACTGCTCCAGTAAGGAACAAAGACATGGTTTATATTGAGGGACATGCCAGGGAGAGAGGGACACCAAAATTAACTTGGATTGAGATGGTAAAAAAATATGATAACATGTGACTTAATTGAGGGGATGCTCTTAAATAGAGTCCAATGGCAAGACGAGATTCATGTAGCCAACCGTAAATGGTTGAATATGACTTTGTCGAATTGAGTTGAGTTGAGTTTCATCATTCTATACCATATAGCAAACTTAAAATTTTCCTTAAAAACTTTACTGTTATAATGCTCGACAAGTAAAACTAGTAGAACTCCATGCATTGATACTCACACCAATGAAATTTTTTTGAAAAAATCTATACTATATATAAAAGTAAAAGTTGTTTTTGTTTTAAACTTTTTAAAGTTGACAAAAATAACCTCATTATATATTTTTTCAAGCAATTCCAATATAAAAATACGGCTACCATTTCTTTTTTATATGTGTAAAGGGATGCCTATACCGTTTTGTTTTTATATGTGAAGAGGGATGCCAGCCTAGACATATCATCTCATTAGGAGTCTATGTTTAAAAGAAAACATGATAAACCACACATCCCATTAGAGTCTGACTAAAAGAAAACTTGATAAACCACACATCCCATTCTATTAGGAGTCTTCTTAATTGTCTTCGATTATACTCCCCATAGCACTGCCCTTCATAATTTAATGGAACAGAATCTCTCTCTGCATGATTGCAGTGAGTTCTCTTAAGGTTTTTAGTGTTTCCTCTTAATTTGTTCGACTTATATGATGTTTGTTTTTATTATATAATATGCTTCCATAATTCCTTCTTAATTAGTTTTTTCAAATATGATCATAATTATTCGTATATTCCCTTATAGATTGAATTCTACAGTTGTATTGTCTTTCATATTTTGATATAATTAAATATGTCATATACGGGATGCGTTAGGTAATAAGAAAGGCTGCAGCGAAGACCCCTAAATGATTTTTTAAACTTTTCATGATATTCCTGAATTCCGATCTGAATTCAGCTAAATTACTCCCACCAGAAGTTCACATTTGTTCAATAACTTTAAAAGATTAATGGTAGGATCCATGCATGAAGAAAATCAGTCAAGAAAAAGTTATCAGAATCAACATCCAAATGCTAACATAATGACTTGGATTTTTTTTTTGTGATGATAGCATCAAGTTGAGCACACAATTATAAAGCAATTTTTTGAGAATAGTTTGGAGACTGCAAAACTGGAGTTAATTTTTTTTTTTTTTTTGATAAGTAAAGTTTTACTAAGAAAGGCGCTCGAGGAGGGCAAACCCACATTACAAAAGAGGGGCTGGCTACAAAACTAAAGCCTAAGATCCCCCAAAAAATCCAGAAACTTTTCTAAATACATAGGATATTCTTCCTTAATCCAAAAGCAAAGACAACACAAAAATCTATTTTTTAGTCTCCAAGGGGGGGTTTCCCCCCTTCAAAAATTCTACTATTCCTTTCCTTCCAAAGGCACCACATAAGACATAGGGGGGCCATCCTCCAAGAAATACGCAGCTCTTTACGGATCCCTTTGCACCACCAACCCGCAAGAACTTCTTTGAACGATACCGGCAGAACCCCAGAACAACCAAGAATTCTCAAAAGCATGTTCCACATCTTCCTAGCAACCTTACAATGCACAAGAAGATGATCAACGGTCTCCCCCTCTTCCTTACACAAGATACATTGATTAGGAAAATGATAGCCTCTTCCTTTGAAGATTGTCCCCCGTGAGAATAGTGTTCCAAGTGGCCGACCAAGCAAAAAACGCCACTTTAGAAGGAACCCTCGACTTCCAAATAGCCTTCCAAGGAAAGTCCTTTGTTGTCATACCCAACAAGTTTCGATAAAAAGACTGTACAATAAATTTTTTCTCCGGACTTATCTTCCACTCAATAACGTCTTCCCTTCCATCCCCGACACTTGCTATATACAATAACTTCAATAGCTCCTCCACCTCACCAGGCTCCCAATCAAAAAAATCCTGCCTAAATTGAGGGCACCACACCCTAGATCCACCCTCCCCAGACATATAATCCCTCACCCTAGCTTTTAATCCCCCGTAATGCTATACAAGATTGGAAATTTCTCCCTCAAAGGACCCTCACCACACCAACAGTCACCCCAAAACAGCACTCTACAACCCTCACCCACATTAAACTGAATTTTTTTAAGGAATTCCCCTTTCCCTTTTTGGATGCCTCGCCAAATACCACAATCATAACTCATTGTTATCCTTCACCAGCCACCCTCCCTCCTCACTCCCATATTTTACACCAATAACCTCCCTCCAAAGAGAGTTCTCTTCCACTGCAAACCGCCACAACCACTTCCCCAATAAAGCTTGATTGAACACCTTGAAATCTTTGAAGCCCAACCCTCCTTCTTTCAGACGACACTTGACTTTATCCTAACCCACTAAATGAGTCTTCCTCTCCTCCCCTAACCCACCCCATAAGAAGTCTCTCTGAAGCTTCTCCAACTTCTTCCTTACCTTTACAGGCATAGGAAAAAGAGACATGAAGTATGTAGGGAGACTATCCAATGTACTCTTGATAAGAGTAATACAACCCCCTTTGGAAATGCACTGTCTCTTCCACCCTACCAGCCTACTATGAAATCTCTCCACCACTACATCCCACACTTCAGTCACTTTCATCGAAGCCCCCAAAGGCATGCCAAGGTATTTGGCTGGAAACGACCCCAACCCACACCCCATGGTAGCAGCCAAGCTCCTCACATCCTCCACATCACCAACCAAAATGATTTCAATCTTTGCCAAATTAATTCTCAACCCTGAAACTGCCTCAAATCATAGAAGAACACACCTCAAGCTGCAAATAAAAAAATCCCTTTTCAGTTGTGGGTACATTTGTTTTAATGTGTAAGAATTAGATCATAGTTTTGAATAAATATTTTGAGTGGTCATACTAATTTGCATTCATTTGTTCCCGTCAAAAACCAACGTTGCACTCTAAGATACCTTATTTTCTGTTGTTTGAGTTATTAAAATTAAAGAATCGTGATCATATGTTTAAATCAGATAAATATGAAAGTAATTGTATATACATTATTTGTGTGGTTGGAAACTTGTACACAATGTTTCTTATTTAAGTTTATTTTTAATTTGACGTATATTCATATTTCATTCATAATCTTTATTTTTGTTGTGTTTTTTTAATAAATATTATGTTATCTTTGTTTTGCGGCTTGGTTGTGTATCTGGAATAAAATATTTGAAAAACATCATATTTACGTATCACGTTATCAACCAAATTTTTTTTTATATTTTGTGTTTATTTTTTATTTTCAATACTTCCTTTTAGAATTAAATGTGACAATAAATTTATTTCATAACCCATAAAAGAAAATTATTAATTAAATATTATTTATCAAAAAAATATTTAGTAAAATAAAGTATAGTCATTCAAACGTTAACATGATTAAAAGAATCTCTTTTATTACAAACTCTCTTTAAAAATTATAATTTTATTTGAACTCTTTTTGTCTTTAATTTTTTTTATCTGTGTTGCCTAATTCATTTTATAAAAAATTGAATTGTGTAAAACATAAATTTTAAAAATTTAAAGAAGAAGGAAGAACAAAATGAGTCGATTTAAAACAATCTCTTTTATTTAGGAATTCTTTTTAAAATAGATTGAATTGTATATGACAATAAAACTTTAGAAAATAAAAAATAAAATAAAAGATTAAGAATTGTATTGTGATACTCCTGCCCCACATCAATTGAGTGGGAGTAGTATGATTGGTATATAAGACAACACAAGTCTTACTATTAACAACTTGGGCTTAAGCTTTTGAGCCATAATATTGTGGGCTCTTCAGGTTGTTGGAACTGTGGGCTTGGGCAGTTACATTTATGGTATCAAAGCCGGCTCCCAGAGGGTAAAGGCTCCTAGAATGTTCGTTTAATGGGCAGCTGGGAGAAATCTAGATCTATCCCACGAAGACGTGTGATCCTAAGGGTAGGAGAATGTTATACTCCTATCCCACATTTGGGTGGGAGTAGTTTTGTGTTAGCCCTAAAGGTTTTCAACAAAGGGCATCTCAGTAATTTTGATGATCACAAAGCATTATCTAATGGATTAATGATTTATCCAAGTGACAATGCAAATAGGTTATATAGGTCAAAGAAGATTGTTGACCAAGAAACGAAAGTCCATCGAGCTAAAAGATTCCACTGAAAAGCATGTTCCAAAGCAAAAATCAAAACAAGAGGAAAGCTCTCATGATAATTCAAGCAAGGTGGACTCACTCAAGCCCAAGGATTCAAGTGAAGACTTTCATTTTTCCTTATTTTGGGTTTTGGGTTTTGAGTGACGTTAGGATTAGATTGATCATTGGTCATAAGCTCTCACTATTTAAAATGATTATCTAAAGACTAACCTCAAATGATTTTTTCAAAACAAAACATTTAACTTAAAGTTTTGAAAGATAAAAAGGTTTTGACAAAAGTACACTTAGAAAGAAATAAGCTAGAAGACACTTACAGTCTAAACCAGTCGACTGATTCTTAAAGCTTATTTGTCACACTAATAAAACCAGTTGATTGATCCTAAGAACCAATCGACTGAGTGAAGTTTTATAAAATTGCTTGAACACACTATCCAAATCAGTTGACCTCCTAGGAAATTCAGTCGAATGTCCTTAAAAGGCAAAATAAGTGTACAAACAAAACTAGTCGACTGAATGACCAATTGTTTAATTGCCTAAGCACACTGTCTAAATCAGTCGACCTAAAAGTTGTTGACCACTTTTGAAAGGCAAAACCATGTACAAATAGAACTAGTCGATTGATACTCAAAATCAGTCGACTAACTGTTCTTAACCAAATGAACCTCAAACTATCTGGATAAATCAGTTGACCTAATCAGTCGACTAGTTCTCATTGAAGTCAACTGGTTGATGATTCAGTCGACTGATTCTATCGATCTGGCACTCACAAATTTAAATTTTGAACAAGCAAAAAAGGGGGGAAATGACTCTTTTTGAAAAGCAACGGTCACATACTTTAAAGGGTTATAAATAGAGGTTCCCTAAGGCTTTCTAAGCCATCTCTTACAAGCTTACATTATCACATCTTTGCTATTGACTTTATATCTATCATCTTCTAAATCTAGATCTAAAAGTTCTACTCATCTTAAATACTCAAAGCTTACACCCAATCAATCTTCAAAGAGTGAGCATCTTATTGCACCAAAACTATTCTAGAGAGTGCTTATTGCACCAAATAGCACTCTCTTCTAGAATAGTTTTGGTGCAATAAGATGCTCAAAGAGTTGTGAATAGGTGCTAACCGATGAGGCAAAATAGCATATTTCGCTGGGATAAGAGGGTTGCGGTCTTCGCTTTGTAAAGGTTTGGTCTCCACCTACAATGAGGTCGCTATAGTGAAAAACTCAAGTGGGGATACTTGAGCCGAAGAAGTAGAAAGTTTTCCGAACCTCATAATTGTTGCGTTTGCTTTCTCTCTCCTTCTCTCTACTCTTATTTATTTACTGTGCATTTATAGCATTCATTTTTCAAAAATGAAAAGAAATCAATATTTGCGAGATACCCTATTCACCCCCCCCCCCCCGTCTAGGGTAAATATCTAGGAAACAGTTTGATTAGTATGGAGACACCACAAGCCTTGCTACTAATAACTTAGGCTTAAGCTTTTGAGCCATAATGTTGTGGGCTCTTCAGGTTATTGGGACAGTGGACTTGGGACGTTAAGGCTACGCTTGGATAATGATTCAGATATAAATTTTTGAAAAATATTTTTGAAAATTTTATAATTAATTTTTTAAAAATTGTGAAAATGTATTTGGATATGATAATCTAAATTAAAAAAAATTAAAATTAATAACTTACCAAAGACGTATCTCGCGTTTTAAAATTAAAAAATTGTGTTTGAAAATGTAAACAAACAAACCCTAAATGTATAATATAAAATAGATTGAATATTTTTTTTTAAAAAAAAAGAACACCAAATGCATAATGTAAATATCTTCTTTGATAGTAGCATAGTGTTTTAAAATTCTAACCCTAAAATAAATTTTGTAAAAAAATAAATAGAAGTGGAAGAAAATAATTAATTTATAAATAATTTTAGAATATTGTAAAAACTAAAAATAAATAAATAGAAGAAAAAACATAGAAAAATAAAATAAATAGAAATTTTTAGGATACAAAAAAAGTTAGGACTGTTACGGAATCAAAGTAAGGAAAATAGTTTTAACATAGAAAAATGTATAAAATTAAATAAAAAAAATTAAATCTCTTTAGAAAACAATTATACTAAAGAAATCACACCTACAACTTCATATATTAATGACTAACCAATTCTTTAGCAAGATTGCACTCATTTCATTTTACTTTCTATAATTCTTCAAATTTTTTTTATAATATCAAGATATGCACATTATTTTTATAAAATGATACATAGTAAAATATTGACTATTATAACATTCATTCAGTTATATCATTTTATTTGATTAATGATTATCACGGTCTATTATGTTAGATTTAGAAAATATTTTATTGCTACCTATTTGAGTCAAATATAGTTATAAAATAGTAAAAGATAAAGAATTGTAATAAAAAAATATATATATAAAAATGAAACGAAATAATTTTTGTACGTGATTTTATATTGTTATATTTTCATGATTTATTGTATTCCCACAACACACCATTAATTTTCCATCTTTAATAAATATATTTATTATCCTATTTTATTTTTTATATTAAACAAATTTTAATGATTTAATTTATTTTAATACAATTTCATGAATATGTTTTTATTGTATTAAGTCATAATATATTGTTCCTATATATGATTGTATGTTTTCATGTATATATACAAGTGTGTGCAGTGATGGATCCAAAAATTATGGTTAGAGGACGAAAGTGTAAGTTTTAGAATTTAGGAGAGGACTCTTATGAATATATATTACAAAAATTTGAGGGGGCTAACTCCTAACTTTTTTTAAAAAATATACAAAATAAGTAGTAAAATTATAATTTTCAAAATTATGGGGGACCTCTGCCACTTATGTGTGTGTGGTATATAAAGCGGTGGATCCAAAAAAATTAAAATTTTCTCTAAGTTTTAGAATTTTGAAAGACTAAGAATTGTATAAAATAAAATAGATTAATTTTTTGAAAAGAAAAACATGGAATTACAAATGCATAATGCAATTATCATGTTTAATAGTAGAATAATGTTTTAAAATTCTAAGCAAAATTTATATATATATATATATATATATTATGTAAAAAAGTAAAGGATGAAATCTAAATAGTTTTAGAATCTTGAAAGAAAAAGAATTGTAAATTTTAATTAATAAATAAAAGAATATAACATAGAAAAACAAAATAAATAGAATATTTTTTTGGAATATAGACAAAATGATGGAATTGTGTTACGGAATCATAGTAAGCTAAATAGTTTTAAAATGAAAAAAAATGTGTAAAAATAAATTAAAAATTAAAATGTTTTTATAATCTTTTAAGAAAAAGAATTGTACCAAAGAAATCACATCCAACTACTTTATCACAAACAAGAATCGCTTATGAATTATAATTATAAAACGTTGCAAAAGAAGATAAATAGATTTTTTTTGGAATATAGAAAAAATGGTGGAATTGTGTTACGGAATCATAATAAGCTAAATAGTTTTAAAATGAAAAAAAAATGTGTAAAAATAAATTAAAATTTTAAATTTTTTATAATCTTTTAAGAAAAAAAATTGTACCAAAGAAATCACATCCAACTGCTTTATTGCAAACAAGAATCATTTTTTAATTATAACTAGAACCCCATTTTCTGAATCCACATCACATGATAATAGTACTAAAAAGTAATCACAATAACATTTATTTAATTTTATCATTTTATTTAACAAATGATTATTAACATTTATTATGTTGGATTTGCTAAAGATTTTATTGCTATCTATTTGAGTATATTTTACTACAAGATTTTTATTAGCATCTACTATGTTCAACAATTTAATAGTATAATTTTACATGATGTTATATGTGTGTTTGTATATATATTATTTTATTTAAATATTGTTTTAGAAAAAAATGGATACACTGTTCATGTGCAACGCACGTGCTATAAAACTAGTTTTTAAAGAAAAATACCAGATGTAGAAGAGTATGAATATTATAAAAGGAAATGGTGGCAGCCATGCCACTGCATGACAAAGTAGTACTAAGAATTTAAGAGTAAAGCTCAGTATATATCCATGTATCTCGTGTAGATCAGGCCATCCATGAAACCAATTGCCCAGCGAACCAAAAAATAATCATAAATATATATGTGTGGATCCCATAAACCAAGCAAAATAAAGTTGCAGTTAAAAATGATCTCACTAATTAATAGAAGGAAATCTTTAGGAGTGAAGAATTGTCAAGGACAGAAAGCTGAAAAGGATTTGATTCCAGATTAAAGAAGAAAAGATAAGGGAACTGTAAAGTTTCAGCAACTGAAAGTTTTCTTAAACAATTGATGTTCATAATGAAGCCACGAAACAAACAACCACTACCTTAAGAGTCTCAGTACTGTAAGTATAATTTTATGACCATAAATTAATCCAATTATAAAAATTCCAAAGTAAAAGGGCTTCAGTCTTTTGAATAAATTTTACTTGAAGGTGATCAGCCCTTGCTCAAGAGCCAATGCCTCACTAAATTTGCAAAATCTAGAATCTTGATATCGTGAACTTCTAACAATTTATTTTATTTATTTTTGATTTGACAAGTCAAAGGAGACAGAGAAGGAGAAATGTCAACTTTTCTGCTGTACTTGCTGAAACTATAACTAGAAATATCCAAGTAGAACAGAACATAACAGATAACTTACTAGATGGCTTTCTAAAAAAACATAACTCACTAGATGTAGTAGGTGTAGCATATTACAAGGCAATTTGGGGAGACTCAGAAAGGTGAGTAGGTCATTCTCCCTGTTGCAACACCAAAAGAAATTTATGACTACACTCTAAGCATAAGAATATCATGCAATAGACGTGTCTGGAAATAACTGGAGATGGCAGAGTTATGAACGTTGAAGGTGTAAACCACCAACTCATCTAAAAGCTCAAGCTATTAGAGAAGGTGTAACTTCAATATTTAATTCTCTAACACACCCCTTGCGTGTGGCCAGACTTCCCACCATGAGTAGCCAACACGTACATCAACTATTATTATCAGGGTGATGGCAAGGTTCAAACCCAGGACGTTTGCCTGCTACCATGTAAGCCACCAACTAATCTAAAAGCTTAAACTGCTAGAGAGGTAACTTAAGTATTTAATCCTCTAAAAGATGGATTCTCTCAGCTTACTGAAATCATGTTGCATCGGAGACATAATATAGAATAGAGCAAATTGGAATACTACCGATGTAGTATCAACATGCAATAAAGAATCACTTCACTTTGTGTTTTAAGGTTTACATTTTTGGTGGAATATGTCAGCTAACATTATATACTTCTATCAAAAACATGTCTCTGGCCAAAAGTATCTTATTTCTTCTTCCTCTGTTGGTAGCCATAACATTTTTGTTTTTAGTTTTTGTTTTTTGTTTTATATTGATTGCGAATTAATAATAAATGACATTTTGGGTCATCTAACAAAGAATAGAATCAAAGATTAACTTAACGAAAAGGATAAATCATAGTCACCTCGCTTAGAATGAGAACCCCTTTCTTTGAAGCTTGGCAGGCCACAAACTCGTAGCTAACTAGATTCATTCCATCCCTTAAAGATGTAACAAGTGCTACATCTAACAAACAGAAGTATAAGAAAAGACAAGAATAACCATCGTAAGAATACAGCCTCAGAAAAAACAAAAGCCTGTGATGCAAAAACAAGGTAAATATGATACATTGGACAGATCACTCAACTGATGGCTAGTCTGATAGACACAAGCAAGATAAAATGAAAAATAACATGTGACAGTAATTGGCATAAGTTTGAGCACTTACTAAATTATTACAGTCATATTGTTTTTCTTATTCATTAAAGCACATGTGTGTAGTGCATTCCTTTTAAAGGTGCAGCTACAGAGTTGTTGATTTCTAGTTGATATATGCACATGGATGACCAAACACTTACTTACATTGTTTATATAGGCCTTTAGTGTGTCAAAGCACAACACCCGCACCCAAGCATGCAGATTATAGGTAGGTGTCGTATGAATAGATGAGCCCAGGCAAAGGCTTTATCAATCACCTAGGTGCTAGTTTGGGCAATGAGAGATCTAGTGTACAGGGCATGCTAATGTCGTACACGATCCAAGTTGCATTAACACTGATAAGAAAATCATTTTTTTTCTTTGATAGGTGTCAAGAGAATCACTAATCATGCACCTCAAGAAATAACAAAGTATTCAAGAGAAGTGAGTTAGACAGCAAATTACTAATAACAGAAATATTCCATGGTAAAAAACTGAAGAAGATTTAGAAAGGGTACATCAAAGCCAGAAAACAAAGGATGACAACCCAGAAAATAAGCAATATTCTTTGATATTCGCATTGATAGAAGTTCATAGAAAATATAGAAAATAAAGAACCAAGGAAGGAATACAAAATATGTAGTGGGTTGGCCATGGAGGCCTATGTGCACTGGAGAGATATAAGGTACTTATTATTTTCCTAAACTCAGATTTAATTCAATGATTGAGACTTAAAGAAATTTATAAAACAATGATAATGGATAATCATATTTGTTGACTCACCGAAATCCTCAAGATAGGAAGAAAGTTAGCTATGTCCTTGTCTCTTGCACATATTTTTTAGATAACAAACTTTAGACATAGGATTGAATATGATTATTCTTGTCTCTACCACACATTACAAGCCCTAATTCAGTTCCAACTTCCAGTTGTCCAAAATTAAATCATTTCAGAAGTAAAAAATGCTGAAAGTTCTTGCCTGTATTTCCTAGGTAAGTTCATCTCCTTTGTTTCTTGCAAACCTCCCAAACAAATTTTTTCCATAGTACAACTGTTGTCTTCTAATTTTTTATGATGTCCTAATTTTCTGTAGTGTTATCTGCTTATGTAGATTTTGTATGAAGATCATTGGCTATCTTATCTTGCTGGTTAGGAGAAAGCAAGTGCCAAAAGGGATGTGACTTGAAAAAGAGTTCAATCTGTGTCAGTTTTAGAGTTTTTCTTTTTCGTTCGTTTTTTTGTTAAGGTGAAATGGGTTGGATTTGAAGGTGGTTAGTGTTGCTGAATAAAGACAGAGCCCAGGCTTAAGGATACGGCCCATATGGGTGCTTGGTGCATCAAGGACCTTGAAGTATAGGAATCACAAGGGAGCTGCTCAGATTTAAAGGTGGTTAGTGTTTCTGAATAAAGACAGCACCAAGGCTTATAAGGATATGGGTGCTTGGTGCATCAAGGACCATGAAGTATAGGAATTACAAGGGAGCTGCCTCACATTTTTTTCAGCATACTCGTATGTTTGGTAATATAGCTTCCTAATCCAGTGTAAGCCATTTGGGAAGAGAATTGCAACTCGAACACCAAAGTGAACCTACTTGTGTATCTGGTGGAAAACTCGGGGCCCAAGATCATGAAGGCAGCTATGAGTGTGGGTATTGAAACACTTGACTCAAAAGAGATGGATAGATCTTATTAAGCATAGGCTATTACAATACAGTAAGAGCTGACCTTAGAAAGGCAAAAGTGATAGAGGCCAATATCACACACAAACTGTGATGGCACCATTTATGAAAATACACAGATCTGGCTCATTGCAAGTCGTAGCAATTGAAATGCTCAAATACCAATTAGAATAATCACATAAATAGCTATCTAAAATAATCAAAACACTACGGGATAATTGTTAGAATATTAATAAGGGTATTTTTGTATTTTGCAATATTTCAATAATATAGATACATGAAAGGTGTAGGAATGTAACTAACACATTCCATCCTCTTACATAAGTCTCTTTTCTCTCTTTTCACTTTTTTCTTTTCTTCTTCTTCTCTATCATAAACCCTAATTCACACAAACTATACAACTTAACTATAATCTTAATAGAAAATAGGCCCACCACGGCCAACTTCACGGTTTGTGGTGGGTTTTGGAAGGCATTTCTTCTAGCAGGGTGGGGCAGGGTCATGGTGGGGCCTCAAAGAAAAGCATTCACAATTCAAAAATGGAACTTCACAGACCCTAAACCTAGTGCACTTTAGAGATACTACCAGAAATTTAATGGACATTCAAACAAAGAATTTATAAAAGTCAATCAATTTTTGACTGGAGTTCTGAAAGTCATTAGACGATGGAAGGAGGCCACAATTGTTTTATACATGTACCTTTCCATCAACATGTCATAATCAATAAAACTCAATTGCATGCCAACAACATTTTTCGTATCTTACTAAAATATGGGACAATTGACTGATATATGGGAATGAATAAAAAAGCATGTACTGAGGAAAATGTTCATAAGTTACAATACGAGGAGCAAGAAAAATAATATAATTAAAAAGGGGGAAATTACAAGTATGTTTCATCCTAAATAGCAATTTAAAACATAGAACTTATCAAATTTTTCAACTTAAACGTATTATTTAAACATTAGTGATTCTGTTTTCTATAAATGCAGCTCAAAATGAACCCAGCGAACCCTAAAATGTAATTTTCAGATGACAAAACACAACTTAACTGGTAGATCCAAAACTCGCCATAATTAGTACTGGACCTACTGGTACAGAAATAAACAAAATTTCACATTGATTAATATTATTCGCCAACCTAACTTGTTTCCCTTCCAACAAATCCATTTTCCATCTTTGTTTATTCCCTCTAAATCAACAATGCCCACACATCTTCTTGGTCATTACAGAATATAATGATTAATTTTGGAGCTATGGCACAAAAATGAGTACCAGTGACAGCATAGAGTGCACATAGTGCGTGAAAGTCAAGAGACCGGTCCTGTAAATAAAGAAGAAAATTCTTTAGAAATCTTCACGTTGCTGATCAACAACAATGGCTGAAAAAGAAGAAATGTCAAAAAAAATAAACATATACTGGAGACTTATGAATGCTGTATGCGTGATAAGAAAAATAAAGCATGTGTTATCCTTAAGTGAAGTTTGCCTTCGCTGAACAATTTCTAAATAAATGCAAAAGAAATCTCAGAAGCATTATCAGAATAATAGTTTGCATTGCTACCATAATGTTTTCTAGCATATTACTCTTCTATATCAAAGATTTCTGATCTCATAAAACACTTCAAACAGAAGGAGAGTAAACTAACAAATCAGCATCCGAACATGCAAGACTATTGCTATGCAAAAAGTACCTAACTAGGCAGTAGCTATACACAATAAAAACTGGAATTGAAATGTAAAAGTCTAAGGAAGCACCAACAGCCAATCTCAGAAAAAGAAAGGAATAAAACTTAAAACATTTACAAGTTTAAAAAGCAAAGCTATATGAATTCAGCAACATCAAATGTATGAAATTTAGTATGGATAATTCGACTCAACAAAGTCTTATCCCAACTATACATACAAGTAGTATATGCATCATACACAATCATTTTTAAGAGAGCCCCAATTTGAAATTTTTACTCGACAGTTGACATAGCCACACTCTTGCATAACATCAACAAGTGGTAAATCTATTACTACATTAATATTAAGATTTACAGTTAGTGATGAGCCTATTCCATTTATATTGTAATAAATGGCAAATATCAAATATCAGATTTTTGTGCATCTAGAGAAAGATACAAGATTTATCAGTAAACTAGAACATGACTGTGTCTTCAACATGTCAACCTTCTGGCAAGCAAAATACATGCAGCACCAATGGTACATGACCACATAAACTTGGGTGAATTGCTTCATCAGTAACAAAAATTCAACCAATTACCGATTTGCTTATTCGTGTCTCAAGTGAAACACGCATTTAGGTATCACCCAACACTATGAGTCATCCATCATAAGTCCCAGGAACACATCCAAGTGAAGCTTAACATCTCAAGTGCAGATTAGTTATTGTCTAACATAACATTGCAGATGAAATATTACAATATATGAATGGTCATTTGACTCTATCTTCAATGCTAAAATAGTTTCTGAAAATGTCGTATTTGTCAAAAAGTTGTACCTGAATAATAAGAAACAAGTATAGCCATGCATGGAAAGTAAAAAAACATGAACTAATCACTAAGGTAATGGATTGGATGTCACACATTCTTATTTGAGGATATTTTTAGCCCTAAAAAAATATTAATCTTCTTCATGTATTGCTGAAGCAAATAATTTTAAATTTTCCAATGTAAACATGTGCAGGCATATTAGAGCTAACCCTAGTTATCGATGGTCCTATAAATCCAACTCATGACAAAGGGCATGAGAACATAGCTATCAGACCCTAAACGGACCCACTCAAAGGGCCAAGTCACAGGAAATCCTGACAGGTCAGACAGGCTGGATATTAAGAGTGCCCTTTCTGGATATATACAGAACTAATAAAAAGAAGGAAAGAGAGCTAAACATAGAATTTTTCATATGATACATATATGTTTTTGTATGCATGTGTGTGTGTTTGTTTATGTATATGTGGATTTGTAGGTCCTTTACATTTTTTAAATTTTTTGGTCGAAATGTGTGACATATAACCAAAAATGAGTGAACACTTGAAACAAAAGCCTGTTATGAATGGTTAAAGTGCTTGAGTTTTTGAGGTGAAAAATGATAATTCAACACTTCTCAGCTATGTTGTGTGTGTTCTAAATCAGTCATCCACCAGGTGAAGACAGTTCACTACCCAAGTTTTTGGACAACTTTTAAGTTTTAAATAGCTGCAGTTTTTTATTATTATTATGAACCAATCTAGAAAATGGCACCAAGTTACTGGTTCCTTGATTGGCTGGCCATGCTGGTCACTTTCTGTTAACTCCGAGTGAGAAAAACCATATTGAAATACTCATCCATTTATTATCTTCTTTACCTACATAATCCACACCTTCAAATGACATATGGTGTATCCTATCAAAATAACCACTCTAAACATCTAAAATGCCATATTATGAACTCAATTAACAGATGTTAGACTGATTGATGTCCAGAAACAGGTTCAGAAAGTTTAAGAAAACCTTATTAGCAAGGCTTTATTTGGTGTGGGGGAAAAGTATATTGTGGAAATAACATTGCCCCCCCACCCCACCCCACCCCCCCAACAAAAAAAAAGTTGTTATCACTGTACAAGAACATAGGTAAAACGATTTGCAACAGTTATGAAATTCTTCAAAATTGATGGAAAATAGATTCAAGCAAATCAGATGGGGATAGAAGATCCATTTGGCTCATGTCATTCAAGATCTTCGATTATAATATAGGTAATAATAATACAATCTCAATGATGTGCAGCGTAATCAAACAGCTCTAACAAATCTATTTTCCTTATTTCACTTCTGATAAAAAAAAAAAAAATTCATTATACATCTAGAAAACCAAACTGCCAAAATGTAGTTAGTGCACTTCTAACCACTGATTTAAAAAAATGCATATTTTCTTACTATGTCATATGAGAATCATCTGCTTAAAAGGGTCTTTGTAAATTATACAAAATGGAAGTAACAAAATCATGGTGCTTATAGAACATATTATAACCATTCTTGTAAGAAAACATTTCAGCTCCATCTTTATCATTATGTTATTCTATTCACAGCAATTCAGTCAATATGGTACAGAGACGAACCAAATGATGTATTGGAACAGCTGTAAGTGTTCCAAATCTTCCATTAATGCGTCCAACAATTTCATGAACCTGGCATGTCAGCTTTTGATCTGTCAAAGCAAGAAAAAATGAATGGATATAAAATATTCTCAATCAGGAAATAAGGAAAATGATACATGGCCTTCAGAGCAAGAACTTACAGGCTAATTCAGAGAACCCCATAATCATTATTATGAGATTAATTGAACAAATAAATTAGAGAGCTAAGCCAAGCTCCCTAAAAAAATGCAGCTATCAAAACAACAATGGTTTCCAAATAGGTTGGAGTTTATAAAGAACACTTCAAGTACCATTTGGAGGGTCCCCATAAAAAAGTATGCCTCCATCCAATAAGGTACCGTGGGTAGCCAAGAAGAGAGATGGAAAAAGAACATGCCAAAAGAAAGAAAAATAAAGACTACATTATTTGTCTTATTCAGAGAAGGAAAACTACACCATGCTATTCTATTGACTGGAATTCTTTTCTTTACCGGGAGATTTTTCTTTCCTTAGAAGTTCACTTTTCATGCATCAGATTAACAAAATTCACCTCCCAAATATTAAATTCCATTTAGATGGAGGAGAATTGACAAAATACATGTCAAGCAAATTGTTTCAAGACAGTCAAATTTTATATCACCAAATATGCGTAATCCCAAATATCAAACAGTTTCATCATAGTTCCAAATCTAAATTATTAATTTTTTTATTTAGTGTAGATTACTCAAACCTTCCCTGAAGTTAGCCAAATTATAGGGACATCCCCCCTTTGTTGAAAATATATAGTTGCCTCCTTTCTCTCAAAGTTTTTGTGCAATCGGCTCCCCCCTCCATAGTTGTCAAAACATGTATTGTAACGCACATTATTTTTCCAAAAATACTATATCATGTATCGTAATGTAATGTGTATTGTACGATACGCTAATTTTTTATAAATATATATATATATAGTTTTATATAGATACAATGTTTAAAATTATATAAAACAATTTAAACTCATTTATCCAAAAAAAAAAAACAATTTAAATTCCATACAATACAAAAATCAAGATTTATAAATAGTACAAGTTTCAAACCAAAATTTAATAATCCAAGTTTCTAACATAGTTCATCAATATCAAAAGTTAAAGACAAAATACAAAAATTCAATTTAATACATCCCATTTTCATCTCAATCTCCAATTTCAATGACATCAATATCATCAAATGCCAATAATTCTTCAATTTTTTTTTTTTCATTCTTTCTTAATTGAGAAAAGATCTCTAAGCATAGTTGTTAATATCTTACGATACACAATACGTATGTTACAATACATTTCGATATGGACATAAAACAATATGTATCTTATAGTTATGTCTTTTTACACCGTATCTTATAATACGCAATATGTATCTTACGATTCGTTTCAATACGCATAATACACGAGATATGGAAAATCAGGGTAAACAACATTGTTTTGACCCCTTTTTTGTTGTTTTGTTATATTTTGCTACTTTGTAATGCCTAGAGATGTTTCCTCAAACAAGAAAGAAAAAAAATAAGTATTTTGAGAAGATGTGGATAGTGAACAATTACAAGAAGTTAAAGAAGAAAAATAAAGTGAAAATTTGTTATCATATGATGATATTGATACCATTGAAATTGGATATTAAGATGAAAATTGGATGAAGTATAAAAATGAATAATTTTGGATTTTGTTTTGATGAACTATATTGGATGGATTATTTAATTTTAGTTTAAATTCGTAGTATTTATAAATATTGATTCTTGTATTGCATGAGATTTAAATTATATTTTTATGAGTTAAAATATATTTTTTATTATTTTATACACCGTGTATATATATATATATATATATATATATAAAACATAATACAATATATTTAAAAAACGAGACAACTATTCTTGTTATCACTTTTATTTTTAATTGTTGGATAAATAATAATAACTTATATATCTAATTTGTATGACAAGTAAATTAAAATGTTATTTATATCATTCTAAATATTATATATATTTATAAATGTATTTTTTAAAAATTACACAGATCTACGATACATGATACGATATGCATTTTTTAAAAAACGATACACCTTCCGATATACGTTTTGACAACTATGTCTCTAAGTGTTACAAAGAGGCCAAAAAAATTCCCTTTACCCTGATTGCTCATATCATATATATCGTGTTCATCGAAACATATCGTAAGATACGTATCATGTATCGTGTGTTACGATGCAAAAAGATAAAATTATAAGATACGTACCGTTTTATACCTCGCGTATCATAAGATATGGGCATGATCTTGATTATCAAGAATGATGGGGCATCAAGAATGAACTATGGGGCATCAACAATTGAAAAAGAATTATGGGTCACCAGCCACACCTACTTGTTAAAGGGCAACCCATTGATCTGCCCATCACCAATGAATTATGGGTCCCACTGGACACGACATATATATATATATATATATATAACACAAAGACACCGAATTATTCTCTCTCTCTCTCTCCTCATGTGCGCACACACACCCAAAGTTGCCTCAATTTGCCACTACGACTTAAACCTTCCTCCAAGACGAATCACATAGCCCTCTCAATTGGATTCCACCTCCATAACAATGGTGTTAGCCAACAACACTACTTAGAGAGAGAAAATAGGTAGAATTTTTAAAGAGTTAATTAGTCTTAAGTCCCTCAAAAAATGTTTAATTATCGTAGAGTCTAGACACTTTTTATTTTTGTGGTAAAGGTCTATTTTATTTTATTTTTTTCAAGATGAGACCCATTTTTAATTAGTTGGCACTTTAATTTTTTTTAATATAACTATAATAACATTTACCCAACCCACAATTGCCTTTTTTAAACCCACACACCTCTCAACTTTCATCGACCAAGCAAAAGAAATACTAGGGATCCAGTAGTTATAGAGGGAATGGAGAGAGATTAAGGTTTTGGTGTAAGATGATGTCTTTGAGAGACCACCCAAAGCAGAAGAAAGAGACAAAAGTAAAACAGAGAGAGTGAAAAGTGGTGATGATATATTTCAGAACGAATGAGTGGAGAGAGAGTAAAAATAATAATAAATATATATTAAAAATAATAAGGGTGAATGAATGATGCTGGTGTAGGAATTGAGAGAAACACTTCCTTTTTTTCTTTTGTTTTTCTTTGATTTGTTCAATGGACGTTGCAGAGAGATGATCACCTTGGTGGTTATATGATGGTGCGTTGGGTCTGACAATAAGATACGGAGGAGCTGACCAGTAATGACCAAACAACTTAACAAGGGAGGGAAACAAAAATAGTAAGTTTGAAATTTTATAGAGAAGGTAGAGAGTGAAACAATGATAAATTGTAGAATTGTAGCTAGCATTGTGTTTTTGAACTCACTGTTCTTTTTTCATTCCATTTTGCCATTGATTCGGTATATGCGTGAGAGACAAATATAGATTTATAAATATAGTGTATATATATATATATATATATATATAGAGAGAGAGAGAGAGAGAAAACAAAGAAAAGAATGGTGCATTTGTAAGAAATTGTAGCCTTTATGAAACTGTAGAATTTTACAGTTTAGCAAATTGTAAAATTTTACTTCCTTGTGCTTTAAATTCTGATTTATTTTTTCAACACATTTCTTCTTCCTTGAAAGTATATTTGACATCCAACATGTGGATCAAAAGCTTAATAAACTAACAACAATCAAGATTTTTCTTAATTTTTATAAAACTGTAAAATTTTATATTTTTCACTAGAAAGTATACAATTTTACACTTTCGCTGAGGTGAAATTTTACAATTTTAGAGCAATTTGTTTTTTCAATGGATCTTGTTTAAAAGATCTCAATGTTTAGAATCCAAATATATAAGTTTTATTAAAAAATAGATTTATAAATTATGAGTTATTGAATTTTAAGGTTTTGTAGTTTTTTGGAATTGTTCCAGATTTCACTGGAAGGTTATTTTTAGGATTGAATAATTAAAGGACTTTATGGGTTAATATGTTTGGACTTGGACTAAATAATAATTTTGATACTTTTCATGGACTGTTGGCTGAACGAACCATTTTTAAATTGGTGAAAATTAGAGAAGAACTAAAGAGAGAATTAGAGATGCAGACCACATCATGGCAATTGTGGCAACACTCCAATCACATCCTCCGACCACACACCATGAGTAATTTAATGAAGAGATTTCCCACATCATCATCTTTCTGAGAACCTACTACGGTACTACCAATGACGAATCAAGTTACAATCAGAGCTTTCATAGATGGAATGAAAAATTAAAAAGGGAATGGTTAATTGGGTTTGGCAATGATAAACTCTTGGTGTTGTAAAGATGCTTGTGGTGATGACGGTGTGGTGGTACTTGCTAATTTCCTTAGCTGAAGGGAATGGCAAAACAATAATTCATTCCATAGCAAGCAGGGAATTATAATTTGATTAAATGTTAACTCAGAGAGAGAGAGAGAGAGAGAGAGAGTGATAATTTGAGGAATCAAATCATAAGAGCAAGGTATTCTTAGATCATGGAAGAAATTCATATGGTGTATATCCCATTTGAATTTTAGTAACACAATTTTTTTATAGTGACTGTCTGTGTTAAGGGTTTAAGAGTCTTAATATCAATGGATATTAAGATAAATAAGAAAGAAACTGTGAAAGAGAGAGGTGGAGTTGGTGGTGGGGTGATACTAATGGATGTGTGTGTCAACAAAGATGGATGGCAGTTATGTGGTTGGTGGGGAATGTTCTGATTCATTTAGGAGGATAATTTACTATTAGAACATTGGTGGGGATTTGTTCGTTAAAAACTCATTAGAAATGAATGGCCATTAAATGTAGAAAATGATGCAGATAGCTAAATAGATAAAAGGATAAATTTGACAATTCCATATGAAGCACATCTGGGGCTTTGTATAATCAAGTCTTGGTTCAATTTGAATATTATTTATATTTATTTTAAATAATATGCTGCCTCAATTTTTTTTATGTTTTCATAATTATCATGAGTCAAGGATATTTAGGTAATTTCAAGATTTGATGGACATGCCCTGTAGTAGTAGTTCATGAGTTTTATGGCAGGTCAACTTCTGTAACTAGGTTTTTATATTGAGTCATTAGTTGGTTTAAAATAGTATTTGGTAGTCAAAGTTTCGAGTTTTCCTATTTTTAGAGTTGTAGTCCTATAATCCTAATAGAATTAGATGTAGTCCAACAACCTGAAAATTTTTCTTGCTAAGAAAAGTATAGTCCACTAAAGGCGCCACAGAAACAGGGGCTCAACCCATGTATATACACTAGATAAACAAAATATATACAAAAAATCAAGTGCAAAGGCACATATCGCCCAGAAAAATTACAAAAAGAATCTATCAACATAAGATAAAACTCTATATTTTTTATATGCAACACACACACACCTACACCCATTACCAACCAAGACTTGAACCCTACACCTCTCACTTTGGGAATGGCAAGAAAAACCATTCAAGTTAACAGTTAGTGATGGATAAACTATAATGTCCTCAAAAAGCTATGCTTCAACCTATGAACCTGCATCTCAACCCTTTCAAAATTCTTCTAGTTCTTTTCCACCTAAATACGCCATATGAGGAAAGGGGTTCTATGTCCCACACTTTCCTAACCCTCATCCCAAGTGTTTTAGTCCTATTCCTCCAAACTCTTCAACACATCCACTTCTACCCCTATTGTAAACCACCTCACTCGAGAAAAAGAACTAAAAAAAGGTTCACACAACTCCCTAGCAACACTCCATGCAAGAGAAGATGATTAACTGTCACCTCTTCTCCTTACACATATAGCACCAAATCACCATCCATTACCCTCTATGCTTCAGTTTATCTATCATTAATTGCTCATCAAAAAAGAAATGATAGCCTGCAAATCTACTGACCATGTGAAAAAAAAAGAACCACTTTAAGAAGGGGGGAGGGGGTATTTTACACAAATACTCGTAGGGAAGTCCTCTTTGCCATGCTTAGAAAGAACCTCATAATAAAATTAAAACTCAAGACCCTGATACTGGTTACTTTCCACCTGATCGAATCTTCCACTCATCTATGAAAGCTAACCCCTTGAAGAAGCTCAAGTAATGCACCACCAATTCCAACTCTCAGTCCAGCAATATATAAATATTTATATAATTTATCAATTCAATAGAGTGGAGTTTTAGAAAGTTGAATATTATCTTATGCTTGATGCAACCTTACTTTAGTGGGTGTAATCCCTAAGAAATTCTATGAGAGATTCTTAGATTCTTATCCTTCTTTTTCTCTTCTCCTTCTTCAGTGAAGTTACTATCTCGTGTTATTGTTTTCAACCCTATAACAGCCCAAACCCAAAACCTTATCATACCAAGCACTACTCAAACCTAACCCTTTCCCTCACAATTTGACCTTTGATTTAAGACCTTAAAACTAGTTGCTATATAAAATTTCCAACAACTAGTTTTATAAAAATTCAAGCAAGCAATCACTCTAAACCTAAGCCAATTCCGATCCTTTTTCGTCTCCAAACCCTTTCTTCCACCCTTTCAAATCCCACAAAGTCCCCCACTACTTTAACCCACCATAAAAACCAATCATTGACTACACTATTCTAATTGAGAAAATAAAAACTAATGAACATGGTAATGGTGGTTTATTAGTTGTGGGAAGCCTGTGGCGAGAGTGGGTTTGAGCACAGAAGTGGGAGAATAATTGAAGATGGTGGTTGCTTCAATGAGGGAAGGTAGTGAAATTGGAGTAATTATTTTGTTCCCAAGATAAGTGAGTGATTCGCAAAGTGATAACAGAAGAAAGCGCAAGTGTGAGAGTGAGACTGCGAGAGCAACAGCAAAGTCTTATCCCTTATTCATGATTTTATACATAAGAATTAAAAATGCTTACATGTCAACTCAACTCAACAAAGTCTTATCCCTTGGGATCGGAAAGCATGTAAAAAATAAAAAAACTTGGTTGTTGTGTTGTGGTACCTAACTCCCATGTGTTTAGAATGGGTGGGGGTTTAAGTCTTTGTGCCAACAGCTTATTAATAATTTTATTCTTGAATCATAAGTGTGCTCCAGTCCAGGTTGAATCCAAATGGAGTTGGATCAGGTGCACACAAGGTGTATGTATGCCAGCCTAAGTTGCTTGTGAAACTGCGGGAAAAAAAAAAAGAACTATACCGCCATTCTTGGATCTGCTCACCAAGACAAATTAATCTGCGCTCCAGATATTTTTAATCCTCACATTAGTTGCAGATTTTCTTACAGTCCGCAAGTTCATGAATTGAGAGTGGGAGGGGGGGCCTTCCCAAGCAAATTGGGGCACTTAGATCCCAAGTAATAGAGAAAATAAGGAAAGAATAAAGGGAAATGGTGAGGGTAGATTGATCATTCCATATACTTCAATAACAGTATATCTGTTTTCATTTTTTTAGTTTGACTTTGTCTTTAACAGGAAGGTAAAGATGTAATTTCATCATTGACATTAACACCATCTTGCCTATAACTCTAACAAGGGAGGTAAGTGTGATTTCCCAAAAAGGAGGAGATGTCACATTAAGTAGGTCTAACCTTAAGAAAGCCCAGTGTAATTTATTTTTATATTTATCTTCGAAGGAAACCTTTGTAGCAGTCAAAAGCTTCCAACACACCATAGATATATGAAACTTATCAAAATGTACTCAATTATCTATTCCTCAAGACTTGTTTAATTTTCAACAGGCTTCATTTTTCATACACAATTAACTTTTCATTCATTTATATGAACAGAAAACGAGAATATTAGGAAACTGAGACATGCACCATAAATTTAATGTGAAATCCATGAGATGGCCCCTTTGATACTTAAAAACATGTGACAACTGAAAGCACTATAAGAAGAAGAAACTAAGTTCAATAAGTAACATACACTCAGGAACATCAGTCCTTGTTGGCACAGCAATTTGTAGCAAAACTACTTTGTCTCGCCAATCTGGATTTTCTTCAAGGAATTTTTCAAATGCCAAAATCTTTTGGGGAATTCCCTTAATCATGTCAAGACGATCAACACCTAACATTACCTGTCCATACTCAAGATAGTCATGAACAAAGCATTTGTGAAATTGAACAAAATGGTAGAAGTGGTCCTATAGAGGATGCCTATTTACATTAAAGTTTGGTGAAATAGCAATAAATATCAGAGAGAGAAAAGGTACATTTTGGCAATGCTTAGAATTAGAGAAAGTATAAAGATCCAAAGTAGAAAGCTCATGGCCATAACATTTGCATGAAACTGTGCAATTGCACCAATGATAGTGGAAATGATGTTTGTAAGAGACCCATGGGAACTTAAAATACATAATTAAGAAAACATAACATTTATAAAATAGATAATAAAAAAAATTTGAATTACAGAACATTTGTTATTTCCATTGTACAAATCATCTTACTGTAGATTCACTTAAATGACAGACCAAATCATTGAATACACAAGTAAAAAGCCAAAAAAATTTAAAAAATATTAGTTCAAACATTTTGAAATAACTATGTAGTATTATAAAATTTGTGAACCCAAAAGAAATATTTAGGGATGATGTACAGAAAGAACTGTAAATAACCCCCCAAAAAAAGTTTGTTTTACCTGGAAATAGTTTGTTCTTGAAGGCTAATGCTGCCCATGAATGATGGACCAAAAAAGAGACCAAACCAATGATCAAGTTGTTTTAGCCATGACTGCCCCACAAATGAAGGAAGATATTCAAGAACTCCAAATAAAATGAGAGAAGGTTATCTTGGATTCAAATTCATATTCTCTTGAAATGTGCAAATAGAATGGGAAGCACCACCAATTTTAGATGTTTATATAAAAGACAAATGTTTAATTTTTAGGAAGAATCAAGATCTAACTTTACTACTTTTTAGGGAAAGATGAGAGATGAATTGCTTGAAATTAGGATTAAAAACGGATTTCATGATTTAAATAATGAAAATTATAAGATGTTACAATCATTAAGTTTGAATTGACAAGTCGTTTTGAACACAACCACCAAATTCTTCATTAAACTATTGATGTCAGATGGCATTAGAGAACTCAAAAAAAATAATGCTGCCTTTGATTGGGTTTATGCTAGGCTTAGGGTTCAAAAGGATGGAAGAAAGATGGAAAACAGTTGGAATTTACTTGGTCTGGAAAGATGATAGGTTGATGTAATTTCATCAAAAAAACATGTGTGCTGGAATGTAATGGATTGCAAGTATTTTGGGGTTGAGGTTGTTCAACTGAAGGCCAGAAATAGTGAAAAGGGTTAGATTCACATAATTAAAATTTTAGGATGAAAAACTAAAGAAATTAAGGATTGATTGTGCTTAGAATACCAAGACTTGTCACCGAAAAAAAAAACAAAGAGAACCTTGAGACGAAGAAGAAGAATCTACCAGGATGGGAGTAACTCCTTTTCTGTGCCTTTTAATATAATTTCTTTTACTTACCAAAAAAAAAAGGAAAAAAGAAATCTCTTATAGAATCCTTGACATTTCACCTCATAATTTTAGGTTGCAACACACATTATACAACCTAAACCTAGGACAGGATGAATTTTAAATTTTCAAGTAGTAAGACAATTCTATATATACTAAAAACCACATATACAGATCCAATAATATAATTAGACCCACTATAAGATTTATAAACAACCATGATCTTTACAGCCCATGAACAAAAAACCCTAAATATACCAAATTACCTATGGCTCCTAGGAAAAACATAAATAAAAAAGAACCAGTAGCACATTAACCTAAAACAATATAAATTAAGACTTCATCACATTCATGGACACTTCCCTTGAAGCAACAAGGCCTCTAGATTATCATGGGGCCCACTAACTCTTGTTGGGATTCCACCAAACAGCTATCATATTCATTAGCCAATCAGTATGCGGCATTAATTACAATGATCTTCTCTTCATAGAAATGTATCATTATTCATTAATTCAATATGCTATCAAGTTTACTTTTGAAAATGAAAGTTTATGAAATTAAGGGTTACAAACTTGTCAAAGAGGATGGGTGAACCTAACAAAAGTTTGATTATTTCACCCAGTCAATAAAATTCAAATTTCAGAAAAGGGGAGACAAAAGCAATTGAAATCAGAATGGAAAGAAGTAAAATGCCAGAGTTCAAACAACAATTGGAGTGCCAACAATGACTTATGACCTCAAGACTGAGCTCTACACAACCAGGGGATATTGGTGCAGCCATATGATTAAAAGCACCCCTTCACCATATCTATTAATATGATAGTGGCCATTGGATATGGAGTACTGTTATTAATCATAACAAATTTCAGAAACATTTGACATCAAACAGTCATCCTGGAACTTAATACTAGAAATTACTGCAGTCAACTAAGTGTTTTTAAACTTCAACTACATGGTTTTCAAAACAAGCAGCACTTATGTTATTGTTGGTTGTTAGAAGTCCAAGTGCTATAAAAGATAGTGAAGGCTGCACTTCCTTTATGTTGTGAATGAAAAAATAATAATAATCTGGATAATACCACCTTTCAAAAAATAAAAAGGATTCTCTACTTACTGGAAATTCTTCCTCGAGAAGCCTACTTTGGCATAATTGATGTTTTCACGGAAAAATTTCCTGTTTATTCTTCCATAGAAGTGCTCACATTGCATCATGATTGTTACAGATTAATTCATAATGTCTATTCATAACAAGAACATGGATAATCCTACTATAACAAAATATAAAACACTATCTCGGATTCATGAAACTATTTCTTACTTTAGATATTAAATATAGAAGATCGATCAAATATCAGCAGTAGCAATAAAGGTAATCATCTATCTCTACAAAATTTCAACAAGAATCAAGCTTAGAATTTGTTTCCAATCACATACGACTGTGTGTCGTAAGAAGCGTGCATAGAATAACAAGGTGATTTGCAGAAACTTATCTATCAAGAAAGAAATGCACAATTGTTTTCTAGAAGATCAAGATAAGATCACTGTTTTACTACCACAATGTTACATGAGCTTTGATGAACTTCTGAGTCCTAGTAACAATGGTTCTTTCATATAAAAAAAAAAAAAACAGCACCTACCTTTCGGCCAGCAAATCTTTCTTTCAATTCTTTGATGTGATCCTGGACTTGAGGGAGTTCAAGGGCTCGAATGAACCGATCAGAATCTATCCCAATAGGAAACTTTAATTACAGGCTCACAAAAAACAAAAGTTGGTGTCAGGATGATGGATTAAGGGGCTCCATAAAAAATCTAATTCCGGCATAAGCTTGCGGCATTAGTAAATGAATCGCTTGCATAGATTAGAAAGAAAAAGATGATGAAACAATCAGCCAATATATTTACCGCAGCCACACGAGTGAGCTTTCCTTGATCCTCTACTCCTTCAGGTGTACCCTCAAGGCCAAGAATACGAGTACAAGCACTGACAAAATGCCTCGCGTAATCGTAAGTGTGGAAGCTGGAAGTAAAGAAACTCATGTGACCTTAAAAACTTAACAATAAGCAACTAACTTGACAAAATTATGATCACTACACAAAAAAATAAAAAATTAAAGGAAGAAGAAGAAGAAGACACTAGGTCCAGTAAAGGATTAACCAGTAAAATTATGATTCATCATGCCCTTGTCACAATAAAGGGCTTTTGATTCCTGGATAAAGAAATCCTAAGTGGGTAATGATGGCAGATAATATCTGGTTACTTTGACAAGAGTTTGGATTAGCAAGAGTTCTAGATCATACACAATGCACACACAGACAGCATAACTTGATATTTAGGCATATGAATGTAACTCTTTGAATGTTTCCATACTAATGGTCCTAAATTCTCCATCCTTTTAGGGAAAGCAAAGGAAAAGAAAAGGAGAAGAAAAATCAATCTTCATAGCATTATGCTAGAAAATTAATGCAAACAGAAACAAAAACACTCAAATAGCCCCATACCTGTATGACAGTCCATATGCCAGCAGTTCCCATCTCCCTCACCACATATCATGGTAAGGTTGGAATTGTTTGTTAAAATTCGTAAGGTTGATGATTTCTTCTTGTATTTTTGTCAAATTTTTATTTTACATTTTTCTTTGAAACTTTGGGTCTCGTTTTCAAGAAAAAATTGCACTCGTTTATTTGGTCTTAAAGAAAAGACTTTTAAACTTTAATTTTAGGGTTATAGTGACTAACACATACATTAAATCGATGCCACTTCATACAGGCATCAATAAAAGCGAAGCAATAGAAAAGGAGCAGGACAGGAGCTAAAAGAGCACAAACAGGACCCATCATATCAGTGCAAGGGATGAGATGGATATGGAGACCTTCATGGTTACATCATTAACACATCAACAAGATGATGCACAGCTTAGTGGTGAACCACTTTGGTCAAAAGGTTGTATTGTTGAACTATGACACCATGACAATACTCAAACTCAACAAATTGTCCTCCCAAATACGAGGGGTTGACTGCATAAATTTTTCTTCTCATCAACCCTTTGGACATCCATGATCCATGTCCTTCATTTAATCTTTGACCATGTTATATCACAACCCCAACCCACATTCTTTTTGCCTTTTTCTTGTACTTCTGGTGCATTCAACTTCAATCAAATCATCTCTATATGATGCATCACTCCAGCCAAGATTCAATAATGCGTGTCCTAGTAGGCATTGCCCATTGTAAGAAAAAAATTTAGGATTCATACTCATAAGGTTTAACTATATGTTATACTTATAAGTTATTCATTTGTATAACACCCCTCTTGTTTTATGGCATGGGAAAATGATGTGAAAGATAAGACACAAGGCAACACACTGGCAGAGTTGTGGCATTCTTTTTTTGTGAGGTCATGACCTCATGCTAATGTCAAAAAATTTTGTTGTCTTCAATGTTGTTCTTATGACAATCATCATTCTTCTAAATAGGGAAGTAATGCTCGAAAAATTAAATCCAAAAATCTTTTTAAAAAATCCCTAAGATATCACTTACCCCATAAGGAAAAAATATTTCATGCGTCTTTGAAAGTTATATACAAACAATTCTATCCACAATCCATCAGCCAATTCAACTTTGATACTCCCTTTGGTATATGGGTAAGAAATTGAAAGGGAGTGTAGGAGAGATAGGAAAGGAAAGCTATTTTTTCCTCCTTTTGTTTGGTTAAGCAAGAAGGAAAGACGGTGTTCCTTGATTGCTTGCCATTTTAGCATGATGTTGTTCTAGCTGCCTGCCCATTTTGCCATGATGTCATTCTTATTGCCTACCATCTCATTAATCGCATGCCCTTTGTTGTTCTAAATCGCCAAGTCTCTTTTCTCTCTTTTATATCTAATCTTTCCCTCTTTCCACTTCCTCCTCCTATGTTTGGTTGCATTTCTGTTGTTCGTATTTTGGATCCGGTCACAACATATAATCTCCTCGAGCTTGCAAATGTACTTTTCTTAGGTATTCCAAAACTCAAAAGGGTATCATTGTTACAGTGTTGAATCTCAACCCTACTTAATAAGTGTTGATGTTACCTTTTTTTAATCCACCTCTTTCTTTTCCTCCTCAAGGAAACACTTCCACATATCTCATATCTTATCATGAGAGGAGTCTTTTGTACCTTTTCCCACTCTTCCTTTGACTATTTTTTCTTTTCCTATTTCTCTGTAGATTTATAAGTGATCCCATGATAGGCACATTGTCTCTTATAGTCCAAATGCCACATCTTCCATGACTGAGGTTCTTGCTTCTTCCTCCTCTACTCCTGCCCCTAATGATTTATATTGCTTTGTGACAAGGTAAACACACTTCTCCCAGCATCCAATTGCTAATTTCGTTTCTTATACTTGCATGTCCAGTCTTTTGTAAACTTTTGCTTGTGCTTTGGCCTCTCTTTCTATTATCACTTTTTATAAACCGTTAGGCACGGTCATCTTCTTGCTGGAAATATGATAGGCGCATTGTCTCTTATAGTCCAAATGCCACATCTTCCATGACTGAGGTTCCTGCTTCTTCCTCCTCTACTCCTGCCCCTGATGATTTATATTGCTTTGTGACAAGGTAAACGCACTTCTCCCAGCATCCAATTGCTAATTTCGTTTCTTATACTCGCATGTCCAGTCTTTTGTAGACTTTTGCTTGTGCTTTGGCCTCTCTTTCTATTCCCACTTTTTATAAGCCGGCATGATCATCTTCTTAGCTGGAACTATGTTATGTTATGGATGAGAATATAAGAGCTTTTCATAAGGATAAAACCTTGGAAAACAAACAGTTGGTTGTCGTTAGGTATACACTATTAAGTAATAATTACCTTCCAAACAGTTCTATCGATCGTCTTAAGGCTTATTTGATTGCTAAAGGATATACGTAGACATATGTTGTTGATTATTTTGAGACATTTTCTCCTATGGCACCCCTCAATTCTATTCAGCTTTTACTTTATGTTGTTGTTAGTTGCTATTGGCCCCTATATCAACTTGATATCAAGAATACTTCCCTCCATTGGATCTTCGGGAGGAAGTCGATATGACTCAGCCTCCTGTCTATATTGTTGTTGCTAGTGAACATCTTGTACGTCAACTGCGAAAGGTTTTGTATGGTCTCAAGTAATCTCTTCATGCATAGTTTGATTGATTTAGTGTTGTATTTACTTTTGATCATTTAGTATTTTTTCGTCACTCTTCTGCAGTACCATTATTCTCATTGTTTATGTGGACATATTATTATCTCAACGAGTAATTTTGTAGCTATCTCAGCTATGAAACGCTATCTAGGCCAAACACTTTCATACAAAGGATCAAGGTGATCTACGTTATTTACTTGGGATTGAAGTTGTTTATTCTCGCCAACGCATTTCCCTATCTCAACGAAAGTATGTGCTTGATCTTCTTTTTTAGACTGATAACTAAGGTGCTTGCCATATTCATACTCCTACAGATTCCATTGTTAAAATTGATAGTGAGCAAAGAGAATTGTTTGTTGATGTAGGTAGATACCGACGACTTGGGAAGTTAATTTATCTTACGGTCTTGGGTTCACATGTTAAACTTGATGGCGAGCAAGGAGAATTGTTTACTGATGTGTTGGGAAGTGAATTTATCTTACAGTCACTTGACCGAGCATTACTTATATTGTTGGTATGGTTAGTCAATACATGCAAGCTCCTCGTTAACCTCATTTTGACGTTGTTTTTCGTATTTTGAGTTATTTGAAGAGTGCTCCGGGAAGAGGGCTCTTGTACAAATTCTCAGCTTCTCTTTCTTTGGTTGGTTATAGTGATATTGATTAAGCTAGTCCTCGATATGATAGAAGGTCAACTTCTAGCTATTGTACCTTTATTGGAGGGAACCTGGTTACTTGGTGTTGTAAACAACAGAATGTTGTTGCATGCTCTAGTATTGAGGCCGAGTATAGAGCTATCACTCATACTGTATCAAAGATGTAATAGGTTCGCTATCTCTTTTAAAATCTTGGTGTGAGGTTTCTTCTCCTATGCAACAATATTGTGACAGGCAACTCTTTATTGCTACCAATCCTATTTTCCACGAGCATACCAAACACATAGAGGTTGCTGTTATTTTTTTTTGCTCGATTTGTTGATGAAGAAACAAATTTTTACGTCTTATGTTCCTAGTGATAATCGGCAAGGTGATATTCTTACAAAGTCATTATCTTGAGTTTCCTTTTGTCATTTATCTTCCAAGCTAGCATGTTTGATTTGTATGCTCCAACATAAGGGAGAGTGTTAGAGTTAGGTTATTATTATTTTGCATGTCTTTTTGTTGTAAGGGTACTATTGTACTTCTATCTCATGTTAACATATATATATATATATATATATATATTTACAAGTAGTGTTGTCAAAGTCTATTGCCTTGTCGCCTAGGCGATCAAGGGAGGCGATTTTTAGTCTTATCACCTTAACAAGTTCCAAGCTAGGTGTCTTCAAAGAGGCAATCGCCTTAAGCAAGGCAACCAGGCGATGGCCTTTTTAATTATAATATATTTTACTTGTATGTCCTTGTGTTTATAGTGTTTTATGCACTTATTTAACAATTTTGTAAGATGCATATCAATATAAAAGAATATAGTTATAGTCTACAAGTATTATTGTCCAATTTGTTATATTGTTATAAGTATTATTCTCAAACATAGTACAAAATTAGTCTAATAAACATTTAAATATTTAAAATGTTACCAAAAATTCAAAGTTTTGGGAAGAGTAACACTTTTAACATGGAAATTTTTTAAGTAGGGATTGATATTCTATCTTTTATAACTAGCAAATTATCATCATTCTTTACAAAATCTAAGTTTGCGCACAATAAAACATTTTTCTTCCATGAACCAAATTGATCACATATGTGAGAAGTCTTCTAAATAAGGCCTGATTTTTTAGAATTAGTTTAGATGTCTACAAGATTAGCCCTATCATGTCTTTCATATATTATTAGGACTAGCAAGTTTACGAAAACTTCTTCTACATAAAACATAGATAGATAACAGAACTTTAAATATTAATTTAGAAAAAAGCCACTAAAGCTTAAAATGGTTATATCACTCAAATATGTCATGTGTAACTTTTAGATTAAACTTTTTAGTGTTACATAATAATTATTTTAATGATAAGACATTATTTAACTTAAAAGTTAGAATTAATTAATTTTTAATGTGTAATATATATATATATATATATATATATATATATTGATTATTTTATTAGTTAGCGCCTTGCTTCACTCAGGCTAGTGTATTTTCGTCGCCTTACTTTTCGAGCAATGTGAGACCTTAACGCTTTAAGGGCACCTTTCACTTTTAACTACACTGTTTACAAGATGCAAGGGCAATCGATGATCAACCCTTAAGCTTTGTTTTTTTCCCTCTCTTATTCCTCCTCATTGTCTTCTTCTCTTCTTCTACCTAATCTTAGTATTATACAACATAACTAGATCCAAAACTTTACAAGGTCAAACAAAGCCTCTAACCAATAGTATTTGACTATCTTACTCTTTTATGGTTTCCTATATAGGCCTAAGACAATGAAATCAACACACAAACTCCAAAACTATACTTAAATAATCTCTATCCTACATAAATGTTATTTTCTTTTTTTTTCTTCTTGAAAACAACCGTTTCTTTTTTTATAATTAATATAAATATCTATATGATTACATTAGAATCAATCCTAATGTAACAACAAATTAATGTCTAGGTCGGTTGAATGAACATTGACTAATAATTAGTGAAATTGCAAATACTAATAGTATCATAAACAATAATAATTATTTGGACAAAAGGTAAACTTGCACCCATCTTGCATGCCCCTCCTCTACTTTAATGATAACCAAAAAGTGATGCCACATCAATCAAATGGACGAACAAATATGATAGGTTTTGGAATTCTAAAACAAAGGCTATGGGCCCCAAAATAATCAATAAACCTTTTTAGTCCAAAGGAAAGTGTCCATGGTAATTTTCAGAGTCAATATGTATATTTGTTTTCTATTAGTTTGCTTCTGGAAAGATTTATTTATATTTTATAGAGTTTTATGAGTAAGAGGTATTTTGGTAATTTTAATATTTGTTAGACATAAACTATGGTTGTGGTCCTTAAGACTTATTTTGGGTAATTGGGTCAAATGAAATCCTAGTTTGTCTATAATAGTCTCCAGTGCAAAGTTTCCTATTTTTGAATTTTGAGTCAAAGTTCTAATTGAATTAGGAGCAATCTGGCAGCCTATAAATATTCATATAATCTCTTTATTTCAATAGAGTTGAGTTTATGAAAAATTGAAATTTAGAAATTGTGTGTGTAGTGTTACTTAAAAGCTTGTGAGGGTGAAGCATAAGATCTTTTATTTCACTATTCTCAAGTTACTATTCACATCGTTATTACAACTCCTATTTTAGCCCCCAAACCTTACGGTATCAAGCATCCCAACCATTCCCGCTATAAATTGGCCTTTAGTTTAATAATAAAAACCACAAAAACGCTGCTATCCAGAATTTCCAGCATGCTAGTCCACGAATTTCCCGTGACCTTTCACCTGGAAAATAAAGCCAATTTCATCCCTTTCCAAAGCCCAAACCCTACAGCTTTTCTTCAACCTCATATCACCCAAAATATAAAAGCATTCTATAAGCAAAACCCACCACAAATCAACCGTACGCAGCATTGTTCCAAGCTCTCTAAAGCTATCCTACATAAAAAAAAGTCTTGGATTTACTTCACATGTAGAATTACTTCCTTTATAATTTGTTGCTATTATAAATTTATTAGGATTACTTGACCCTCTCTCTAACATGTTTGCGTTCTCATAATATTTGAGTGCTTTATCAAAAAAATGCATTCCTTAATGCTTATCTGATCATTTAAAACAAGATTAAACTAATTTTAGCAAATACGTACATAATTCAATAATCTAAAAGTTTCCCTTTTTTTCCAACCATTAATGGTGTCTATAAAAAATTAGTAGACATAACAATTGGAATTGTCCAATTTGTCTCAGCATTAATCAATATTGAGATATTAGATTCGAGAGATTCCCTCCAATCCCGATACATAAAACCTTATTTTATAGCAAAAGGTTGCGCCCCCATTCAATGTGTGTCACAGTCACAGCATTGGTAATGTTCCTCCTAGGCATGCAAATAGCTAGGTGCTGATTATAACCCTTCTAGTGATACAGAACATGTTGAGCCACAAAAGAAGCAATGGCATATGATTTGAATTGCCCTGGTGCAAAGTAAGAAACTTACCCAACTAAATCAGCAGCGAGAACAGATCTCAGCAGCTCTGATCGAGATGGAAGTGTCCTGTGAATTTCAGAGGAAGGGAAAGGTGTATGGAGAAACCAACCAACTTTCATTTTGTTGTTATATTCTTTTAGGCATTTTGGAAGAAACATCAGATGGTAATCATGGCACCAAACAACATCACCCTCCTCATAATGTTCATTTACCACATCTGCAAACATTTGGTTGGCCTTCTTATATGCATCAAATTGAGACTGGAAACTACGGGTAGTTGCAAGGCGGTCTTCTTGTGGAAGCGCAAGATAGTGGAAAAGAGGCCACAAGATATTATTACAATAGCCATTGTAATATTGGTGAACAATCTCTTCATCAAGAAAAACAGGGATGCACCTCTGCAGTAAGAAAGACAATTTTAGGATGGAATATCAAGCATCAATTTTGTAATTAAGGCGTTCTATGAACCTTTTCAGCTAGAGCTTTTGTAAGTGTTCTCTGTCCAATTTCATCAGGTACATTTACTCCAGCCCACCCAATCCATCTGGCTTCAAACTCATTGACACCTTTTAGAAGATAATCTCAGCGTCAACAAAAGCATTCCCATTAAAGATGGAAAATCCATGCATGTATAGACAATAAGCAATGTGTGCACAAACAACTAAATGTGTAAACAACACTATCATGGCTGCAAGCTTTGTGACACAAATAAGCAAGCATGTAATAGAAAGAAAAAAATGATTTGACAAACTGACAGGGCAAATGCAGAGCATCAGTTGAAACCAGAGTTTAGCTAGTACTTACCCAGAAGTGCAGTGACTAGGCCCCCCACACTCAATTCTAGAGCCCACGAGTCCTCACTCCTCCTAACTGCAGAGACAGGCAGCCGATTGGCCACCACCAACAAACGTTGCTTGAAAGGCCGCCCATCTTGTCTTTCGCATCCGTCACTAAGCCCTCTTAATGCGGCAACCCTTTCTAACAACTCCTCCTCACGGGCCCAGTTATCACCCTCATTTAGACCAAGCTCATTAAAGATATCCACCTCCCTGTTGCCATTGCCATCTCTTACCTCGTCATTTGGTTGGAAAGACCTGTTCAATTTCCTTAGTTCCCTTTCCCTCAAGAGCCTTTCCAATCTAGTTGTGGGTGTGCCTGAATTATAGTTATACTTGTTCCCAGGCATACGTGTGGTCTGCAACTCCACCTGCATTTGGAAATCGCAGTAAGATACTAAATAAAACCATTAGTTGACCTTGGTGCCACAAATTCCTCCAAAAATAAAAAATATTAATATTTAACCATCAATAAATGCAGAGTCATATGGTAAATTGTTTCTTGTGCCACACATTTCTTTGAGAGAATTGTTCATTCAGAACCACCTAAAATTAAGAATCAATAAAGCTGTTCATAAATTTATTGACTAATCAGTCAACATTTTTACTGCAGCGCAACACCCCCCCCCCCCCCCCCCGAAAAAAAAAAAAAAGAGTGAATATTTAAACACAGTGCAAAATCATCACAATTATTGTCAAATAAAATTTACTTTAAAAAAACAACAACAGCAGCAACAGTTCATAGATTGCATTCCACGAAATGGTTAAGGCAACGGAACTCTGATTCAAGTGAGAATATGTACAAGAATATCTGGAATTTAAGACTAGACGATTATCGGCCTTCAATCAAATAGCAAAACGAAAATTTATATTTACAAATGCAAATGTTAAAATATTAAAAGAATTGCTGTGAAAAAAAAAATTACCATCAAAATATCAAAGGAGCATATTCATGAATAATAAATATATCATCGGTGCAAACCTAAAACCAACACTGAATCAAATGAAAAGTACAGCATTGTAAACCGTGAAAAACGGATAAAATATGAACAAGAAAATTTGTTAAGAAATTCAAAGTAAAAATAAAAAATAAATAAATAAAAGAAGAAGAAGAAGATGATTGACGACGACCAGAACGATGAAGAAAAAGAAGAAGTGGGTGTTACCAAATTCTTTGGTAAAATGCCGATCTCTTCAGATGAATTCACCTTCATCATCGATTGCAACACAAACCCTACTTAGGTATAAGCTTTTAATGATGGACAGTCCATATAGAGACGAGAGCAAGTTGGCTAACGGATATTTTGGGTGGCTGTGGTAAGGACGGATAGAGAAAAATCTCAATACAGAGGAAGATTATCTATACATATATAGCTAGAGAGAGAGAATTCTAGAGAGAGAGTAGAGGGTTACAACTCACAAGTCACAACTGAATCCGAATCCTTGTGGAAGTTCAAATTGCTCACAGCTTTTTGGCCATGCAGGTGAGGGTGACACCAAAGATGCTTTCAAATAAATTATAATTTATACACAAACCACCAACCTTACCAACATTACACATTAATGTTCCGGATATAGTTTTTTTGGGTTATTTATACTTTAACATTTGAAATTTTGTCTTGATTTTTAAAAAGAAAATTAATTATTAATTATAATAATTTTATTTTTAATTTCATTTTAATCGAGACCAAGTACAAATCATCATTAACAATTATCTCAAATTTTTAACAGTAATTATTTATATATTAAAATTATAAAATCTTATTTGAAATTCGTATAAAATTATAGTGTTATTTGAAACTTATATATAATTACATGATACTATTTTAAAACACATATGAAATTACATAACACTAAAATATAATCAATTTGAGACAATTATTTGTAATTAATTTCAATTAAAATGAAATTAAAAATTAAAAAACTTAATTATTATCATTAATAATTTATGACCTTATTTAAAATTGAGATAAAATTTTAGATAAAATCCTAATTCTTTTTTTTTTTAATAGATATAGCGAGTGAATTAATGTTAGAAAAATTATCGTAAAGATTTTTATCCTACCAAAAAGGGTAGTGGTAATATACGGAAATATATACTAAATTAAATAATCTACCAAATTTACGGAAAGAAAATTTGATCCATCCAAACAATTCTTATTAAGGAGAATTTCTTTTTATTTTTTCCACTTAAACAACGGATAAGAATCGAACCCATTTAAACTTTTCAATCACTAGGCCAAGTGAATTAGAGGAACAGCCTCATATTCTCCGCAATACAGTTTTCTGCTTTTGTAATTTAGGAGAAAAAGGAAAAGTTTTTCTTTATTTTCAAAATTCTCTTATTTTATATAAAATGCTTAAAAAGTAAGCATCCCCATTCAAGAGTTGATTTTATCAATAAAATAAGATAAATGTTAAAATCACGCACGAGTGACAAAAATTTGTGATTTGATTGATTCATATATTGTACATGTGATATTGACGTATATAATACACGTATCAATTAAATTGGGAGTGATGACACTCACGACTGATTGTATCATTCTTCCTAAAATAATAATGCACTCAAGAACATACTGATCCAAAGAAGAAAAATGAAGTTTTATTTGTGCTCTCCAAATTAATAAAGTGTTTTATAATTATAAAATGAGATTTTTGAATTAGCCATAGACACTTTTAAACTCGTCTTTAAATAAGAATAATTTAATAATTTTATTTATTAAAGTGGTGTCTTTTAATTGTTTACAATAGCCTTAGTCGCAAAAAAACATTGTAAGCAAAAAATTGAATTTTATAAAAAATGAATCCATAGCTACAAGAAATTAGTAAAGCCTAAATTTTTTTTATATGTATTTAATAAATAAAGGGCTGAGCTATTTTCGCTCCGTATCTACTCTGACACTCTAAAATGCATATGTTGGAATATTAAAAAAAAATTATTTGTTTGAAGCTTGAGTGTATAGGGGAAGAGTGTGAACAATTATTTTCTAAATAAATTGTAAACATTCAATGCACATGACATGTATATGGGTTAAGTTATACTTGATTGCGGAAGATATCCGTAAATCGTATATTGCTTGTTATTACAAGTCAAACGTTGAATTCTGTATATGGGTTAAGTTATATCTAACTGCGAAAAATACCCGTAAATCGTATATTACTTGTTTTTATGAGTCAAACGTTGAATTCTGGCTTCCGTGTATATCCCCAAATTTCGCGAAGTTACACAGGGTTGGCTATTAGAGTTACCCCTTCAATCTTCACATTCCAAACCTACTAGAGAGGAAAGATTAGAGAGAGAAAGTGTACTATATCTCACAACCACATTACGCAGACCACATATCTACGTATTTATTTTAGATCTATATAAAATTTTGTTAGGATTCAAATATTGATCTCTATCAACACATGATAGAGATGTATCTGAATTAGGATAGAAACTTATCCCATCAGCCACTTAAATGGGTCTAGGCTCATTCCCTAGTGAGCAGATCTTATTCACATATGGGTTAATCCAAAACTCAAAAACTAACATCTCCCACTCGCTCACATAGGGCAAGTTATCTTTATGATTTTTCTCAATCTCTTATTTCCTCGTCTCCTCATATAGGAAATGAAACGTGCGACCTCATAAGAAGAACATACATCCTCAAGAGCGCACTTATCAAATCATCACTTGACTAATAAAAGTGCATTACTCGAAAGCATATTGAATATGCCCAAGCAAATTTAATTACATCGGATCCATCACTCTTCAATCCCTCAAGGAAGCAGTGCTACACCCCTAATATGTAATGCACTCATGACTCGTATCGTAAAAAAATATGACACAGTCACTCGGGCTACGAGTCACACTAACATGGTGTAATATTAAATTATCTTCCCTAAGTTCCCATATCAATCAGATTAGACTCAACCGTTTTCCTAGAAACGCCCTGCAAGACGATATCTTTTATCGTCCTTGGGAGACATTCTAAAGTAGCGACATTGAATATCCTCTTCATGACATAGTCTTAGGTTAAACAATGGCATAAGTAGGATCTAATGATCCAAGTGGCTCACACAATAGTGAAGTAGGGATTTATTCATCGCTCCTACTATTGGTCGATACAACACATATAGTATGAAATGTATGCTATGGCGTCATCTCACAAATGGGCATGTCATTGAACAAATAAGCAAAGGACGTCATACGAATCTGGGTCTAGTCGCTAATAATCGCCTAACCTGAGTTTCAGCCCAGTCACTGTCAAAACGGTTGCCTGAAATCTCACATTCGGCTATAACAGGCTTCATGGAGTTTGTGTAACCATGATTGACCTATACGTGAAGGTCCCATCTTAACTCTAACTAAGGCGACATATAACATTAAATGCTTGTGAATATATCTTGATCGTCTTCTAGGCGCCACAAATATAAATATCTTAGCTCGCTACGTAAGCATCATAGACAACAATGTCTTATCTTGCTCGCTATCTCAACGCTAAGGTGAATTACTCGTGTGAGTGGGTTGACTCTTAGCCTGGTGACATATAACAAAGATGTACACAATAATAACAACCACTCCATCAAACAACATATGTAAAAGGAATGTATATCATAATAATGTCAAATAACAAAATAAAGTGCACATACATAACAAATCCTACGGAGTCCTATACTCCTAACATGAGATACAAACAAATCTCTAGCAATGGGCTTGGTCAACAGATCAACCACTATACTGCTTGTGGAGATATGTCTCAAGACCATTTCCCTTTGCGCAAACATGTCTCAAATGTAATGAAAACGATTGTCTATGTGTTTGGATTTTCTATGATTCTTGGGATCCTTTGCATAAGCTAAGGCTGATGTGCTATCACAATAAACAAGCACAACCTCATCTTCATGGGTCCAAAAACCCAGCCTCTGCAAAAATCTTCTCAACCAAACAGCCTCCTAAACAGTCGTTGAATAAGCTATGTACTCTAACTCCATCATGGATAATGTTATGCATGTCTACTTGTTTCTATATACTGAAATGGACTTTCGTCCATCTCTATCTGCAGCCCAATCTGCATGGATGTATCCTCTCAGTCTCGGGTTTCCACCATGGTAGCATAAGGCGAGATCAACAGTCCCACGAAGGTACTGAAAAATCTTCTTCACTGCCTTCTAGTGATTTAGACCAGGGTTACTTTGGTAATGACTGACTATACCAACTGCATGGGAGATGTCTGGACGTGTGCACAACATAGCATACATCAGACTTTCTATTGCAACTGCATAAGGCACGGTGCACATCCGGTTCTTTTCTTCATCATTCTTAGGACACTGGTCTAGACTTAAGGCGCATCTTTTTTCCATCGGAGTATCAATTAGTTTGGAGTGATGCATATAAAAGCGCTCAAGAATCTTCTTTATGTAAGTCTCTTAGGACAAAATAAGAAGTCTATTTGAACGGTCTCTCGTGATCTAAACTCCCAGCACATAATTTGCTTCACCCATGTCCTTCATCTCAAAAATAAAAGACAACCACTCTTTAGTGGCAACAATGGAATCCATATCATTCCCAGCCAAAAGAATGTCGTCGACATATAACGAAAGGATAAGAACATTTTTCTTGGATCGTTTTAGATACACGCAATGATCTTCCTCAATCATCTCAAAACCAATGGAGGTAATGGTATGATGAAATAAAAAATGCCACTACTTAGACGATTGTTTAAGGCCATAAATGGAACGAGTGAGACGGAAAACTTTGCGCTGTTGTCTCTTGACCTCAAAACGTATTGGTTGATTCATATAGATCTATTCATTTAATTCTCCATTAAGAAATGCAATCTTAATATCCATCTAAAAAATCTCTAAGTCCAAATGCGCTACAATAGCAAGAATGAGGTAAATAGAGGCAAACCTTACCATTGGAGAGAATGTCTCTTTATAGTCTATACCCTCATTTTGGGTATAACCCTTTGCCACAAGACGTGCCTTGTACTTATCAATTGAATCATCTGCCTAACGCTTAATTTTCAAGACCCATTTGTTTCCAATGATCTTACGCCCTGACAGAAGGTCAACTAACTCTCAGACCTTGTTCTTCATCATGGAGCTCATCTCATCCTGCATAGCAACCATCCATTTATTCTTAGCATGTGAGGAAAGCGCTTCTTCCAAATAAGCAAACTCTTCCTCATTTAATGTAGCACATAAAAAAGAATCCCCTTCAATCCCAAAATAACGATGGGGAATATTTCCTCGTTTGCTTCGGCACATTTGAGAATCTTGAGTTTCTAGTGGTTGCTTACTCCTGCTAGGCTGAAAACCACTCCCACTATCTTCAGTGATTACTAGATAAGAAACTAATTTCCCACCCTCGCTTGAACATGGTAAGATATCTTCAGTCTCTTCCAACTCATAGAGGTCAAGACTCTCATTCATATCGCCCATGCTAGGGAAATCATTTTCAATGAAATCTATATCTCGTAACTCTTTTTCAGTTCTTCCTCCATCAGGATGTTCACCACACATAACGTAGCTTTTTGAGCTCTCAGAATATCTTATAAAGATATGCTTCCTAGCTCTAGGGCCTAGCTTCTTGTACTTATGGGATGCGTTATGAACATAACCTGCAGATCCTTATGGGTGCAAATGCTCCAAGTTGGGCTTTTCGCCTTTCCAAGATTCATAGGGAGTAGAAGAAACCGACTGTGAAGGCACACGGTTTATAATATAGGCTACAGTCAAAATAGCATCCCCCAAAATGAAATTAGGAGGTTAGCTTGCGCCATCATACACCTAACTATATCTAGCAAAGTTCCATTCCTTCTTTTTGTAACACCATTTTGTTGCAGAGTGTGTGGAATAGTCAATTGTCTGCGTATCCTATTTTCCTCACATAGTTCCTTGAACTGGTCAGATAAATACTCGCGTCCTATGTCTGTTTGAAGAGATTTTAAACTTTTTTCTTTCTAATTCTCAACCTCTGCTACAAAGCATTTGAAACAACCCAAAGCCTCATAATAGTGAACGATCAGATAGACATATCCATATCGCATATAGTCATCTATAAAAGTGAGAAAATATGAGGTGCCATGACGTGTTTTTACATTCATAGGGCCACCACAGATGTTTGAGTGAACTAACTTAAGCGGTTGAATAGTTCTGGCAGCCTTACCAAAAGGCTTTCTACATGCTTTTCCAGCCAAACATGACTTACATATAGGTAGGTCAACAATAGCGAGTGAGCCCGAAAGGCCTTCTCTTACTAATCGGGTCATCCTATCACGTCCTATATGCCCAAGTCTAGCATGCCAAGTAATAGAATCTATATTCTTATTAGCATTAGCAACATATGATGAAGATAAAAATGTATCAATTAAATCTAAACAGAAGAAATTATTCATTAAAGAACCATGTCAAAAAACAATACCATCTAATAAAATATCCATTCAACCACTACCAAAAGAAAAAACATAACCAAAATCCATAAGTGCAGTAATTGAAAGTAAACTATGCTGAATTCCAGGTACGTATAGTACGTCATGTAGAAGCAATGTGCGCCCAGTGCGCAATTTGAGTTGATACAATCCTACTCCTAATGCTTCTTCACATGTACCATTTCCTCTATACACGCAATGAAAATTTAGAACTCTATGATAATCTACGAAGCTCTATCTATCTCGAGTCATATGTTTTGTTGCTCCAGTGTCTGCAATCCAATGAGAGACGGTATCAGCAACAAGTATATGTGAACATATACAATTGTAGAGATTGTTTGGTTCAGAAGATACCTTCTTCAGCTCAGTGCAATCACGAGTGAAGTGACCCATCTTTTGGCAGTTGTAGCACTTCACTCTGGTCATTTTTTCTTCCCAACATGGTTGCCTCTGTGGCGTTTGGCGTTATTTTCTGTCTTAGATGCCTTTGCACCATTCTGCCCAGATTTATCATTTGCTTTGTGCTTTGACCCACTGGTCTGGTGCTTGCCACCTTGGGCAACAAGCATGTTAGTTTTGCTCACCTCTTGGCTCTCCGCTTTTAGCTCACAATGGCGCGAGATATCACCGAAGTCTTTGATATTCTCTTTGTTGGTCATGATCTGTTTCATATAAGACCATGAATTTGGTAGTGACCTTATCACAGCTTGTACTTGTTGCTAATCTATAAAGATATTCTCAACAGCTCTCAAATTACGAATCATACTAGACATCACCCTAAGATGTTCAATCATCATATGCTTGGGATCCTTGCGATACATTTTATACTTCAAAACATGACTCATCAGTCTAGTAATAGATGTACCACCAAAGTCAAACATAAGTTGGTCCCACATCTCCTTAGCTATTTGGAAAGTCCCATACTCTCCAATAAGGTTGTCGTGCATGCTGCTTAGCATAGTAAAACGTGCACCACGATCTTTTTTTAACCAAGTCTGATAGGTCTCAAGGTCACGATGGTGTTATGTAATAACCTGAAATTTTTTTTTTTATAAAATTTTCTTGGTTATTAATTTTTTTTATTTTATTGTTAATATTATTGTTATTATTATTATTATTATTATTATTAATGCATATGTGTTATGTATATATGGTATGTATATGTGTGGGATAATATATGTACATGTATATGTATATATGTATATGTATATGTATATATAAACAGTGCATGTGTGCACTGTGTGTGCAACAGGTCTGGTGTGTGTGTGTGTGACAGACCGTGTGTGTGTGGTGTCGTGTAAGTGTGTGTGTTTACGGTGTGTGTAATTGAGTGAAGGTGTAGGTATATGTATAGGGCAGCTTTGCATTTAATGCAAAGCTGCATTGTAGAGGAACAAGGGTGGCTGAACAGAGAAGAAGAGTCAAGAAAAGGGGCTGTACAGGTGGTGACTTGAGAGAGTGGATGTGTGTGGGTGTATATGTCTCGGTCGGTTGGAAAGAAAGAGAGAAAAGAGAGACAGAGAGCGAGAGAGAGAATTCTGGAAAGGAGAAGGGAATCTTGGAGCTTGAATCAGGCTTGGAACTAAGGAGGTGAAGGAGACGCACAGCTAGAGAGAGAAACCCAGAAAAACCGTGAGTGGTTCATTTATGATTTTTCCGTTTCCTAGCATATTGTTTAGATTTAATTCTTGGGTCTTATAGTGTATGAAATATGGAACATTTTGCAAAATAAATCACTTAAAATGGTTAAGAAATGAGATAGAACAAGTGAGTTGCAGGTGGGTTGGATAATCGGGTGGTTGGGAAATATTGATTGAAAACTTGGTTTTGGGGAGGAGGGATTGTTCCTCTATAGTGCAGAAACCCATTAGGATAAAAATGGAGGTTGAACCGTGACCAAACAGTCACGAAAATGAAAAAGAAGGGTCGGCCAGAGAGTTGACTGAAATGTTTGAACCCTTATTCGTGAAAATCTAGTGGCTTAAATGCAAAACCAAGCATATATATGAAACCCTCGAGAAAAATCGAAGAGAACCACATTCGGAAACCATGTAAAACTCGCCAGCAAAATGTCGCCAGCGCCGGAGAAGGTGCCGGAACCCTACTAGTGCACCGCCGAAAAAACGGGGAAGAAGGAGGGTGTTCAGGTCCGGGTCCGGGTCCGGGTCCAGTTCGGGTTCGGGTCGGGCTTGGGCGGTCCGCCCCTGCCACGTGTCGGTTTGAGGTTTTAAATTAAAAACTGGAATGAGACTGTTTGGTTACAAGGTTGAAAAATTAAAGAATTGAAATTTAATTGAAATAGGGATATCCTATCCCTGTTTTGGATTAGCCACTGTTTGGCTATCCAATTGGGAATAGAAGGTTTTGTAAATTATAAATTAACCCCTGAACTTTTTAGAAATTAACTTTGACCCAGAACTTTTGAAAATTTCCCTTTGACCCCTAGACTTTTGAAAAATTATAAACTGATCGGCCAGAATAAAATTTTAATAAAATTTTAATTAAATTAATTAATTATTCCAAATTAATCCGGAGTTCAAATAGGACAAGTCATTAGTGTATTTTGACTATCTCGACCATTCTGAGGCCAATGGTGATGTCCATGTTATGAGATGGAGCCCTGAAAAATAAAAGACCCGTAGTAACCTTTAAAATTACCAGAATGCTCCTAAATTGAAACGCAGTCAAACGAACTTCAAATTAAGTAAACAAATAGTGAAACTTTATTATTTTGACATTCCGAACTCAACTGTGGAGTCCGATTTGTGAAAAGAGGTCTCGAAATGTAAGGACCCGTGAAAAGTGCAAAATGATTGTTTTGCCCTTTTGAGCCTAGAGGTTCGAATTGAATTCTACGAAAACCTAAATTTATCTTCTTCGACATTCCGGACTCAATAGTAGAATTTAATTTAGCAAAATAAAAACTTATAAAATAAAGACATAAAATTTGTTGAATAGCATCATTCAAGAAACAAATGAACTGAGTTACATATTTTGATTTTATGGATACGAAAAGGCAAGAAGAAGGTGATTTGACCTTCGGTATTCTCACAATGATCCTACTATACCACGAGTACACTTTTCTGGGTTGAGGTTGATTATCAGGTACGATATATTGTGCTAAGCAAGAAATAGAATTGAGTTTAGGAATACTTGCTCTGTGGACTTGATGCTTCACATGTTTATTTAATTGTTTACATGCTTAGGTGCTTCATGCTATCTTGCTGTAAGTTGGGTGATAATGTGGATAATGATTATGTGTATATCGCATGTGTTAGTATAGTGTGTGGATTATATTCTTTGAGAACTGTTGAGACTATGAAATATGTGATTGAAAGCATGCTTCATGTATGAATGAGATTCATCATTGAGATTACATTGTGACATGAATGGATCAGAGCATATTGGCATAGTGTGGTTCCTTGTGCATGGCGTGAGTTGAGCACGTGGTGCTGTGCATTATGAGGGTGCAGATCCTGTGGTGAAAAATCCAAAATCGGCCATTAGGTACTCGCATGCCTGACGGGTTTCGGACCGTGAAGCGAGACATATATTAGTACTCGGGCTATCGGGGAAGGACCGTAAGACGAGACATGGTGACATAGAGTTGCATGGGTGCGTCGCGCATACAGCTCATATACTGCATACTGTTCATGTACTGCCATAATGATATTGAATGCCATATAGAAATAACTGTACACTTGCACATGCCATACCCTTAATTTTGTTTCTTGCATTAACATTATATTGTAGTAGCAGTTGAGTTGACCCATTCGTGGGACAAACATTTCAGATGACGCTCCAGCTGTGCGAGATGTAGAGATGATTTGATTGTGGATTTTGTTTGGCTCAAGGGGCACGTTTAATGTTGTATAAGGGCATAAGCCCGAGACTATTTCTTATTTTGTATGTCGTGAACTAATGGGACAGACCCTATGCAATGTATCAGAACAATGTATGGAATGTCTGTGATTGTCCTTAATTGTCTTTATTTCCTTATTATTTTTATTTCCTTTTTGTCTCGTTACTCGCGCCTCGGGTTCGCTGGAATTCGGGGCGTGACATGTTAGGCCATAGTGCCCTCCTCAGGTCGGATCATAGAACTGATCAATGTTTCCAGGAGCTCTTTCTCATTTAGAAAGTATTGAATTTTTCTGTGCCACATGTCATAGTTGGTCCTCACTTGTTTTTCACCTTTTGTCAAGTCAGCTACTACATTTTTGGTTGCCATTTTTCTATATTCAATTTTACGCAAGGGTTAACATTAGTTATTATTTGTACATCTTTAATTTGTTCTCAAAAAGTCAATTTTAAAAATATTATTCTTTACCATAACTTTGGAACCAAAAGTTCGCTATTGCTCACAATCAAATCCCCTCATTATAGTTCGGGCATATATTTTAATTAATTCTTAAACAAGTTTTATATTGGGAGGACCATAATCCTCTTTCAATTTAATCCATATGCTTATATTTATTACATAAATAAATTTTGCGCCATATAACAAAATACGTACGGGCTCCCAAATAGATCTCAATTGAAAATTTTAGAGCCTATGCTAAGGTAATTCTTATGTATTATTGTGCAAACAAGAAATTAATTTCCTTACATGGTGGTTTCAAAAATACTCTCTCCTCATAATACATCATATGAAAATAATCCTATACATTTGATTTACTATAAGCCAAAATAGAGATATCTGTTTGCACATATACATAAGGACAACCTTAACAATAAAACAAGTAAACATAAGCTCATTCAAAACTGTTAATTTAAAATTCATCCAATCATACTCACATATAAAGGTAATTAAATAAGAGGATGAATGGATTCAACTTACCACCTTAGGTAGTTAACCATAGGTCACAAAACCTAATAATCAATGTGTGATAATGAAACAAATTCATAACACACAAACCTAATAAATGATCTATGCATTAAAATATTTATTCTTCATGTCCAGACCTTTCACATGAATTTTTCAGAATTAAAAATAATTTTTTTATAATTTTTAATTCAATTTTGGCTTAAATTTTTTTTAATGCCCAAAAATTATCAAAAATAGATAGAAAATTCACCCAAAATTATTTTATACCCATAACAGTGTATACAACATTATTTTATAATTTTGAACAATAATATAGCTCACTCAAATTGTTTTAAAAATATTTAATTATGTTTTTTTTAACACTTTTTTGGATAAAATATTAGTTTTAAAATAATTCCAGAAGATTAAAAATTACATAAAAATATATTTAGGTCCTACATAGTGTGGAGAAGACTCACTCTCTGGAGGTGTCAAAAAAATATGGCCAAAACATGCCTCACGTGCCAACATGCGCAACTTTTTTCGAACTGTAAATTAATTTTAAAATACCTCAAGAAGTCCAAAATTTACACAAAATACATTTTTAGGACCTACAGTAGATGAGAGAGGCTCACTCCTTGGAGGTATCAACATAGGTCCCAGAAGATGATATACGCGCTCCCACGCACCTCTCCGAGAGTGGGGGTTGTATTCTCTGCAATTCATCTTCTCCAAAAATAAGGTTTGACCATGACTGTTGTTAAACTTTGAGACCTTATATTTCACTCATTCTTCAACGAAAAATTATGTACCATATATCGTTAGAAAGCTCTCGCGACAAGGAACAATTCGTTATAAATTTCATGCATAATAATCAAAGTTTTACAGATCATATTAAAACTCAAAAATTCATATTAAAGTCGTGTTTTCTTGAAAAAATCACAACTTTAAACTCAGATCTCTTACATATCCGACGGTGGATCGTTATGAAATTTTAAGGGCTATATACTGGATTTATAAAAAACACATCTACCGTGGCGGATCGTTCAAAAGGTATTTTTATAATAATCTTTTAAAAATCAGCCATGTGGGTAAAATACACGATTTTCTTTTAATAAATACCTATGCATACAACACATATATCAGCGAACACAAGCATTATGGCTCTGATACCAATGTAAACATTCAATGCACATAACATATATACAGGTTAAGTCATACCTGACTGCGGAAGATACCCGTAGATCGTATATTATTCTTATGAGACAAATGTTGAATTCTGACTTTCATGTATGTCCCCAAATTTCATCATATATTACTTGTTGTTACGAGCTAAACGTTGAATTTTGACTTTCGTGGATGCCCCAAATTTTTCAAATTACGTAGGGTTGGTTACTAGAGTTACCCCTTCAATCTTCATGTTCCAAACCCACTGGAAAGGAAAGACTAGAGAGAGAAAATAATACTCACATCTTATTAATAAAGAGAGGGAAATTTAAACCCATGACCTCTCTCTAATGAGGAAGATACGATTGTTAACTAAGTTAGTCCCAATTAATTTAACAATTTACATTATTTATTCTAAACATTTTTAAAAAATTTATAATAAACACAATTTTCACCAAAAACTATTGAAATCAAGTGATAAAATGTACTAAACAACTTAATTTTCATATTTATTTAATAAAAACTTATCAGATGATACATCTTACATATATTCTTAAATTAACATCGCAATATTGACATAACATATTTTTTTTTATATAAATTTATAAGAGAATATTTTAAATCAATTTACGCGTACTAAATTAAGTTTTCATCTTTGTAACATGACAGCATAGTATGTTGGACCCAAAAATAATTTAAAACTTGTTGAAAGAAATTACTTCCCACTGTATAACAAAAGAATGAATTTTGGCTGAAGGAAACAATGAAACAAAGATACTGAATGGAATAGAATTTAATATCAAAGAACAAAATTATCTCGATAAACGTGTAATCAAAGCTTTTATATAAACCAAAACAAAGCTGAGCAATTTTGCTTCAGCAACTTACGGCCACTGTTTTCTTGGCTGCGGCTACCAGCACACACACCTTGGCACACTCTACCACATGGCTACACACCTATATATATAAATTATGTAAAGCTTAATCCTAATACAATTAGGATTTCTAAGTCTGATTGAATTAAAATACCACTCCCACTAGGACAAGGACTCCTAGTCTCATTAGGATTAAAATAAATCAAATCCTACTACTACCATAACTCAACTTTAAAAATCCTACTAAAAATATAACTTGGTTTAATTGGCTTACATTGCCTCCCTTAAACCAAGGTCTTCAAGCTTCACCATGCCAAGTAATCTCTTTAACTTCAAAAAGGAATTTGTTTTGAGCGGCTTTGTAAAATATCTGCAACTTGTTCTTCAGAAGGACAAAACTCAAGCTGGATCTCCTTGTCATTTACCAAGTCACGAATGAAGTGAAACTTGATATCAATGTGCTTGCTTCTCCCATGAAAAACTGGATTCTTCGTCAATGCAATGGCTGACTTGCTATCACAAAATATTGATGTCGGTCCATCCTACTTGTGTTGTAGAATACCAAGCATCCGCCGTAACCAAACTGCTTGAGTAGCAGTATTCCCTGCTGCAATGTACTCTGCCTCTGCTGTTGAAAGAGCAACAACTTGCTGCTTTTTAGAAGACCAAGAAAATACACCAGAACCAAGATGGAAGACATATCCTGAAGTACTTTTTCGCATCTCAGTATCACTTGCCCAATCACTATCTGTATATCCAACAAGTTCCAAACTGTTAGAAGATGAGTAAAAAATACCATCACTTTGTGTACCTCTAATGTATCGCAAAATCCGTTTAACAGCTTGCAAATGAGATTGATGTGGAGTTTCCATAAATCTACTAATCAATCCAACACCAAACACAATATCTGGCCTAGTAGAAGTCAAATATCTCAAGCTTCCCACCAACCTTTTAAAGTAGGTTGGATTCACAAGATCACCTGTACCATCTCTCACCAACTTCAACCTCTCCTCAACTGGAGTCAAAATCGGATTGGACTTGTCCATCTTGAACCTTTTCAAAATATCGCTAGCATACTTTTTCTGTGAAATAAAAATTCCACCATCTGTTTGAACAACTTCAATGCCAAGAAAATAAGACATTAGTCCCATATCTGTCATCTCAAAGTGAGCTATCATAGCCTCCCTGAATTCTGAAATCAACTTTGGATTATTGCCAGTAAATATCAAATCATCAACATATAAGCACACAATAAGAATATCACCATGTGAATTAGACTTGACATATAAAGTATGCTCATAAGGACATCTCTCAAAACCATGCTCACCAAAATAAGAATCAATGCGTGTATACCATGCTCTTGGCGCTTGCTTCAATCCATTCAAAGCCTTATTCAATCTAAGGACTTTGTTTTCATGCCCTTTTATCACATAGCCAGCAGGTTGCTCAACATAAACCTCTTCTTCAAGTACACCATTTAAGAAAGCAGATTTAACATCCATTTGAAAAATTCTCCAATTATTTTGAGCGGCAAGAGAAACAAACATATGAACTGTATCAAGTCTAGCAACAGGAGCAAACACCTCAAAATAATCAATACCTAGCTTTTGTTTGTAACCCTTAGCCACCAATCTCGCTTTAAAGCGATCTATCTCACCATTGGGCTTGTACTTTGTCTTGTACACCCACTTCACACTAATCGGTTTCTTACCACTAGGAAGAGTAGTAAGTTGCCATGTGTTGTTTTTCTCAATTGCATGGATTTCATCATCCATGGCTTTAATCCAATGATCATCACGAGAGGCTTCTTCAAAAGTCACTGGATCACAATCTGCAAATAAAGCAAAATTCACTAAATCTTCATTAATTGGCTCATTATCACTATCAATAACATAATCCTGTAAGCGAGCAGGCAAGTGGCGCTGGCGTTGAGGATGCCTAGAAGACTCTGCATGAGGTGATGACACATCTGAAGATGGAGGATCACTAATCTGAGGCTCATTCTATACTTCAATCTGTGGATCTGCATTATTAAAAATTAAATGTGGCTGGATTTGATTATTCTGAGACCAATCCCAAACTCCTTGCTCATCAAAAGTCACATCACGACTAATAACCACCTTTTCTGTTATTGGATTATACAACTTGTAGGCTTTTGACAATTGACTGTAACCAATAAAAATACATTTTTCACCTCTATCATCAAGTTTCTTTCTAAGATGATCTGGCACATGAGCATATGCAATGCATCCAAACACCCTTAGGTGTTTAATGACAGGCTTCTGTCCACTCCAAGCTTCCTGCGGGGTTTTGTTAGAAACACTTCTAGTAGGACACATATTCAAAACATAAATAACACAAGCAACCGCTTCAGCCCAAAATCTTTAGGCAAATTTTTAAATTTCATCATGTATCTAACCATATCCATAACAGTTCTATTCTTTCTTTCCGTCACTCCGTTTTGTTGTGGAGTATATCTAGCAGTCAACTGATGCCTAATACCATGTGTCTCCAAAAAATCATTACAAACAAGATATTCTGTACCCCTGTCAGTTCTCAAAGTCTTAATTTGAAATCCACTTCGCTTTTCAACATAAGCCTTAAATTTTTTAAAAGTATCACAAGCATCAGATTTATGTTGCAAAAAATAAACCCATGCTTTTCTGCTAAAATCATCAATAAAAGTAATAAAGTACCTACTGCCACCATTAGAAGGTACCTCTACTGAGCACAAATATGAGTGTATTAACTCCATAGGCCTCTTGGCTCTCCATGAATTTCCTGTAGGAAAAAAATCTCTATGTTTCTTTCCCATTACACAAGTTTCACAAACTCTATTTGGGATATCAATAATAGGCAAACCAGAAACCCAATGTTTTCTAGCAAGAAAATTAAGACTGCCAAAATTTACATGCCCAAACTGCATATGCCATAACCAACTATCATCATCAATCATAGAACTAAAGCAAGGTAAATTCTCACATTTAATACTCAATGGAAATAAACGATTTTGAGTCATATTTACCTTTGCTATTAGCCCCAAACGGTCATCATTAATTGTGCAAACTCCATGGTGGATTCGCATATCATAACCTCTTTCTGAAAGTTGCCCCATACTCAACAAATTTTGTTTCAAACCTGGTACATAAAACACATCTGAAATATACTTGTGAGACCCATTCTTCAATCTGATTGCTATTTTGCCTTTACCCATCACAGGTCTCTTTAAATTGTTTCCAAACTTTACCTCTGATCGAACGGACTCATCCAAATCAGAAAACATGTCTTTCTCACTACACATGTGATTACTACAGCCAGTGTCTAAATACCACTTAGCACCATCATCATTATCCACAACATTACAAGCCAACAACACGGTTTCTGCTTCATTATTACCACCAGGATTATTTTTAGCAACATTAGCTTGATGATCTCTATTATTTGGCCTTCTAGATCTGCACTCAGACTTTTTATGCCCAAACTTGCCACAATTAAAACATTGAATATTAGATTTATGAGATTGTGGATTAGAATTGTTACCATCTCCTCTTCCTTGGACTGATCTGTGCTGCCAATTATTATTTTGCCACTGATTGTTGTTCTGCCACTGGTTGCCTCTGCCTCTTCCTCCACCAAATCTGCTTTGCCCATTATTGCCTCTGCCTCCTCTATTGTTGTGATTCTGCCCTCTATTCTGGTAGCCTTGAAAACGTTGATTAAATCCTCCATTATTCTGAGACTCGCCTTTTTCATTCTTTAAATTTAATTGAGCTTGCAAAGCTTCCTCCACAGAATTTTTTGATCTCTCATTCAAGCGTTGTTCATGAACTGTCAACGAACCTTGTAATTCATCCACTATTATGGACTCCAAGTTAGCTGACTCTTTAATAGCTGTCACTTTATATTCAAACCGCAGTGTCAAGTTTCGAAGAATTTTTTCAACAATTTGACGGTCTGTTATTTGTTCACCATTAGTCCTCATCTCATTAACAAGTGCCGCGGTCCGCGAAAAATACTCAGAAATCGTTTCTGATTTTTCTATCTGCAACAACTCAAAATCTCTATGCAATTTTTGTAATCTAGCCTTTTTCACCTTATCAACACCAACATATATTTTTGTAAGAATATCCCATGCTTGTTTCGCAGACTGAACATGAGAAATTTTACTAAGAACAGAAATATCTAAAGCTTGATGAATACAATTTAAAGTTTTGAAGTGTACTTGCCTTGTTGCCTCATCTGCATCTGCTGCAAGCTCTTCCTTAATGAATTTCATCGTCAAACCACTTGAACCAAAAAAAGTCATCATCGTATTCTCCCAAATATAAAAAGGAGATTTCCCATCAAATTTATATACCGTACAAATAATTGAAGTCATCTTCACGAATCAAAAAAAATAACCTGATCTGATACCAATTGTTGGACCCAAAAATAATTTAAAACTTGTTGAAAGAAATTACTTCCCACTGTATAACAAAAGAATGAATTTTGGCTGAAGGAAACAATGAAACAAAGATACTGATTGGAATAGAATTTAATATCAAAGAACAAAATTATCTTGATAAACGTGTAATCAAAGCTTTTATATAAACCAAAACAAAGCTGAGCAATTTTGCTTCAGCAACTTACGGCCACTGTTTTCTTGGCTGCGGCTACCAGCACACACACCTTGGCACACTCTACCACACGGCTACACACCTATATATATAAATTATGTAAAGCCTAATCCTAATACAATTAGGATTTCTAAGTCTAATTGAATTAAAATACCACTCCCACTAGGACAAGGACTCCTAGTCTCATTAGAATTAAAATAAATCAAATCCTACTACTACCATAACTCAACTTTAAAAATCCTACTAAAAATATAACTTGGTTTAATTGGCTTACATAGTAGCATTGGAAGCAAGATTTTATTCCCTATTTTTATCAATAAAATTGTATGAAATCGGAGCCCTAATTCTGATGTACAAGTTACAACCTCTTCCCCAATGTCCAATGACCTAGAGAAATTGAGAAATTCCATTTATCCCTCCCTTACAATTCTAGTTTCAGTCGTTGTATCATTTGAGGCTATAAATGATTCAAGAGTTCGGTAGTCAATTACTCAAATTTGATTTATTTAAATTTGAATTGTGTTCAAGTCTAATTTCTCGAACTACTTTTGAAAGAGTTTCTAATTAAGCTTATCACAAGTTGAACTTGAGTAATTTGATACCGAGTTCATTTGTTAGATTTCTAGTTACTTTAAAAACTTAAGAGTTTATGTGCAACCTTGTTTTGTATTTGCACCGAATTAACAAGAAAATAAACTTGAACCCAAGACCTTAAGGGCTGGAACTTTGGTACCATATTAGATCACTAATTACTCTAAAAACTTAAATTGTTAGAGAATGTGCCAATAATTTATCTCAAACTATTTTAATATCATTAAATTAAAAAGTTTTAAAATATATTCAAATTGAACTTATCTATTTTACAAGCCGGTTTTAAAATAACATCTAACCGAATTGATTACAAGTCAAACTTGAGTGGCTTGGTTCTATTTCTAGTCCTACAATGTTCACATATAATATTAGGATTCTCCTACTCCTATCTAACCAAATCAGTCATAAGTCAAACCCTAAGTGACTTGGTTCTATTTTTAGCCTTACAATGTTCACATATAATTTTAAGATTCTTCTAGTCCTATCTAATCAAATCAAACTCCAGTGACTTGATTCATTTTTTTTATTCATTTTCTAGTCCTTCTTTGTATACATATAATATTAGGACTCTCTCACCCCTATTTGTTTCTGTTAAAAGAAAGGAAAAAATTAAAACAAAGAAAAAAAAGCAAAAGCTTTTAGCTCACTAGAAAAATATAATTGGGCAGTAGTAACATCATTTCTAATGGTTCAAACTTTTACTAAAAATTGAATAAAGATTTTATTTAAATTTGAAACTCTTTAATAACGACTTAGATTTTATTCAAAGAAATCTTTTTTACCTTATCTCAAAAAAATTTCTATCATATTCTAAAATTTTTAAATTTATCTTTAAATAGTGATTTGATTATATAAATAACATTGTATTGATTTAAAAATAAATAAATTTAATATAAATTTTAGCTAAAAATTTAAATTTGAATTATCATTAAAAATGTCCGGCAATAAAAAGAAGAGTTGAAAAAAAGAAAACAAAAAATAAAAGAAAGGAAGATATGTGACTTTGTAGGTCAATCATCCTATTTTAAAAGTGAGAGTCATGTTGACAATAATCAAGATTCAAGACTGGACTTGCCTACTTTCACGCCATTCAGGTATGAATTCACGACTTCCACGTGCGGTTAGGAAAAGGCCGACAGTCATTATCATCCACTTTTGAATTATATTTATATTAAGGGAGGACACGTGTGCACGGTGAGTGTGCGCCTCCGGAAGACAAAAATTGTTTATTATATTATACTTGGATATTTTAGGTCCGAGAAAGGACACCCGTCAGTACTGTTGTCATTCACCGATGATTTTTGAATGAAACTGACTTGGATCGGATTAGGTTTTTCAAATATGTTTATTTAATTTTTTAAATTTTAATTGTCAAATAATTGAAATATAAAAAATTTAAATTTAAATTTAAAATATTAAAATTTTATTTTCAACATATTTATTGTTTAATTACACTTTCAAATGATTTGATGACTCTGTTACTCAAAAAGTGAAAATTTTATAATATTATTAATTTTTTAACCGTTATACTATTTTTATAACTCGCATTTTTTTACAAATACTTAAAATAAGGGTATAATTTGAAGAAATCAGATTATAATTGAATCATGTTTGAATTTAACTTAAGTTTTAAACACAATCAATCTGAGCCAATCCTTAAACCCAAATAAATACACTCGAGTCCGATTCTTAATTTCAATTTTTAAATTTTATTCATAATTTCTTTAAAAAATTATTATCTTTTTTCTTATTTTAATTATATACTAAAAATTCTAATAATTTTTCTTAATTTTTCATTCTAAAAGAAATAAAATTCGTTAATATAATTCTTTTAGCATAATTTAATTTTAAAATATTGTTAAAGATCAACAAATTTTTAAAATTATAAAAATATAAATGATAATTCTTGTAAGGAATTATTAATATTGAATAATTAAAGTATAAAAATATAATATACAAAATATTAGATTCAAATTCGGGTTTTCAAAAACTCAACTTGAGTCTAACTCTAATTTACATCGGAACATAGAATTTTTTTATCCAAGCCCATCAAAAAATATAAAAAAATAAAATTCTAATTCTAAAAATTTTGGATAAGACTCGAATCGATCTATTCAGATTATACCCTTAAGACACATTTCAAAAACCATCTTTTCAAAAGTCACATTTATGCTTTAAAATAATAATTGTCTTTTATAATTCAGGACATATTAAGTATGTCAGTTGCAAGATTGTTGATAATCTTTTCAAAATGTAACTTATGAAAAGAAAATTATTGAATGACTGTTACAGTGAAGTGACAATATATTTAATTTTATTATATATAATATAATTATATTTTAATAAAATATATATGTAAATATTATTAAAAAAATATACTAACACATCATATCGGCGCATTCAAAAATATCTGCTGCGGCAAATACCTTGAGTTGGAGGATAAAGATTAAAAAAATACAATAGTAACGTCGATGTCAATGTCTTTACTCAATCACCTTGATGCATGGAAGCTTGGGCACACCAAACCCAACTCTTATTTCTCTCTCTCGTCCGCCAGTCTTAGACTATCCTCTTACATTACATAGACTTCATCCTCTTTAAATCTTCCAAGATTGTTAATTACTAGAGTCGACCATATGCAGCTTTTTGATCACCATTACAAGGGCTCATAGAGCATACTCTGATTTTGATCACCAAAAAAAAAAAATGTTTTAGCTTTCAACTTTGTTACTTCTAATGATCCAGTAACAGTTTAATCTATTTTAAGTTCGCCACTTAAAATTTAAATTGCAAATGCAGCCAAATGAAACTATGAGTCTATTTAAGAAAAATCAAAATCAATTTTTAGAATAAAACTCGAATATAATCTTCTACATATTAAAACTAAAAAAATTTGGTACTGCACAAAATTTACGTATATATGAGACCCACGTGGATCCCATGAAAACATTCGTTGAGGTTCATTCAAATTTGACCGACCATTACACGAGAGGTTTTTTTTTTTTTTTTTCAAGTAAGCTTCATTTAAAATGTAAGGTTCTCTAATTTTCTTAGGCATTAAGGGGCATCATTTATCTATTAACTGTTCCATGAGGTGACCTTTTAAATGGACCACTTACTCATTTGCGGAGGAAAATCAAAACCTTTAGATCAATACTTTTCAATTGTAAAGTATCTTCCAGATAAGATTAGATTATACCACAAATCATAAAAAAATAAAGATAAAAGCAATTGACAATAAAAATAAAGTAGCCAAAAATGTCTCCATCAAGTACAAATCCAACAAGTTGATTATTTTAAAACTCAGTTGTTTCCAATCATGAAAATAAACAGTCATTATCAGATGAATATTGCAGTATCCCCTTTTTGCCCTCTATAAATTGAAGCTATTAACCCAGAAATATTCTTCTGACAGGGAGCTACGAGAAATACAGACAGCTACATCAATTGGAGGGGCAAAGGAGAGGTGGAGAGAGCACCCAAAAAAATCATGACAACGGCCAATGAGACTGGAAAACAAGGCCAAGAAAAAGAAAGGTTGCCAAATCTTGGCAGATAACACTTGTACATAATTTGTTCTTTTCACTGCTGAGAAAGACAAACTGAAGTTGTGGAATATCAATGTGACCAAAGATTTGAACACAGAGGAACAGGATATTTAGCATGGGAAAGCACAATCGTGGAGGGTCTAGAATCCTCAGTAATTTGGCATATCATCAACAAGAATTGGCACCTACCATTGTGTGGATATAAAGAAACAATGATTAAATGACCTCCAATTTCATGTGTTCTTTTATTGGGTCAAGAAAAAGAAGAAAAAGGAAAAGAAAAGAAAAGAAAAAAAAAGTCTCTCAATGCAACCCAGAAAATTTATATCAAATTGCTTCAATCTCTACTTGACACTCTATTCTTTATGTGTTACAGGATGATGCTTACAATTCAAGCCTCTAACACACTTTTGCACAGTATATACTAAGCAAGGTCCCTTCTGAACAAAATAATGTACTAATGCTGGTTGAAACAAATAATTTCATTCATAAATACCAATTAAGGGCAATCATAGTGCACGAGGCTCCAATGGATACAGCGTCGTAGATAAGTTTGCTTTGGTGTACCGCGTAGGACAAATAGAGCTCCAACAAAAATGTTCAAAGCTGGATAAAAAAAATTGATGTGGGACTTTGCCTGCTATCTACTCCACCCAACCCACTTATCAGTATAATAGGTAAAAGATAAAGAATAATAAAGTAATAAAGTTTGCTACTACCATTGAAAAGTTAAGTAGCAAATAAAGGTCACAATTTGTATATAGAGCAGCAAAGGGCACATTACAATCCCATATTTGTTACCTCTTTTGGAAATTGTCTTACCCCTAGCATGCAAGAAACTGTAATTGCTTGGTAAATGACAATTACTGACAGAAATTGCCACAATATAACTGTTCACTACTGGATAGAGCACTGACCCACCAAAAAAAAAACTACAGAATGGCATAAGAAAAATTAAGAATTGCATACTGTAGAATTTCTAGATCCCTGAAGAATAGATGGAAGTGATTAATTTTAATATAAGAACATACTAGCCTAGGTAGTGATTGGAGATAAGGGGACCGATGTTCTTGGACATTTAACATTGAATCCCATAAGATTTTGGCTTAAAATTCAAAAATATTTGCCGTTCAAAGAAGAAAGAAACAATCATATTTTTACTGGTTAGAGTTGTTTAGTCATGTTATTATAAATCTCTTAATAAAAAAGAAAGAAAGAAAAAAGATTGATCAGGCTCCATTGGATTCTCAGAAGAAATGAACTTCAGTATTTTGTGAGAATGCAAACTCCCAACCTTATTCCCTTGAAGTTGGGAACCCAATTCCAAGACTCTCCCAAGCTAAAAGAACATCAGAAAAGAAAAACAAAATGGTATTGTTTGTCAGTGCCGGCTCTAGCATAAGGCATGTAAAGTGGTTGCTTTAAGCTCCACTTATAATGAAGGTACCAAATTTGGTATATATCTATACTACATTTGTATTAAAAGTAATAAAGCTCTAAACTCTATAAAAGAAAAGCCACCATATTCCATAAATATTTGCATTAAAAGTAAAAGTATAAGGTGCATAAAACTCAAACCTTATAAAAGAAAGGTCCCATATTCTATAAATATCAAAATCAATAATTTTTTTTTTCACTAATAATATCTTGTACAGAAAAGGCAAAAAAAACAGCAAAACTTAAATAAAAAAAAAAACTGAACGGTCATTAATAAATACAACCAACTCATAACTCATCTCTTCACACTTACTCGCTATGTCTTTGTCTTTCTCTCCTTCAAGGCTCTTTCTTTTTCTAGTCTCTCTCAATCTTTCTAATCAACTTAAACATCATATAACATTCTTTCAACTTTGGAATACAAGGAGAAGGGAGAATCAAATTGCATCTATCTCAATTTTTTTTTTCAATCAAGTCTATCATGTTTTTTTTTTTTCATATATTATTTGTCTCATTTTAATTAAAAATAAACTAAAATAGTTCTATTGTGAAGATTTTTTTATTGTCTATTATGTAATTTTTAATGTTTACATTTTTTATAATCTATTTTCTATTATCATATGTGTATGCTAATGGGTAAGTAGAGTTATGATTTAATTGAAATAGAAATTCTTAAATAGATAAGAAAATAAATATACAGGTAAACAAAAGAAAAATTGCGTAAAGAAACTTAGTGTAATACAACATAATTTCAAAAATATATATTAGCACATGGAGATAAAGTCTAGGGAAACAAAAAAAAAATTGCATAAAATAAAAGAAAATTTTATAATTTTAAAAAAATAAATTGAAAAATAAGTTTTTAGTAACTAAAAACTAGTGCTTAATTTGCTTGCAAAAAAAAAAATTTAAATAATTATATTACTTATAACTCTTTTATATTAATAAATTTATTTAAAACTGTCGCTTTAGTCCTCAAATTCTCTTGAACGAGCCCTGATCAGGATCATACATGGATTTAAGTGAATGGCTATAGTCCCCAACTTTTATTTTTTTGGGTTTTCACAAGGATACTTGTAGAAATTGATTTAAATATTCAAATCTTGGTACATGCATACTTTTGTACTTGTACCAGGATAAATGCAGTTTAATTCACACGTGTATGTGTTTATAGAGGTTCTAGTTCCTGTGATCCATATATTTATCCCTCTCTTTCCTCCCACACCCGTCTTTGCAGTCTGCACTCTGTTTAGTTGGGGCGACTACGCAGTCTATGCTACTTGAGAAAGCCAATCTAAAACAGATATGAAGGAAGCATATATGCCAGAAACATAAACTTGACAAGTTGAAGAGTTCATTGATTCAGTTCATGATAATTGGTAGTTGAAATATGTATATTGAAGCTTCCACGAAAGAATGATCCAGAAACCTAGTTATATCAAAAAGTTATCATACATCTATGTACACAAACCCAAAGAAGCATGTTTTGTTTGTGTGTACACACACAATACATTTGTAAATATGATCTACCAATTTCATCATAATTGCTATACAAAGCAACCTAATTGTATGAGTTAATTCTTTCTTTGGCTGCTGACAAATGAGAACAAGTGCCATTACTTCATGACTACTAGTTTGATTACATATTCTTGATAAATACATTTTATTTGTTGGTTTAACTTGTCTACAGTGGAGACTCTTCTGGTGATTTGTTTTTTCAAGCTTATTAAATAAACTTCTAAGAATAAAATTTTCAATTTTAAGTGAATAACATACAACATAACATAAATCACACCAAATTGAAACTTCTTTTAGCTTCAGAACTCAATTTCTAGTGATCGATCAAGTGTTTGAAATGCTCAATCCCAGCCGAACATTGAAACTTATCAGAAATGTATTCAGTTGCTGGAGGAAGGTCTTAATGGCTCCAATTTACAAGTCCCAATTCAAGTTTCAATTCATCAGCATCAAAATTGAATCAATTGCAGTTGATTAAAAATATGTTATCATTTCACATTCAACGATTATAACTACATATGTTCATTTTAACACAATAAACTTCGTATTTAATATTAAGCATCCATCTCATTGTAACATCTATAAACACGCAATCAACCTTGAATTCTCAATCATGATGAGTTCGTTTAAAGCATTTCCACCAAAACTATAATCATATCAGACGCATTAATATACACATACATAACCTGTATATAATATATATATATATATATATATATATAGAGAGAGAGAGAGAGAGAGAGAGAGAGAGAGAGAGAGAGAGAGTGAGAGTGAGAGTTCTTATTCAAACCTAACTGAAGTAGCTTACCTCTGCATCAGTGTTGTGTAAAATGCGCTTTGAAAACCTTTCAATTCTCCTGGGATTTCCTAGATAGGCAGATAAAAAAATTTCTAGTTTATATATACATCAATTTTGGCCTAGGGATTGGATACGAAATAGTTACATTGGATAAGAAATAAAATTTTGTTAGATATTAAATATTTTAACCTAATATTTGAAATTGACTCGGATAAATATATTGTTATATTCTAATTCTGTGTTTGGATATCTATCAGATATAAAATTTAGATATAATTATTTTTTATTTTTTATTTTCTAATGTATTATTTTTCTGAAGGTCTTCAAAAATTATTTTTTAAAAGTTATTTAATTATTTTTAAATATATGCATATGATGTATTTAAAATTAAAATTCTATTCACAAATTAATTATAAAATTTAATAACCATAATCAAAATAGTTTAGAATATAATTATGCAAACATCATTTACAATATAACAGTTTCTCATTTTCTGCATAACTCAAAAAAAAAAAAATCATAATCTATGTCAATAAGAATCATCAAAATTAATGATTATATACATACATATAAGTATTGCATGAATATATATATATATATATACACACACACACACACACATATATATATATATAACAATCCATTTATTAATATATAAAATATGTTAAAAAATCTAAAAAAATAATTTTAAACAATGAAATTATTTTTTTATTTCTTGACTTTTTTAAACTCTGATTTGTCAACATTTTCGTCTCTTTATATTGCGATGTTGTAATTTTTTTTTGATGTGATATTGTATTTTTATTCTAATAAGATGTGATAACTCAAACAACACAACTTTTGTAGTATAAATTATATCTCAACTAAAATGAGATATAAATATTTTATGCTATCCAACCTTTTTATCCCATCGTTTAAACATAATCTTATACATTTGCTTATGTCCAATAATGTGGAGAGAGTTTGTTCTCACTTGACTTGAGTCTAATTTTAAATTCCTGGGTGCAGATTAAAATGCACACCCAAACCATTCAAATGGCACATCGGTTCTATTAGCCTATTACATCTTATTTTCTCCCCAATCTAATCAATCAAAATAAATGGTGCCATGTAATTGCGTTACCTATACAATGGTATGTATCAAGTTAAAATGGTGACCATCATTTTACTCTCGTCTTTGTCTCCAATTTTTTATTGATACTCCTTTATGTTAATATTTGGTGAGAACATGTTTTTTTAAAGAAGTAATTCAATATCACAAAATATGAATTACAATCGTCCAAGTGTCACGTAATAGCGTTCCCTATACAATGGCATGTATCAAGTTAATTTGTTTTTATTTTTATCACCGGAAGAAAAAATATTATTGTTTAAAAAGAACACATAATTTAAAAATATAAACAAATCAATGTCTAACAGGAGATCCAACCAAAATGAAAAATCTTCCAAGCACACTACAAATACAAGTTTATGAACAACTAAATATTACTCATTTCTTAGGTTCAACCGTCATGAATCACTGAAGACGTACAAGAATCAACTACACTAATATGACTTCGAAATTCTTTTATAAAGACTGGAACATGTATAATGGAACTTTCCTTAGTAACAAAGAAACACACAACCACGAACCATACTCGTGATTCCTCAGATTATTGGAAATTCCAACCACAAATTATACTATTGATTCTTCGGATCAATTAGAAATTCCCCCAAAAATTTCATAAGAACAAAACCTTCTACCACTCTATCCATTTTAGTACAATATAACTCAAGATTCAAGAAATCAAAAAAGAGAGACCATGCATGCCACTAAGAAAACCTTAAAAGAGATGATCTTTGAGAGAGAGATGGTATAAACTAAGAGTGTATGTCCATCTCTCCCTAAAGGGAGGATCTTTGAGAGAGAGATTAAAAATATACGCAGAGATGGTTATTTTTGTTTTTCGGAGAGACAGGTGAGTTATTGAGATGGTTTCAAAGAATAAGAATAGATCTCGCTTATCAAGTTAAAATGGTAACTATCACTTTATACTCGTCCATGTCTCTAATTTTTTATTGATACTCTTTTATGTTGATATTAGATGGGTATAATTTTTTTTTTTTAAGGAAGTGATTGAGTATTACAAAATATGAATTGCATTTAATCAATTCACTAAACACTATAATTTATTATAATCAATCAACGTAATTAATCATAATATAAACTAGGAGCCTCTCAAATATAATTTTTGGAAAGCAACCAGCTCATGACTAGAGGAAATCAAGGATGGAGTTAGAAAAAAAAGTTACGTGGGCTAGAATTTTTTTTGAGAAAAATTTTAAGTGGGAATTTATTTTTCTTAAATTAGAAGAATTTTTTTTTACAAAATATGATTCAATTCTTTGAGTTTGTAGTTAGATTGGATTGGATTGGTGTAAAATTATGAGTAGGTCAAAAAATCGGGTGGTCTAAATCCCAAGAAGGTAAACATCCGACATGTAAAAATAAAAATTTCACGCTTTGGGGGGCTATAACTCACCTCAGTCATCACATGGTTCTACTCTAGTAAAAATAATGCTCACATTCTCTTAATAAAAAAAATGAGACTTAAATTCATGACTTTTCATTTGGACGAGAACATGAGCGACTAACTAACTAACCCCAGTTGGTTGGTGGGAACAATTCATAGAAAGGCTAATTTTTAATAGTATACTTAAAATAATAAATTACACTAATTTTTTCTGAATTAAAACATAATTACACATAGTTCTCTTGACTTGATGACCAAGTGATGCTGCTAATAGAAAGGCTAATTTTATCATTTTAATCCCAAATAAAATAAATATATATATATATATTTAAAATAATAGCCCCAAATAAAATAAAAAAATATATTTTAAAAATAATATGCTTTAGTAAAATTTAAAAATTACCCCTAAAATTAAAAATCTGATTTTTTTAAAAATCAGAAATACTTCATCTCTCTTACTTTTCTCTCTCCATCCCAACACTCTAAATATACACAAGTTTACATATGCATGAAGATATATTACAGAGCATGAAATTTTTTACTAAAGTACTTTCAAACTTATCTACTATATTAAGGTTACTTCAAACTTATATACCAAAATAGGTTCAAACTTTCAAAAATTAAGAATCAAACAACTAATATTTCTAACATTTATAAAGCCATTATAACAGTACTTGTACATGAGCCCTTGTTTACACTTTGTTCAGAACTCATGCCCACCAAGCTTCGTTTGTTGCTTTTTCCAAGCTTTCAACGAGTGGATAGAAGCTGTAACGTCTTATACAAACAATTCATAGCTATGATCAACACTCTCCAGCCCCATGATATAAAAACAATAGATTTTTGAAAAGGAATATTAGAAGAAAAAAAAGCTGAACTTCATGAGTTTTGAAGGAAAGATTATAACGAGAAGGTTTAGAGAGGAAATGTTATAGCTCAAAGCCTTCACTCAAGAACGCACTAAAGAACTTTCACTCTCTTGCTTCTATCTTTCTCAGTTCTCCATTGGGCTCCATTATACAAGACGTTATCCATGCCCTTTTCTAGATTCAAGAGCATACTTCAAACTTTGGACTTCAAATATATATTAATAAAAGATAGTATAAACACTTCATTTTGTGACCCTAAATTATGTAGTAAAAATCGATGATTATACTAAGAAACCTACTTCAAGTATAGATTTTTTTCGATTGAGTCCTATTTCTATTAGGACTACTCCTAGCACAGTCCCACTACCGTTAGGACTCTCCTTCTGGAGTCCCAGTCCAAGTAGGACTCTTCTCGATAGAGTCCCACTCCCGTTAGGACTCTCTTGTCAAAATCCCAATCCAAGTAGAACTTTTTCCGATAGAGTATCACTCCCGTTAGACTCTCTTGTCAGAGTCCCAGTCCAAGTAGGACTCTTCCTGGTAGAGTCTCACTCTCGTTAGGACTCTATTGCCAGAGACCTAGTTCAAGTAGGACTTTTCCTGACAGAGTCCCATTCTCGTTAAGACTCTTTTGCCTATCAGATGATGTTTCAGTAATTTCGGCACCTTTTTGCCCACTAAGGATATTTTGATAATTTTGGCACAATACTACCCTCAGTAGGACTTCCTAGTTACTTGAAGGCATTTTCATAATTTTCATATCATTTTATCCATATGAGGGTAATTTTAGTCATTTGATGACGAATTGGGGGTAATTTAGTCTTTTCACATGTTTTGTGACAATCTAGAGACTCTCCACCAAATTGGGGGCGATTTGGTAATCTTGAGTGATAGTAGTCTATTTAGACTTAATTAGGACTTTCCACTTTTAGAGTTTTCATAAATTTGGTTGCTTGATATTTTCTTAAATGGAGATACATTGAATCTAGACGTTTCATTTTAGAGTTTATTTTTCATTTAAATTCTATTTCTCTTTTATCTTATTGACTCTTGAATGTAGACACCAATTCTATTGGTTCGTACATTGTTATAATTATTTATTAATTCATTTAGTTAGGATAATCATTCTTATTTAATTTTTTATTTGTTTAATTAGATAATTATTACTCAAGACATGATCTTAGCCCTCCGTTTTAAGGTTTCATCTTAGATCCTTGGATCAAATCTCTATATTTTCCTATAAATAGAGCCCCCATGCCATCAGTTTTAGGGACACGAAAAACACGAATGGAAGACGATTTTCATAGCCTTACACTTTTTAGTTTAATTATAGAGTTCTCTCTACAAAAACTCTCCCTCTCCCGAGGCCGAAGCCCTACCAAAGTGACAACCTCTCTTCGGAAAGCCAAAGCAACGCGTTCTAACCTGACGAACAAGTCAGAGATCTGCCCCGATTAAAGTCTTCGATTCAGACTTTCCTAACCGAAGTGTTGTCCGACTACCACGACTGAATAAGGTACACTCTCAAACCCTTAACAATTTTCTGTAGATCCGGTTGATCTCACCTATTTTATCACTCTTGATAAAATAGGGTAAACCAGATAACTACGTGACTCTGATTTCGTTTTCTGAACGAATACATAGGAAACCTTCGGGCTCAAGTCAGATTCTATCTTTTCCGTTTTGTCTTATTTCTTTACATTAGATATTTTATTATTTATTTTTTCCAGAATCATATCTCTCTTTTAAGTTTTTTCATGACAAAATAGCATTACAAGTGAATATTTGAGGCCGATCTATTTGGATCGGGTGGGATGGGTGCCTAACACCTTCCTACTCCGTACCTTAGTCCCCGGGTCTATGTTTCTTATGTTTTCACCTTTTTTCAGTGCCTTATTTTATTTGATCCATGTTAAGGGATCTTTAGAATGTAATTAGGAGACAAGGCGATGTAATTTTGATTAGTTTCATTCCTTTTCAATTTCCATTTAATTATGTTCTGTTGTAACGGGTTTGCTTGTTTCTTGACCAAAAACAAGCTGGTGACTCCTCAACTTCTCTATCTTCCATAAGAGGCGTTCCTTCACACCTTAAGGGAATGAGATAGCTTGGATCCGTCTAAATCTACGAAAAGGGATTAACACACATCCATTTTTCAGTGCTGGTGCCCACAGTGGCGACTCCATTGGGGACTAAAGAGGGCTAGATTCGGTGAAGTATTCACTTCAAGGCTATTTTGTTTACTTGCTTTACATTCATTTATTTTTATGCTTTATGATGGATGAATGGAGGTATGCTTGAATGTATGAATGGATGAATAAAAAAAGGACTAAAATCTGAGTGTCTTGCACACACATCACTTTTATACATTGCATTTGTACTACATACCCTCTAAACATCAGATAGTTAGTAGCCCTCACCTCGTATACTTATTTAGCTTGACGGGTGTCGCCGATGAAAGCCCTCCACTCCTTGATCAAATACTGCTTGACTGGGGACACTACACTCTAATGGCCTTGAGATGGTATGCAAAAATTCGAATGCAGTACCATTTGACTATAGTCATTACAATCTAATGGTTGTGGGTGGTATATGGCACGTCCTGTCAGAAAGGGAACCTTGAACCTTTACCTAATCGAAGCGTTATACATATAATCTACCATAGATTCATGATTCAAGACTTTAAACCCAGGTTTGGTAAGACATATATAGAATTTTTTGCGCAATTTTGAAAAGTTAGAAAAATTCAGGAAGTAAAAAAAAATACCCCTCTTTGTTGGCTGATCGGCACAGAGGTTAAAAGCCTCTGTGTGTCGATTGGCACACAAAGAGCTGTCCTCCCGCTTTGTAAAATTTTTCTTGTTTTCTGAATTTTTTCTGAAAAACTCTGATTTTTTTTCTAAAAAACCAATTTTGCAAACTACAACGAGGCTAAAAATGAGACTTTCTTGGGTTTTCCTTGACATCAAACAAGTTAATAACACAGGTGTTTTTCGAAAGCAAGGTACCCACAATTGGCTTGGAAACAGGATAGCTAAGGCTGACAAAATGACTTTCAAAAGGAACGTTTTGAATTTGTTCTCATCACATAATTAGAATCAACTTGATTTATAATCAAGTATCACACTTTATGGTTTGATTCTAGTAAATTTTTGGGTTATGTTTGTTAGGGTTTGAATCTTTGGGAATCTTTCTCTCAAAATCTAGAAATGACTTTCATTCAAGTCCCTCATTATGCCAAAATTTAGGGGCTAGGTATGACTTTAGTCATCTTAGGAATCAAGTTGGGCTCCAATTTGTTGCCCCCTCTCAATTCTTCCTATCATGCCAACCACTCGAGATTGGTTTTCAATTCCTTTTCAAGAGTCATATCTTTTTAGGATTTTCATCTCATCAATCAAGGTTAATTTTGATCTCTCTGGTACGGTTTAATCAAATCCATTGGAATTTCATCTTCCTAACCTTTAGGATTGCTTTCATCATTCAAGAAAATTGTTCCATCCTCTTAGGACTTAGGGGCTACTTAGGCATTATGCCCTTACTTTTTTTAAAAAAAAATAAAAAATAAAAAAAAAACCAAAATTCAGACTTCAAAACTAAAAAAAAAAAGTTCATGCTTCATTTTCTAAAAAATGATCTCATTTTCCATTTAGATTGGATCTTTTCCTACTCAAAGTTTTGAAATAAAATAAAAAAAAACTCTTTGGACTATTGGCTTGGATTCTAACTCCCCTTTATTTATTTGGCATCAAGTAAAGGTTTGACAAGATTGGACTTCCAATTGAACTTGAGACACAAGTTTGAACTTAATTCTACAACAGAGATGAAGTCTGATTCAATCATGGCTGCTTTCAATGAGTGTAAGGTACTTCTTGTTGATCTCTTGGCTTGACAAGACTACATGATGGCCAAGCTAGCCCGCTTCCATGAATAGTTGGCCCAACTATCCCAAATAGTCCAAAACATGGCCCAATCACAACAACCAATCCTTTCATCCCTTATCAACCTAACCTGACACCTTGTCAACCTACCCCACTCTGAATATCCCAACTAATAGCTCAGCCTACCATTTCTCCATCACTCCACCACTAAAAATCCTTCTTCAAGAAGTGCTACCACCAGCCCAAACCATGTCCATGAACCCTTTTGATGCCTCTTAAGCCAAAGAATGTGAGGCCCTCCATAATGTCAATACACAAGAGAAAGAACCCATCATTATTAATGAAAATGTAGATCCAACGATCAACATTGAGACAATTGGTAATCATGAAGGTTTCTTTTTATTTCGAGCTCATCTCCCCTTCAAACTCAAGGCTTCCCAATTCAGGAAGTTTGATGGCACCAACTGCCCAAAGACTCATTTGGATGTGTATAACCATGAGATGCAATCTCTAGGGTTTTCTGTTAAACTTATGGTCCAATTATTTTAGGATACCCTTAGTGGAAGGAGTTCTCTATTGGTTCATATACAACAGAAAGTATTAAACTTGGGAAGACATTTGCAATGAATTTGTTGAACAGTACAAGCATAACACTCATTAAACTATGAGACAAGATGTCAAGAAAGAACAAGAGGGAAATACAGAAGACAACTTTCCTATTAAGCTAAATGTGTCAAACTCCTAACAATCCATCTCTTAAATTATCACTCTATTGGTTTACCACTTCTAAGGGCATATTAGAGGTGCACACTGCGTATATACTCAAATTTGTCTACACCACTAAGTGAAGTTTTTGAAAAGCTCTATAAGAGGGGGTATCTTTAACCATTGGATCCAAGGCCTCATCTAATTCCACTACTAAAGACCTATAATCCAAACCAACATTATTATTACCACCAAGGGCTTGGCCACGCTACCAATCAATGCCGAGCAGTAAAGTATGCCATTCAAGACCTAATTGATAATAAGATCATTGGCCTCCCCCTCTAAGGACCAATTGCAATCAATCCACAATCAAAGAGTGGAGATATCAGAGATGGATTTCAAGAAGTTGAACTTTCCAAGCCAAGATCATTCTTTTATTCTTCATGGATAATTTCTATCTCTCTTTCCTCATGTTTCAATAAAGATTCTCTTAGGAAAATTTTAAATAAATATTTGCACGATTCATCTTGATTCTTTAAGAAAATGAATATCATCAAATTCACAATAAGATTGAATGCGAGCATCATTAAACTTCATTAATCATCTTAATTTTCTCATTGTTCACCAATTCATTCATTTGTCTCAAAAGCATCTTGTCTAATTCAATCACCATTCAAAGAAGATAATGATCATGACCTTGAGCAGAAATCGACATCATGAATCTAAAAAATATAATTGTTTCCTAGAAGCAAGAAATTCCAAGGATAGGAGGCTATTACTTGGCAAACGAAATCTGTCTTATCACCCATATCAAAGATATCCACTTGCAAACTCTTTGAACTTACTTGATTGGCCTTTCTTTCTTAAACTCATCTACCAAGACTTGGGGGGGAAAGCCTACTATGTGTACACTCTCCCAATGTCTTCATAAAAGAATATATATAAAAAAAAAGAAGAAACATCTTTGCCTAGTGTGAAAGAAAACATTTCCAAGCAAGGAAGTGAGAAACAATTATCTGAGAAGAATCAAAAGCAAAGGAAAAAAAATCTTTGCCTTACTAAAGAAAAACATTTCCAAGCAGGGAAGTGACAAAACAACCATTAAGGAAGGGTCAGAAAGTAAAAAAAATAAAACCGTTGCTTGATCAAAAGAAGCATTTTCCAAACAAGGATGCAGGAAAATCAGTCTATCAAGCCTTGTATGTCTCAAAGGGCTTCAAGTGAGTAATGAACTACGCTAGACATGATTCTCCAAAAAGAGATACGTAGGCAGCCTAAGAAGTCACTTTAGGCTCAGTCATGAAGGTCCTACTAAGAATGGACATGCATATCAAGGTCCTACAAATGAACAACATGCACATCAAAGAGATGCACATAAAGGGCTTGGTACCATGAACACGGGTTTTTGGGCCTTATATACCATCCATTTGGTGAACCTCACCCTAGCCTATGTTTCAGCCCTAATACTAAGACCATCTTGAGGTCTTGTTTGCTTAAGGAAATTGTCATATTTCAACTAAGAGCTCTTTTAAAGGGTCTTACAAATAAATGGGTCATGTAACAAATGATTTCAGATAAGAGGCTTATTCCTTACCAGTTTGCCACCATATTGCTTCTTCATTTTTCACCCACTTTTTGAAGGAACTCATCATGGGACTCCTTACCTACCTATTTACATCAAATTGCTTTATCATTTTATGAAGTAACTCGTCCTTACTTCGCAAAGGGCTCCCTTATGCCTTGTTCATTATACGAGTAACTCATACTCTTAATCATACAATTTTTCCTAATCAAGGGGCTCCTTCATGCCAATATAAGAACCTTTTTTTTTTCCATTTAAAGGGTTTCATTTCATATTTTGTCATGCCTTAACAAATTTTCCCATACCATGGGTAAAGTCCCCATCACTTTGGTTCACTCAAAATATATTTTATTCAATGATTTCATCCAATATGCTTAGTTAAATGCACAATTTGTTATAAAAATCAATGATTCTAAATTTCTCTAATGTCAGGCTGGATCATGCTCAAAACAAATACTTTGAAAGTTTCAAAGGAATCTTTCAAATCATTTAGAAGGGCAAAAATATTTTATCCATGAACTTGAAGATAAGTCTTTAGCTAATCAAGTCTTCTAAGCCTTCATAGCCTCAAGCCACAGCTCGAGCAGATTTTTCCCAATCATCTTCAAAGATGGGAAAACTTACCATTTGAAACCAAGAAATGGTTCTTTTGACCTAAGTAACCAACTTGATTGCCAGTGATCTAGTGGCTCGCAAAGTCCAAGTTAAAAGTCAGAATTTTCTCTAAATGAAAAATCCTTTTCAAAAATGGAAAAAAACCTATTTCATAACATTTTCTCTCATTCAATAAGAACATTTTTTTACTCTTATCTAAGTTGGGCACATCCCCTTCACTTCTATTTGAGTTGAGTACATTCTCCTTACTTATATATAAGTTGAGTAAATCTCATATTCCTCTAGCTAAGGTAAGAGTTCTTCATCAAAGTGATTTTTTTCATAGCTTTTCATACTCCTATCTAAGTTGAGTTCTACCCATTCTGTCTAGGTCAAGGCTAATTCTTGCATATCTTGTCTCTCCCATATCTAAGGCAAGAATTTTCATCAATTTTTATCATTACTGAGTATATCGTTTCGAGTGTAATTCTTTTCAAAGTTGAGTTCACTTCTTGCTCTCCCATTGTAAGAAATAGTTGAGCAACATGACCTTATGGTCTAAAACTTGATCAAATTCTTTTGCATAAAGTCACACTGAATTCCATCATTCTAGTGGAGTTAACCTAATTTATCTTCCTAGTGAGTCATAATCAAATGTTCCCCATGGAGTCTTTACTCTCCACACAAGTCATCTAAGGACGCATTTCACAAACCTATTAGGATGGAGTTCCCTATTAGGTAAGTCGTCTAAGAATGCATTTCATCAACCAATTAGGATGGAGTTCCCTTTTAGGTAATTCGTTTGAAGATGCATTTTATCAACCTATTTGGATGAAATTCCTTTATAGGTAAACCGTCTGAGGATGTAATCCATCTCAGTAAAAATGGTTTGAGGATGTAATCCATCTAGGAAAAAATTTCTGAGGACGTATTCCATCTCGACAAAACTGTTTGAGGATGTAATCCATCTTGGTAAACGTTTGAGGACATAATCCATCTTGGTAAAAACCTCCCGAGGACGTATTCCATCTTAGCAAAATTGTTTGAGGACGCAATCCATATAAGAAAAAATCATTTGAGAACGTAATCCATCTTTGCAAACGTAATGAGGACATAATCTATCTCGGTAAAGCATCTGATGACATACTCCATCTTGGCAAAACGTCTGAGGACGTCCTCCATCTTGGCAAACGTCTGAGGACGTAATCCATCTTGGCAATTCGTCCATTAAGGACACAGTCTTATGAAAATTCTATTAGGATAACATTCTTTTAAAAAATATCCTGTTATGATAGCATTCATTTTAGGTAAGCCAGTCCATCGCATCACTATCCTGTTATGATAGCATTCATTTCAGGTAAGCCATCCATTGCATCGCCATCCTATTAGGTTAGCATTCCTCTCGGGTAAGTCGTCTATCGCATTATTAGCCTATTAGGATAGCATTCCTTTTAGGAAAGCCGTTTGAGGACACAAATTCATTATCTTGTTAGGATAGCATTCCTTTCAAGAAAGTTGTTTGATGATGCATTTTACTAGCTTATTAGGATAGCATTCCTTTTAGGAAAGCTGTTTGAGGACGCAAATTCATTATATGTTAGGATAGCATTCTTTTCAGGAAAGCCGTCTAAGGATGCAAATTCATTATTTTGTTAGGATAACATTTATTTCAAGTAAGTCATATGAAGATGCAAATTCACCATCCTGTTAGAATAGCATTTCTTTCTGGTAAGTCGTCTATCGCTATCACATTTTATCATCCTGTTAGGATAGCATTACTTTCGGGTAAGCCATCTATCGTATTCTCTCTTACCAACCTACTAGGATGGAATCTTCTTGAAGGTAAAACGTCCACGGACGTAAGATCATCTCATAGGAACACAACCTCATGAAAGACTTGTTAGGATCACATTTCTTTTCAAGTAAGACACCGATGAGTCATTTTCGAGGGCATAACCTCACAACAGTTCTATCAAGACAAATTTCTTTATAAAAAATTCTCTAAAGACAACACTCATTTTCGCTAGTAACGAACTACGAACGGTCTGATTTGCCTGAGGGTGATACGTAGGAATCTTATAGAGGAATGCGTCCGACCCTTGTCAAAATCACAAATCAAGGTCAAAATGGTTGTCTTTTTTTTTTTTTCTCGCGTTGATGTTCACTTTCTTGCAAGTTCCGTCAACGATGGACTTTCTGTAAACATCTCATTTTGTGACCCTTGATTAAGTAGTAAAAACTAATGATTATGTTAAGAAACCTAATTCAAGTATGGACTCTTCTCGATTGAGTCTTATTTCCATTAGGACTTCTCTTGACAGAGTCTCACTCCCGTTAGGAATCTTCTGCTAGAGTCCCAGTCCAAGAAGGACTCTTCTCGACAGAGTCCCAGTCTAAGTAGGACTTTTCCTAATAAAGTCCCACTCCTTGTAGGACTTTCTTGCAAGTGTCTCAGTCCAAGTAGGACTCTTCTGATAGAGTCCCACTCCCGTTGAGACTCTTCTATCAGAGTCCCAGTCCGAGTAGGACTCTTCTTAGTAAAGTCCCACTCCCGTTAGGACTCTCATGTCAGAGTCTTAGTTCAAGTAGGACTCTTCCCTGATAGAGTCCCACTCTCGTTAGGACTTTTTTGTCAGAATCCCACTCTAAGTAGGACTCTTCCCAATAGAGTCCCATTCCCGTTAGGACTCTCTTGTCAAAGTCCCAGTCCAAGTAGGATTCTTCCTAATAGAGTCTCACACCTATTAGAACTCTCCTACCAGAGTCCCAGTCTAAGTAGGACTCTTTTTGACAGAGTATTACTTCCGTTAGGAGTCTTCTGCCCATCGGAAGGCGTTTTGGTAATTTCAGCATCTTTTTGCCCACTAAGGGCATTTTAGTAATTTTGGCACAATCCTATCCTCAGTAGGACTTCCTAGTTACTTGAAAGGCATTTTTGTAATTTTCATATCATTTTACCCATATGAGGGTAATTTGGTAATTTTAGCCCTTTGATGACGAATTGGGGGTAATTTGGTCTTTTCATATGTTTTGTGGCAATCAAGAGATTCTCCACCCAATTGGGGGCGATTTGGTAATCTTGAGTGATAATAGTCTATTTAGGCTTAATTTAGGCTTTTCATTTTTAGATTTTTCATAAATTTGGTTGCGTGATATTTCCTTAAATGGAGATATATAGAACCTAGACGTTTTCATTTTAGAGTTTATTTTCATTTAAATTCTATTTTTATTTTATCTTATTAGCTTTTGCATGTAGACACCAATTCTATTGGTCCATGCATTGTCATAATTATTTATTAATTTCATTTAGTTAGTTAGGATAATCATTCTTATTTAATTTTTTATTTCTTTAATTAGATAATTATCACTAAAGACATGATCCTAGCCTTCCGTTTTGGGTTTCATCCTAAACCCTTGGATCAAATCTTTATATTTCCCTATAAATAAAGCCCCTTAGGCTATCAGTTTTAGGGACACGAAAAACACGAATTGAAGACAATTTCTATAGCCTTACGCTTTTAGTTTAATTCTAGAGTTTTCTCTACAATAACTCTCTCTCTCTCTCTCTCTCTCTCTCTCTCTCTCTCTCTCTCTCTCTCTCTCTCTCTCTCTCTCTCTCTCCCGAGGCCGAAGCATTGCCAAAGTGACAACCTCTCTTCTCGAAGCAAGCCAAAGCAACGCGTTCCAACCTGAAGAACAAACTGGAGATCTACCCGATTAAAGTCTCCAATTCATACTTTCCTAGTCGAAATGCTGGCCAACTACTACAACTGAATAAGGTACACTCTCAAACTCTTAATAGTTTTCTTTAGATCTGGTTGACCTCGCCTCTTTTATCACTCTTGATAAAAGAGGGTAAACCGGAGCACTACGTGACTCTAATTCCGTTTTCTGAATGAATACGTAGGAAGCCTTTGGGCCTAAGTCAGATTCTCTTTCTGTCTTTTCTGTTCTGTCTTATTTCTTTAGCATTAGATTTTTTATTATTTATCTTTTCCAGACTTATATCTCTCTTTTCAGTTTTCTCATGACAAAATAGCCTTGCAAGTGAATATTCAAGGTCAATCCATTCGGATCGGGCGGGGTGGGTACCTAACACCTTTCCACTCCATATCTTAGCCTCCGGATCCATGTTTTCTTTGGTTTTTGTTTTATTTCAATGCCTTATTTTATTTGATCAATGTCAAGAGATCTTTAGAATTTATTTAGGAGACATGCTTCTGAACGATCCCTAAATTCTCAATCAATCCATTTAATTAAATAGCTTCTTTAATCACCTCTAACACCGCTATGTACTCTGCCTCAGTAGTAGACAAAGCAACTGTTGATTGTAACGTTGATTTCCAGCTCACCGGTCCCTTAGCAAGAGTAAAGACATATCTGTAGTTGACCAACGTTTATCTAAATCTCCAGCATAGTTTGAATCCACATATCCAACCACATACTGACCAAGTTGATCATCCCTCTCAAACATCAAACCAATATCCATTATACCCTGAATGTATCGTATAATTCAATTTACTGCTTGCTAGTGCCTTTTACCCGGATCATGCATGTAACGGCCCGGCCCGTTTATCAGGGAAATTAAGTTAGTAATTTGGTATTAGAAATTTGACGAGAGTAAAATAAGGAGTTGCGAGAAATTAAACCGAGAAAAAAATAATAATAATAATAATAATAAATGAATGAATGAATAAAGAAATAAATAAATAAATGAAAAGAAAGCGAAAGAAAATAAAACAAAAACACATAATTTGATTGGCCAATTAAGGCCTAAAGGAAACATAACAAAAAGGAAGCCCAAGATTGAGGCCAAGGGGGTTTGAACCCTTGACCAAGTGAACTAGATTTTAAAAACCTAAAAAGATTACCAGGTAGGCTGTTAGTGTTTTATGTCTAAATATGCAATGAATTGTATATAACCCAAAAATTGGTTAGGCCACTTCCCAAATTGGCCAATGGCCATGCATGCAACACATCATTACCACCTCACCCTATGCACCTTAGGTCATCATCTCCCTACAAACCACCTGATTGTTCTCTTCTCCAACCAGTTTACAATGCAATCAAATGATTGCTTATCAAATTGAATAAATCAAATACACATGAGATCCTATTAGGGTATGAACATTGGAAGTGGAAATCAGATTTGTGTGGTGGTTTTGTGTACTGATATAGAGAGAGAGAGAAAGAGAGAGAGAGAGAGAGAGAGGGAGTTAGAGAGTGAAGTGAAACCTTTGTGTGTGAGGGCAAGTGTGTGTGCATGTTGAGTGGCCATTGAAGGAGCAAGGAGGAGAACGAGACAGATCTAAAGGGGGAACCCACTGGAGCAGAACTGAGCCACTGAGTGAAGAAAGAAAGGGATTCACTGTACAAAGGTAAACACCCAAAAACCCAAGATCTTCTTTTTGAAATTTGGCTATTGTTTTGACGTTTTTGGACTATTATTACATGCATGATATTTATGCAGTGAAATCTGGGTTGAATGCATGATTTTAGACCATCAAAGTTGCCTAAAACACCAAACAGAACCCAAACTGCCATTAGAGGACCTTGATTGAGATGGGTCTGAATCAACCTACACCAAACCTATTTTGGTTGCTTTAGACTAAACCTAGACACTTCTAGCATCTCAAAAACCTACATACGTGACCTTAAAGGCTCAAAACCAACCCACTAATCACAAGTTGCAGGTTCGGGTTTAAAACCCAACCCCACTAAAACTGCGACCAAACTGAAATCTAAAAATGAGGACTGAAACCCCATGATCTGTAGGTCAAAACAAAACATATTTCACGAAAATTGGGCCAAAAATGAGAGTTTGGTAACTAGTTGCAGGCATGGCTATCGTTTCGGGAACAGAGACAATGAGCTTGATTTGATGCCCTAAATGAATGTAGGATTGTTGGTATCACTCCAAGAAGACGATTGAAATAGAAAACAGTAAAAATGGAAGCATGAAATCCCATGAAAACGAAGAAGAAAAAAAACTAGGGTTTCGGTGAACAGTGGTCGTCGTGGAGGAGAAGACAACACTGTTCATGGGTCGGGTTGGGTCGCGGGTCGGGCTCCGACCGAACTAAAAAGGGTTCTAGTTTTTGAACCGGTTCAGTCTTTGAACCCCTGAACCGGTTGGGTTAATATAAAACTTTTTAAAATTGCATTTTAACCCCCCCAATTTTTGGATAATTACGCAATTGCCCAGAAAAATTAAATAAAATTAATTTAAAATCCTTTTTAAATTTAAGAAATTACCAAAACACCCCTAAGCCAAAAATAGTTAAACGAAGTCCAAATAAAATAAAAGAATGGTGTAACCCAATGTTTTTGGGCATTCCGGACTCAATGGTGAAGTCCGATTTTTGAAATTAAGTCCCGAAAATTTAGACACGTGAAATATAAATTACCATTTTACCCCTAATGATACCTAAGGCCAATTGAATATAAAAGGTAGTCCATTTTGACTATTTCGGGCAATCCGGACTCAACGGTAGAGTCCATTTTGGCAAACGAAGTATCAAAAAATATGACACGTAAAAATATAAAATTACAAAAATACCCCTAGACTTAAAATAAACTATAGGAAAGCAAATTTAGGTTAGAAAAGTCTAAACTAATTATTTTCGACGCTCTAAACCAATAGGTGACATCCTTGTGAGGAAATTGGGATAGAGAGGGCTCTAAATTGACTGTTAAATTATGTGATACTTTGAACAAGAAAGTAATAAGGTTTTGAATTGTGATTATAGGGACCTTCGTTAAGGAAGGATTTTTGGAAATTGCTTTTGAGACTTCAGGTGAGTATTTTCATACCATGTTGAGATGGATTTTGATTATAAATATAAATATCGAACTCTTGTATAATTTGAAAATAGATCCTTCTGTTTGAAATCGATTTGAATGACTTATTGACATTGCCATTTCCTGATAGTTTGTAAAATGCTCATGATACTATAATAGTTTTTCTCACTAATCTTTGAACCGTTTTGATTAAAGGCTAAATATGATACTCTGATTTGAATAATTGAGATTGTCATTGATGTTATTGATTTTGGAAATGATTTTAATGCTTTGAATAATAGAATCTTCTATGATCTGTCATTATCGAATAGATTATGACTTTATTGAGCCCTAACCATGGGGTATACGAGTGGTACTATTGAATTTGATCTCAGTCAGCGAGGTTCTAATTTGCTGACATTTGAAACCTAACCACGGGGTATATTGGTGGTATTTTTGAATGTGATCTCAGTCAGTGAGGTGTTAATTTGCTGGTCATAGAAGAGTAATTTTCGATGATTTGAACTTATATGAATATTAAATGTGAACTATGATTGAACTTTGAATCACCGAATTGAGAACTATTGAACTATGATTTTGATTATCAGACTATGAAATTTGTTATCGAACTATATTACCGAACCATGAGGTTGATTTTGAACTATGACTATTGAATTTGAAAACGACTTTGAACCGTAACTATGGTAGAGTTACAACACTAAACTATGATGTTGATTTGATTATGACTATTGATATTGAAAACGACTTTGAACCATAACTATGATTGAGTTACAATATTATACCACGATGTTGATTTGATCGTGACTATTGATATTGAAAATGACTTTGAACCATGTTTGAATTATAATACAAATCATCGTTACCAACTATGTTATTGGATCATTATTTTGACTGTGTTATGTTATCGATTTTGATTTACGATTATTATTGAATTGAGATTTATTGAAAATGACTTTGATACTAATTCCTGATCTGTTGGACTTGATATGACGTATTTTAATTCCATATGAGTATATACATTTCAGACTGTACTACATAGTAGTTTTGAAACCCTAGGCATGTTATGGAAGTACTCATTGGGCTTGTTGAAGCTCACCCCATTCTATTAACATTTTTCAGGTAAGGACTAGACAACTTGCTTTCAGGTGATGCAGGATAAGTGTTTAAGTGACGAAGCTCTTTTTGATAAGTCCTTAACCGAAGATAGATTAGATATTTTTGGGATCTTATGTATTAAGTTATGTAATATTATGCTACTCTTGACTTGGAGACTATGATCTGTGATGATGGTATTTGAATTAACTAATGAAGTGATGTAGCTTATTTTGTGGATGATAAGAAAAAAAAAAAAATTATTCCGCTGCGTAAATGGTATTTAGAAAAGTATTGTGATTATTAAAATAGGCCTCGGTGGCCGATCACGAACCCCTAATCCGCATAAGCCGGGTTTTGGGTCGTGACAATGCATATATCTGCTCACCATACTGATAAAGTGTGAAATATCAGGTCTCGTGCATGCCATAACATACATCAAAGCACCAATTACGTTTGCATACGGAACATGAACCATATGCTTACGCTCCTCATTTGTGTGTGGAGACATCCAAGCACTAAGCTTGAAGTGAGAGGCCAAAGGTGTACTAATGGGTTTTGTATTCCCATCCAAACCAAAACGTTGTAGCACTTTCTTCAGATATTGTTTTTGTGACAGAAAAATTGTTCCCTTCACTTTATTTCTTTCAATTTTCATGCCAAACATCTTCTTAGCTTCACTAAGATCCTTCATTTTGAATTCATTTCTCAACTGTCTTCAACCTGTTTATCTCTACCTTTCTTTTAGATGTAATGATCATGTCATCCACATATAAAAGTAATTATATAAATGAACCATCACGTAGCTTAAGAAAATACACACAATGATTAAAATGACTTCTTGTATACTTTTGCGCTGTCATAAACCGATCAAATCACTTGTACCATTGTCTTGGATACTGTTTTAAACTATACAATGATTTTTTCAATTTGCAAACCTAGTCATCTTTTTCAGCAACTTTACATCCATCTGGTAGAGTCATGTAAATTTTATCCTCCAAATCACCATGCAAGAATGTAGTTTTGACATCACCAACTTGAGATCAAACTATGCAACTAAAGCTAACAAAATTTGAATAGAAGAATGCTTAACAAGTGGAGAAAATACCTTATTGTAGTCTATTCCTTCTTTCTGTGCGTAACCTTTAGCTACCAATCTTGCCTTGAATCTCACACTATTTTTCCCTAGAGAACCTTCATTTTTGGTGTACATCCACTTGTAACCAATTGCCTTTTTTCCCTTTGGAAGTTGTACCAACTCCCAAGTCTGATTCTTATGAAGTGATTGCATCTCATCACCCATTACATCATTCCATTTAACATTTTATGAATGTTTCATGGATTTTTTATAAGTTAGAGGAATATCATCATCAACAATTGGAAGTACAAATGCTACCATGTTAGCAAACCTAGCAGGTTTGTGAATCTCTCTTTTCGAACTACTAGCTGCAATAGACTCTGGTTGTTATGGGATCTTTTGAGCTTCCTTCACATCTGAGCTTGAGCCCTCATTATCTGGATTAGCAACAGAACTATCGACTATCTAAACAGTTTTTTTTGCAACCACTAGAGCTTCTAACTCCACCTGCTATAAAATATTCTCCTCATCAGCATTCTTTTGCTTAATATGATTTAACATCATAGGCTTATCAAAAGAAACATCCCTACTCATAACAACTTTCTTTGATTCGGAACACCACAATCTATATCTCTTGACACTTGTACTAAAGCCCAAGAATATTAATTTTTTCACTCTAGGGTCCAATTTAGTTTCTTCACATGAAAATACGTAGAACAACCAAATACATGCAAAATATCATAATCTATAGCAAGTTTTTCATACGATACCTCTAGGGCTATTTTTCCATCATTTGCGGCTGTAGGTAACCTGTTGATGAGATGGCATGCATATGTCACTACCTCAGCCCAAAATGCCTTGCCTAATCCAGTATTTGGCAACATACATCGCACCTGTTATGACATGGAATTTTTTTTTTCTTTTATTTATTATTCTTGGTTAATTAAATTATTATTATTATTATTATTATTATTATTATTATTATTATTATTATTAAATTTTAATATGTATGGATTATATATATATGTGTGGCACGTATATAAGTGTGTGGGGTGCAATATGTGTATGTATGTATGTATGGATATGCATTAGTATATATATGTATATCAGATCTGGTTGGGGGTGTGTGTGTAACTGGACGTGTGTGTGTGTGTGTTTATAATCGAACTAGTGTGTGCAATCAGTTGGCAGTGTGTAGGTGTGGTGCGTGTGTGATGATGATATATATATATATATAGGGTATATAGAGCAGCTTTGCATTAAATGCAAAGCTGCATTTGGGGAGAAACAAAGTGGCTGATACAGGGTGAGAGAAGTCAAGAAAAAGGGTCTGTGAGAGAGAGACGTGTGGGACTTGATGTTTGAGTGTATAAGTTGGTCTCGGTTGGGAGGAGAGAAAGGCAAGAAAAACAGAGAGAAAGGGAAAGAGAGAGTTCTGGAAAGAAGAAGGAGAGCTTGAAGCTTGAATCAAGCTTAGAACCAGAGGGTGAAGGAGGGCACGGCTAGAGAGAGAAAAACTCAGAAAACCCGTAAGTGACCCCCTTTCTGTTTTGATTTTTTTAAAAGCATAATGATTGATTTAATGTATATGATCTTAGAGAGCATGTTGTAGGGTTTATAATGCAAAAAGAATGAATTAAAATGGTTGAAAGATGAGGGAGAAATGGGGAGCTGCAGGTCACGGGTGTAAGAGTTGGGTGTTGTGATTTTATATGTGAAACTTAGTCTAAATAATGGGGAAATAACCCCCTAAGGTGCAGAAACCATTTGGAGTCTGAACTAACTAAAACCAGTGAGGGAAAATGGAGAAAGAGAGTCAGGCCAGAGTTTTGACCGAGGGTTTGACCCTCTATTTCGTGAAAATCCAATGGGTTGAACCAAAAATCGATCCTAGATATGGAAACCTTGGGAGAAAACGGAGAGAATCACATTTTTAAAACCCTAAAAAGTCGCCAGAGATCGGTCGCCGGCGCTGGAGAAGGCGCCGGAACCCTACTGCTACGTCGCCGAAAAGTTGGGGAAGAAGGGGGGTGACCGGGTAGGGTTTTGGGTCCGGTTCGGGCGGGGGTGAACCGCCCTTGCCATGTGTCACTCATATGTTTTAAATTATAATGTTGAAAGGGGCTTTTTGGTTATGAACTTAAGAAATTGGAAATTGGGATGAAATGGGAACAGGGATATCTTATCCCTATTTTAGGTTAACCCCTGTTTGGTTATCCGAATATGGGATAAGGGTTTCCAAAATTACAGAATTGCCCCTAGACTTTTAAAAATTACAAACTTGACCTTGAACTTTCGAAAATTACACTTTAACCCCTAAACTTTGGAGAAATTACAATTAGACCCACCAGATTTAAATATTAATAAGATAATAATTAAATTAATTAATTAATTAATTAATTAATTAATTTAATTATTTAAATACTCTAAAATAACCCGGAGTCCAAATGGGACAAGTCATTAGTGTATTTTGACTGTCTCAGCCATTCTGAGGCCAATGGTGAGGTCCGTTTTATGAGACGGGGTCCCGAAAAACAAAAGACCCGTAGTAACCTTTAAAATTACCAAAATGCCCCTGAATTGAAACACAGTCGAACGAACTCCAAATTAAGTAAACAAATCGTGAAACTTTATTATTTCGAGCATTCCGGACTCAACCGTGGAGTCCGATTTGTGAAAAGAAGCCTCGAAATGTAAAGACCCGTAAAGGGTAAAATGATCATTTTGCCCTTTTAATGCTAGAATACCCGAATTGAATTCCACGAAAGCTTAACCTATTTTCTTCGACATTTCGGACACAATAGTAGAGTTTAATTTGACAAAATAGAAACCTATAAAATAAAGACATAAAATTTGATGAATAGCATAATTCAAGTGACAATTGAATTGAGTCTCATGTTATGATTTCAGGGACGCGGAAAGGCAAAGAGAAGGTGACCTAACCTTCGGTGTTCTTACAGTGATTTCACTTTACTACGAGTATACTTTCCCTGTTTGAGATCGATTGTCAGGTACGATATATTATGCTAAGTAAGAAATAAGATTGAGATTAGGAATACTTGTTCTGCTGCCTTGATTGTTCACATGTTTGCTTGATTGTTCACATGCTTATGTGCTTCATGCTATCTTGCTAAAGTTGGGTGATGATGTGGATGATGATTATGTGTATATCGCATGTGTTAGAGTAGTGTGTGAATTATATGCTTCGAGAACGGTTGACATTATGAAATATGTACTTGAAAGCATGCTTTATGTATGAATGAGTTGCATCATTGAGATTACATTATGACATGATGAAATCAGAGCATATTGGCATAGTGTGATTCCTTGGACATGGCGTGAGTTAAGCACTTGGTGCTTTGCATTATGAGGGTGCAAATCCTGTGGTGAAAAACCCAAAATCGACCATTACGTACTTGCAAGCCTGACGGATTCCGGACCGTGAAGCGAGACATAGTCGGCGGTACTCATGCCAGCGGGGAAGGGCCGTATCATGAGACATGGGTGGCATAGAGTTGCATGGGTGTGTCACGCATACTGATCACATACTGTATACTGTTCATAGACTGCCATCATGATATCGAATGCCATATAGAAATAACTGTACACTTGCACATGCCACGACCTTAGTTTTGTTTCTTGCATTAGCATTATATTGTACCAGCATGTTGAGCTGACCCCTTTAGTGGGGCAAACATTTCAGATGATGTCCCAGCTATACGAGACGTGGAGATGATCTGATTAGGGACTATGTTAGGCCCAAGGGGCGCTTTTGATATTGTATAAGGGGCATAAGCCCGAGATTGTATCTTATTTTGTATGTTGTGAACAAATGGACCAGACCTTGTGTATGTATCAGAATAGTGTACGGAAAGTATGTAATTATACTTAATCGTCTTTATTTCCTTATTATTCTTATTTTCTTTTGTCTCGTTACTCGCGCCACGGGTTCGCTGGAATTCGGGGCGTGACAGCACCTTTTCAAGCAAGGTACGATTCATACATTCTGCCACCCTATGTTGCTTGCGGCGTGTCTCTAATTGTGAAGTGTCTAACTATACCGTCATCTTGGCATGCTTGCTTGAATGGATCTGACTTGTACTCACCATCATTATTTGATCTAAGCCTCTTGATCTTTTTACCTGTCTGAGTTTCAATCATTTTCTTCCAATTAAAAAATACATCCAAGACTTCATCTTTATGTCGCATGGTGTACACCCAAACTCTCCTTGAGAAATCATTAACAAAAGTCACAAACCAATACTTACCTCTCCAAGATACAACTCTCCTAGGTCCCCACACATCAATGTGTGAATATAATCAAGAGTTCCTTGAGTACGATGAACCGCTTGTGCCAAACTTAACTCTAGTCTACTTGCCCAAGATATAATGCTTAAAAATCCCTAATTTCCTAGTCTTGGCGCCCTTTAACAGACCCTACTTTATCAACTCCTGCAATGCCTTCTCCTCAGCATGCCCTAAATGCATGTGCCATAACCTCGAAGTATCAGAAACACTATTCTCTGAACTTTCAGAAACAGCTGCTCTTCTTATAACTATTTGCCCATCCAGAAAATACAAATTTCCTTTTCGAGTACTCTTCATCACAACAAGTGTACCAAGTACTATTTTTAGGACTCCACATTCCATAGTAACTTTGTAGCCCTTTGAGTCTAACATTCCCAGTAAGATGAGGTTTTTCTTCAAGTCCGGATACATAAAAAACATCTGTCAAAACTCTAATTGCTCCATCATGCATCTTCAATCGGATGTTTCTTATCCCTCTTGTTTTACAGGTATTATCATTACCCATTAAAATAACTCCTCCACCTAAATCTTAGAAGTTAGAAAACAAATTCCTACGAGGACACATATGATAAGAACATCCCAAATCCAAAATCTATTCATCAGAATGACCAGCCAATGATGAAACAATCAAAGCAAAATATGTATCATCATCTTCAACCTTACTACGTTAACATTTGGTCCCTTATTAATCTTGTTCTTAGTTCTGGAAAATCCTTTTTCCAATGCCCTTTCTCATGATAGAAAGCACACTCATCATTCTCAGGAATCTTTCTATCAGACGATACTCCTCGAGACTTACCCCATCCACCATAATTTATGTCCTCTGTCCTACTCCTTACTATTAAAGGCTCTGATGTTAAGTCCCTATGGACCTGTAGATCCCTTTTTCGATACTCATTATTCATCAAAGCATTAGATACATCATCAAAGTTAATTGTATCTTTCCCATATAACAAGGTAGTGGTTAAATGATCATAACTATCATGTAGAGAATTTAACAACAATAATGCCTTCATTTAGAATTTCAACATCAAGATTTTGCAAATCAACAAGGATTTTATTAAAACTATTCAAATGCTTAGACATTGAAATACCTTACTTATACTCGAAACAAAATAGTCTTTTCTTTATATAGAGTTAATTTTAAATGCTCTTGGTCGTAAACTTATTTTTCAGTTTCTCCCACAACTACTTAGCCGAAGTCTCCCTCATAGCAAAGTACTTTTGATCATTAGTGAGTCAAAGCCTAATGGTGATGCAAGCTTGACGATTAATCTTTGCCCAATCATTCTCTTTTATATCATCAGGTTTATCCTCCAAAGTGATATCTAGTTCTTGTTGAACTAGAACATCCAAAACTTCGCATTGCCACATTCTGAAATTATTAGTTCCATCAAAATTTTCAACTTCGAATTTTGTATTCGAAACCATAGTTCTTACCACCAATGAATTTTTGAAGACAAAGTTGTTAGAGTACCAGAAACCGATTCCTCCATTAATCAATCCACACTCATACACCTACGATAAAAAAATCCAATACCAAGATCGAAAATCTTGGCTCTGATACCAATTATTGTGTGAAAATGATTGAACAAACAATAAATCAATGTCAAATGAGCAAAAAGTAAATAAAACGAACAGAGAAGACACAAGATTTACGTGGTTCAGTAAGATGCCTATGTCCACGGCCAGTGATGATCAGTTCATTATGTATCAAAGAGATTACAGGAGCAAAAACTCCCAAAATCTGAAACCCTTTATTCCCCAACGTCGGCTCTTCTCTTCTCCATCAAAATCCTAAAAGATAATACCATTATATAAGTGAGTTACATCATAAGAAAAAAACGGGCCCAAAAACAAAAGTAGGTCAAAAAATTACCAATATTTTCGGGTCATTTCAGGTCTCAAATGAGTCATCAAGAATCAGGATGAATTCATGACAATCACCCAACATCTTCATTATAAGATGATCCTAGGTAGGAAAGTTCAAATTGACACCTACTTAATATATTAACTTCGTATCTCAAAGGATGGATATCCTCTTTTGGGGTCGTGGGATAAGTAATTCATTTCTTCTTTGCCATCGACCCAAACCTTCCAAAGTTGATATGGCTGATAGAATTTGCTTAGTTCTTTGCATCCGATTATTGAGACAATGTTAATTTTAATCCATTCTTCTCAATTGTCTATATTTTTTAGGACATAATTAATATTTTTTGGAAAATCAAGATATTGATAATCACTTTTGTTTAAAGTGATTTTACTGACCAATCTTAACTCTATGTGTTTAATACTAGTATAAGTATACAAGTATTTAATTTCTGGCATACTTGTCCCACATACAAACTGTTTCTAGTTTAGGAATTATTCAAGTACATTAATTTTAATTTGACCAACTATTTTTTCTTTCAAGCTATTGTTTAACTTTTCTTTTATTTACTATTGGGATATCTATCACTTTCATCTTTTGTTTGTTCAATAGAAGTATCTCCTTCTACATAATCTATGGCCATATAGGTTTTTGGTAAAAATAACAATTTTATTTGCTTTTCATAGATACTTGTAGAAATTGTTTATGATGGTTTTCAATTTTCCGACCCGGTGGCTTCCCATTTTAAAGATCTTTCTCTTACGTTTCCCAGACATACTCTATTTCCCAATTATTATGTCATTTCTATCATCATTTTTATCGTAGGAATTTTCTCAAATTCCTTGACTTCTTATTCAAAAGATGAGTTGTCTTCCTATATCTCTGATATGATTTCATAAGTAATTTCATCTCTAAAGACAGCATCATACTTTTCAAATCTTCTTAATCCTAGAAGTATACCATATTTTGTTTGGTTTCTTTTTCCACACTTGTGACGGTTCAAAATCAAGAAATTCAAGCTGAAGTGTTGTCCAACCCACTACGATAATCAGGTACGTACCCTAAACCTTACTCGCTTTCTTACCTATTTTGTTGTCTTCTATCACTCTTGATAGAAAAGGGTGAACAGAAGAACTACGTGGCTCCGATTTTGTTTTCAAAATAGATACGTAGGAAGACTTCAAGACTAAGTTAAAACCCCTTCTCCCCTTTCCCATTCCCTCGTTTATTTTCTTTATATTTTCATGTATATCATGTCTTTTCTTTATTTTCTTATCTACTTGGTCAGATTCACCACCTTCTATCACTATTAATAAAAGCGGGTGATAGGCTTTTATTAGCCCAATTCATCATCTCTTATCATCATTGATAGGAGCGGGTAAAAATGCATTGGCTTCTACCACTATTAGTAGAAGTAGGCAATGAACTACTTCAAGCTTTCTTTTCCATTACAGTCTATATTTTATTTAAAATTGCAATCTTTCTCTTTCTCTTTTAATTTTTCTTTTCATGCATTTTTCAATAAGAAAGCCTTGCGAATGAACATTTGAGGCCGGTCCCTTCAGACTAGGCAGAATAGGTTCATAACACCTTCCCATTCCGTACCTTAGCCCTTAGATCTAGGTCTTTTTCTTTGGTTACATGCAAATCAGTGTTTTATATTTTATTTAACCCATGTCAAGGAATTTAGATTGTAACTAGGACTCAAAGCGGTGTAATATTTTATTTCTTGTTCTTTTGTTATGTATCATTTTTCATGGTTGTAATGGGTTTGCTTGTTTAAGTGCACAAAACAAGTTGAAGATTTCTCTCATTTCTTTACATTTTTAAGGCGTTTATTACTACCTTTTGGGAAGGGGACAACCGGTCTAAATACCAAATGTGTTTTTTTTGCGATGGCGCTCACAAAACCAATTCAGCTAGTCAGTTCGATATAGTTTTGATAAATACGTCTATAATCCTTCGATATAAAAGAGTAAGTCAGATTCTGAAGTGAGATATGTATCAATAGAGTCCATAAAACCTTTCTTTTGAAATTTATGCACATTGTTTGTAAAATATTTTCTTTTCCTAAGAAAAATAGTTGAGCCTTGATTTAATTAGGTGGAAAGTGACAGACAAAATGTATGAAAAAAATTATCTAATTTTTCTAGAAGTTTGGTTAGAAAAAGAATAAAAAAATAAGTGTGAAATGATATTCTAGTAATTGCAGGATTTTTCAAAAAGTAATTGTTATTATTATTTTTGATGTTGCATTTTTCTGGTTTGAAGGCTTCTTCTTTAAATTGCCTGTCAAGAACTCAAGGTCAGGGGGCCATCAGGATGGTTCCGGTAGTAGCTGCTCCGATGATAAAGTTAGTAAAGAAATAAAGACGGTAATTCAAGAGATGAATTAAACATGAATTGAAAGCATACCTTGTAGCCGTATTTATAAGCAATAGATCTCCTAAGTTGAGTAAGATTAAGAGTCATGAAAGTATAGATTTGATGATATTCACGAATAGTAGTCACTATATTAAACTCTGTTTTCTTATTCTGAGGCCGAAACTCCATGAAAGGCGGTGGCCTGTTTGGAACTCCTTGCGAATATTCTGCATTCCTTACTATGAGGTCTGTAGTGTACTACTCGGTACCTCACCTGCTCTTGAGGTAGTACTAGAGGTGTTGCACTGCTCAGTACCCCACCTGTTTTAAGGTGACCAGTTTTGGAGGTACTAGTCTGTTTAGTGTCCTGATGTATTTGGTCTTCATACTTCAGATCCTGGTGAACACTTGTCAAGCCTTAAGCTAGTGTTTATTTATGGCATATCAGCTACTCTCCCTTAAGCCTCAATTGTTTAGGATTCATCTTGAACTAAGGTTAGGATTTTTGAGATGTCAATCATGCAGATATTTAACGCGCCATTTTGTTTTATGAGAAACAGCTGTTGATGAGACGTTAATATGTCATTAACATGGCAACCGCTGATTCAAAATCCAAGGCCATCATTACCTCAACCATTGTGACAGTTTGGAGATTGTTATAAATTTCTTTTGAGGTCTATCTTGGACAACCCAGAAGACTCTAAGCAGGTCCAAAAACTTCAGAACGAGCCAGACGAAGTCCATCTCCAGCTAAGGACCGCTTAATCTGTTGCAACTACTTTAGAGGTGAAGTGGAAAGTGGCTCTTGAGCTCAAATACTTGTATGAATTAGACGCTCAAGGAATTAGTATTTGTTTAGATACTCTAGACCTGTAACACTTATCATTTCCATAAGGTTTTTAGGGGTTTGGATAAATGGAAATGTTGTATGGAGCCCATAAGCTAATAATAGACTCCAAACCGGTAACAATTATGATTTTTATAAGGTTTTTAGAGGTCTGGATGAGTGGCAACGCTGTAATGATAAATGATCCAGACTTGTAACACTTGTAATGGATACAAGGTTTTTAGGATTTGGTAGCAATGTCGTAATAGATAAATGGTCTAGACTTGTAACACTTGTAATGGATACAAGGTTTTTAGGGGTCTGAAAGGGTGGCAATGTCGTAATAATAAATGGTCCATACTTATAACACTTGTAACGGATACAAGATTATTAGGGGTTTGGAAAGGTGACAATGCCCTAATAATAAATGGTTGAGACCTGTAACACTTGTAAATTGGTACAAGGTTCTGAGGATTGGAAGGGTGGCAACGCCGCAATGATAAATGATCTAGATTTGTAACACTTGTAATGGATACAAGGTTTTTAAGGGTCTGTTCGTTAGTAAACATGAAAGTGGATTAAAATATTAGAATTTTATTGATAATACTTGTGCAAGTACTTAATATTACAGCTCATTGGCCTTCCTAACAGAACTCTTGGTATCCTCTAAATTGATGTACTCTCGGGCTCTGTCCATGAATGCTGTCATATCGGTTAGAGGCTTCTTAGTCAAAGAATCCTGGAAACGTCCAGGTTTTAGTCCTAAGGTCAGAGTAACCACCAAGAAGCTTGCGTTACAATCATTTATCTATGTAAGTTCAGCGTTGAAACAAGCTATATACTTCCTCAATGTCTTTCCATTTGTTTGCTTGATGGTTAATAGGAATTTTGGTCCCTTTTTGAGTTTCCTGCTTGTTAAAAAATGGTCAAGGAACGACCTACTGAGCTCATAGCAATTGTTGATCAAGTTCTGGGGGAGGTTGTAAAACCATTTGAGAGTTGTACCCTTCGGGCTAGTGACAAAGGTTCTGCACATGAAGGCATTAGTAGCCCCATGTAGATCTATCGTGTGCTAGTAATGAGAGAGGTGATCGTTGGGGTCTTTCGATCCATCATAGAACTTAAACTTTGGGATAACAAATTTCTTGGGCTGCTCCTCTATCATTATAGCTGGTATGAATAAAATGGAGAACCTATCAAGCAACTTGCCCAATTCGTCTTGCTTTAGAGGAGTATGAAATCTTTTGGTTGAGATGGTTTGATCCTAAGAATCCACAATCTCTTTGATCCTCTAAGTGACTCTGGGCGGAATTGGTGGTACCATAGTTGGTGCTTTTCGTTGACTTTGCTCTACATTTTCTAGTTCGAAAACTATGAGGAGATCTTGCCTTGTAGCAACGGGAGGGCTTAGCTCCTCGAGGACTGTAGGGCGTGGGACTTCAAGAGGCTGAAACTTTGGATTTATTAGATTTGCTTCAGAAGTTATTGGAATAGGTATTTTTGTCTTGCTTTGATAGTGCACGACAGGACAAAATGACAACATACCTCTACCCAAATCTGTTGAGGCTTGTGGATCAACCCTATTTGGGCTATACCATGGAGGTGTACTGATTACATGTTGGTCAGCTCCATATTGTGTGGTCCTCCGCCCATGATGGTTGCACGAGGTTGAGTTCTTCCATGAACAACATTGGTTGGGAGATGATGATTGTTTCGTTGGATTTGAACTAATGAGGCTAGAGCCTATGACATGGCTGTGAGTTGCTTTTGCATTTGATTGGATTGCCTTAGTATCCGATCAAGTTGCTATTTTAGATAAGTAGGTGTTCGTCCTCTTCCTCTTCCGACAGAGGGCTAATTTTAAGGGTTTTGAGGATTCCTTTTAGGACGAAGTTTTGGTGCCATTGGTTTCTCAAGAAAACGAGCTTAGTTTCTTTCGTAAAATACTAAAAACTATCATCGTTCCTACAAACGGTAGTAAACTGATATTACACTTTTCTAGTCTGAAGGCTTCTTCTCCAAATTGCCTGTCAAGAATTGAAAGTTAGAGGACCACCGGGATAGCTCCAGTGGTAGCTGCTCCAATGATAAAGTTATTGAAGAAATAAAGATAGTAATTCACGAGAAGAATTGAATATGAATTGAAAGCGTACCTTATGACCTTATTTATAGGCTGTAAATCTCCCAAGTTGAGTAGAGATTTGACGATATTCACGAATAGTAGTTACCATATTGAACTATGTTTTCTTATTCTGAGGTTGTAAGTCTATGGAAGGCAGTGACTAGTTCATAACCCTTTCTTGTAGATATTTTGCATTTCTTACTATGAAGTTTGTAGTGTACTGCTCGGTACTGCACTTATTCTGAAGGCAGTACTGGAGGTTGTGTACTTTTCAGTATCTCACTTATTTTGGAAGTGACCAATTATGGAGGTACTAGTCTAATTTGTGTCTTGATGTATTTGATTTTTATACTTTAGATCTTGGTGAATAATTGTCAAGACCTTAAGCTAATGTTTATTTATGACATATCAATTTTTTTTGCAAAAAATGAAAAAATGTAATTTTTTTTGGTATAAAAGTGATATGATTTTTTTTTTTAAATTCATTATAACTAACCACAAAAAATATATTTCTTTTCACTTCAATCTTCCACAAGTTAAAGAGGGGAAGAGAAAGAAGAGGAATTCACTGGAATGCATGTTTAAAAAAAATAAAAAATTTGTAGCAAGTAGTAAAAAAAGAAAAGAGAAAAGCATCAAAAGAAGGAAAAAATGAGAGAGAAAGAGAAAGAAAGAGGGACAAGGGGACAGGGGTGCGCTTGCTTTTTTTTCCTTTCAAAAAGAGTAAATTGACAACTACTCCTGGTTACTCTTTTATTATTGATTTCTTTGAGATAATTTTGCCCACTGAGTTTACAAAAGAAATAAATGTTTTTTTATTCAAATTTTTATATTGTAAAGGCGTTTTTGAACAAAATTTTAAATAATAGATATTTCTTAAAAATACACCATTCTTAATAAAGAATGTCATTTTATAGAAAAATATGATTCATTAAAATTTTGTTAAGAGACATGTTAATTAAAATTTGAATAATATGCTTTAAATAACATGGATTTAAATTTTTTAACTAAAATGTACACAAAAATAAATAGATTTGGCATCTAGGTCTACGGGTATAAGCATACAATTAACCCTCTTATAAATAATCTTTAATAAGTTAATAATCTCTAATAATTAATAAATATTTAAAAAATATTTGGTTCTATGATGTGTAATTAATAATTCTATTAACTATTAATTAATATTATTGTTAAAAGAATTCTTTATAATATTAATTATTAGAAAGATAAAATAGTTATATATATATACTTATACATATTCCATTTATGACATGTCTTGTAAATTATATTTATTCATTCTACATACTTAGGATAAAAAATATTATAAGTGCAGAAAATTAAAATACAAAAAAACACATTTTCTTTAGTTCAACAAGATATTTAGAATTTTTTATACCTTAAGTTGAATATTATATGTATTTTTTATAAAATACTCAAATGATGTTATAAAGTTGTGTATAAAATATTTTTTTTATCAAAAATTATATACATGTAAATGAGAAAAATTAATAATTAATAATTTTAATAATTAATATTTTTCAATCTATCACGCTTATTAATTCTAAAAGTATCGACTGTAGTTTCATCATCCTCTTGAGTTGAATATTCTCTATGGCCACGTTTGGACGGTAGAATAAGATGGCAAGATAGAATAAATCTCATGTGTAACATATAACTTATACCAAGTAATAATGGTATTTGATTTATCCCATCCAACTTGAATTAAGAATTATAACCAGGCGGATCCAGCGACTCTAAACTTTCTTCACCCATTAGGTTTGTTCAACATTGTTCAGAATTTGTCTTATTTTCTTTAATATTTTCCATATTTTCACTGTTTTTTTTTTTTCAGATTTATACATGGTCTATATATATATATATATATATATATAAATCAATCCATGAATTCTTTATGATCTAAAACTATATATAAAATCAATTCATGAATTCTTCATTGGTCTGAAACTATTAACGTGTTATATATATATAAAATTCTTCTTAATCTGAAACATGTTATGAAGCTATACATACTTAGATATATGTATAACAATATGTATATATATTATATATAATCCGTGAACTCTTTATAATATATGTTAATCCATGAATTCTTCACATATGTAATTTTAATTTTAAATACTTAACTTTAAATACTTTATGCATATATTTGAAATTGTTTTTTAACTCTCTCTCTCTCTCTCTCTCTCTATATATATATATATATATATATAATTCGTGAACTCTTTATAATATATGTTAATCGATAAATTCTTCATATAGGTAATTTTAATTTTAAATGCTTTATATGCATATATTTGAAAAAAAAAAAAATTAATTGACTTTTAGAAAAATATTTTTTGAACACTTGAAAAAAATAATACATAAGAAAATAAAAAATAATGATGTCCAAATCTTATATTCCATAAGTATTCAAACACAAGATTGTAATATAATAACATATTTAAGATTGAAATATAATAATATATTCAAATTTTTTATTCGAGTTAGTTTCAAATATTATATTGGAATATTCAATATCATATTCAATATTCATACTATTTTATATCCTAACCCATCTAATTTATATTAAATCAAATCCCGCATACTTATCCGATCGTTTAGTCTTCTTTAATATCCACACTATTTTATATCCTAGCCTATTCAATTTATATCTAATCTACTCTTGCATTCTCATTGGATTGTTTGGCCTTCTTATTTGATCGTCCAAACTAAGTTATGCATTTGTTTTCGTGCTATGGTGAATTTGGGTTTCTTCTTCATGAAGATATAGATGGTTCATGAATTTAAAAATGACAAAAAAAGGTCCAAAAAATAGGGATGGCAATTTGTTCCGCCCCTAAAGGAATGGGTATAGAGTGCTTATAAATAAGGTCGGGGCGAGATCAGAGTATGGCTTTTAAAACTCCATCGGGTTGGAGAAATAGTCATCCCACTTTGACCCCGCCCCGTCTATATATTAAGTTTTTTTATTTATGTTTATATACACTATATTTATTAATAAATAACATTATATAAAATTAGTTTTAAGATTTTTCGTATCACATTCATATATATTTTTTTATACTAGTTATTTTAGTAAAAAAAATTAATTTATTTATTAAAATAAAAATTTTAATTTATTTAAAAAATATATGTCGAGATTCGGAAAGGGATGTGATAAAATCGAGAAATATTTGTTTGGATTGTAACTCAAAAACAGTTTTTTAATTTCAAATCGTGAAATACGTATTTTAAAATATATTATTTTTAATTTTTTAAAATTTAGATTATCATATTCAAATATATTTTACATATTTTTGAAAAATTAATTATAAAATTTTAATTATATTTTAAAAGAAAATTTAAAAATTATTTTTAAATCACAATCCAAACGGATTAAGAGGTTGGAATCAAAATCGGAATAATCCTCTTTAAAGGAGGTTTCGAGTGCTTAATATCATTATTGTAACATTGGATTCTGAAAGGATAAGAAAGAAGACGAAGAAGGACAGAAAAGAGAAAAGCGTGGAGTGTGGAGGTTGAGACCCACCAAAAGGAGCGCAGAATAGATGAAGAATTAAAAAAAGGGTTGCGTGCAGGGTGGTGTGCCTATAATAAACCGCCACTTTCCCCAATATTCCCAAACCACCGTCCGATCACAATGGCCACCGTATCACCACCATCGCGGCCTCTCCTCCTCCTCACTGTCCTCCTCCTCCTCGCCACCCCACCACCTTCCAATTGTCTCCCCTACACCCAATTCCAAACCCTTTTCTCACTCTCCCACTCTCTCATGATCCGCGTGGCCAACCTCCGCGCCTCTCGCGGCGACCTCGCTGGTTCGGACCGCGCCAGAGTGATGGCACAGACGCTGGAGATGGGGCAGGGGTTCGGGTTCTGGAAGGTCATGTGGTCGATGGGTTGGGACAACTTGGAGAACTACGAATGGAGAAGCCTTGGGTCTTTTGAGATGTTTGGAGCTGAGCCGGAAATGAACGAGCTGCTGAGGTCCCTGAACGAGTTGACTCGGATGAAATCGGAGGGGGAGAGAGCGGCCTGGGTTGGGAGAAATTACACAGGCGTCCTTAGGGTTTCCAAGTCTCTCTTCCAAAGACTCCTCAAAGCGTTTCGTCAATCGGTACGTTTTGAATTTTGACTAATATTTCGGGTTTTAGTCATAAAATTGTAATTTTGCGCTCAATATATGTATATAAATGTATATGCACGTATATAAGAAAAAACAAATGTATATTTAAAACTTCAAATTTACAAATGACTTTATTAGAACCGTACAATGAAGCTACTTTAAAAGGATCATTTTAAAGCCTGATTTGTTTTTCAAAAGCCCAATTTAATTTTCGGTTTTTTTTTTCACAAAATTTTGAAATTATTTTGGCTAATTTTTTTTGATTATTAATTAAGGAAAGAGATTACTTGGCTTTAAATTTAGTAAGAATAACTAACTCGTATTCGAAAATATGTTACCATCTCAATCTTTCAGAGTATGTGTTATAATCTTAATATGTAATTATATGAATATTATGTGATTAATTAATTTTAAATAAAAAATAAAAAAGTTATGAGTTTTGTGACACATATATAGTGCACGCACTTACATGGGTATGGAGCCTGCAATTATAACATTCACATGAGTTTCATACCCATATGAGTATATGTCTCATATATGTATTACCTACTGTTACAAAACATTACTCTTATAATTAAAGACAAATATTTGGTAGCATAAAATTCTTCTTATCTATTTTAGAGTTGAATATTATTCATTATTAAATATTTAAAAAGGACTAATTTAAAGCATAATTTGTTTTTCAAAAGCCCAATTTATTTTTCTTTTACTTTTTAAATTTTGTAAACATTTTCAATTTTATGAGTAGCTCTCTTCTTCGAATTTTATCAAATTGAAATTTATAGGATTCCTTCTACATAATGGATTTTACCAAGTGTTTACAGAAATTTGGGTCAAGTACATTCATTGCTCCACTAGTAACACACACACACACACACACAAACATGGAAACACAAATTTATGTTTATCAAAGTAGTAATGTTTGAAATGGTTGTTGGCAGGGGCCACTGAGACAAGTGTTGGAGATAGTGCAAAAAGAGGCGGTGGAGGGCGAGTTACTGAGGGATTGCCTTGAAGTGGGGAGCAATGACTTGATGAGTTTTATTCAAGTCTTCAGAGATATTGCCTTACAATTCTCCTCTGCTACTCCTACTACTGACAGATCCATAACTCTCTTTTTATCATCAATAATATTAGGCGTACTTAAAAATTTTATCAAAATATTTACTTTCATGAATTGATAGTGTTGACATGATGTGTGATATCCAACCAATACAATACTGTCAACTTATGAAAGTAAATACTTTTGATAAAATATAAAGGTAAGACTAGTATTACTCTTTTACCATATCGTACCATGGTGGAAACTTCAATACAGATTACATGTGAATTATGTTTGTGTGTGTGTATTGTGTTACTAGTGTTTCTATGTGTGTGTGTGTGGACATGGCAACTACTCCTATTACTTTTTTTTTTTTTTTTTCCTGTTCTTTTTATGAGAATATTTTTGGCACTAAAGTTGCCATGTCCCATCCACTGATGAGCTTACTTGTGAATTATGTTTCATTAAAAAGATCAAATGTTAATTTTTCAAAGCTTGTATGAATTTGGGGTAATTAAAACTACTTGGGCTTTTCAACCATGATAAATATGAATTTGAGTTAGAAATTAAAATCTTTGTACCAAAATAATGCTAAATATAGAAGTTTGATATCCCAGCACCTTGCACAGGAGAACCCATCACTATATAATTGTTTATGTGTGTGTGTGTCTATATATATATATGTGTGTGTGTGTGCGTGTGTGTGTTTGTATATGAGAAAATAAGTGAAATGATTTGAAATAACATCTTTGGATTGATTTATAACCTGGCTTTGTTTCTTGGATTATCTCCAAAGAAAATTGTATTTCAAATGATGTATTAATAAATTATTAGTAAAATATTTATATTATATCTAAATTATTATTAATAATGAAATGACACAACACTTGTGCTAAAGATTTGAGACAGAAAAATATTATTGATAAATTAATGGGATTCATCCACCAAAAAGACAAGCCGACGTGATTCATGAACATACGGTCAACCATGTCACTCCGTATGACCAAGCCCAAACATCAAATCTAGTTGGGCCAGTGGTCCACCACCAACATTATTTGATGGTATGGTCCTTTGAGTCGGGATGTTGTACTTAAAAGGAAGACAATATGACGGGTTCAAAGCGGGAGATTCCTTCTTCATTCTGCTTTTTGAAAAAATATTTTTATTAAAATTTTATAATAGACAAGAACAATTCTCCATCAGGTCTCTATTTGTATTTAAACTTTAATTTTTATTTACTATATTCAACTAATAGTAATTAACATATTTCAAATAAAAAAAATTATAATAATATTTTTTTTCAAATACATAATTCTATCAAATTTGTTTAAATTTTTAATTATTAATTAAAATATATCATTATAAGTATTGATTATGCAGTACAAAACTCATTAATTATTTTATTTTATATAATCGAGGAGGGGTGGGTGAGGTGCTTTCATCTTAAATCGATTCCAAATCCGCATAGGATGGACATTGCTTCTCCCAAATCTATCTATTAGGAGCAGAGTATGACAGATTCCTAACGAAACGGATGAAATTGTCATCCTTGATTTATACATTCATAAAATGTGCAAGCTTAAATCAAAAAATTCTTGAATAGGCTCGGTACAAGTGAGGTGATAATGTGTCTATCTAATAGTATTATGTCATGTGTAATATGGCTAATTACTTTTAGTTGGATATAATATATGTGACAAATTATTATTGAAAGAATACATTAACACGTGGTGTACCAGACCCACCCAAAAAAATCTCACCTAAATCTGGCTTAGTTTACCTGCTATATACTTTGTGGGTCGGTTACAATCCTAGGCTCCCTTCTGAAGAGCGTTCCATACACTCAAAGTAGAATCTTCCTGATAGAGTCCCACTCTTGTTGGGACTCTCCTATCAGAGTCCTAGTCCGAGTAGGACTCTTCTTAGTAGAGTCTCACTCTCGTTCGGACTATCCTGTTAGAGTCCCAGTCCAAGTATGATTCTTCTCGATAGAGTCCCACTCTCCTTAGGACTCTCTTGTTAGAATCCCAGTTCAAGTAGGACTCTTCCTAATAGAGTTTCACTCCCGTTAAGACTCTTCTGCCCATTGAAAGGCGTTTCGATATTTTGGCACATTTTTGCTCACTAAGGACACTTTGGTAATTTTGGCACAATCCTACCCTCAGTAGGACTTCCTAGTTACTTGAAGGGCATTTTTGTAATTTTTATATCATTTTATTCCACATGGGGGTAATTTGGTAATTTTAGCCCTTTGGTGGCAATTTGGTATTTTCACGTGTTTTGCGGCAATCAAGAGATTCTCCACCAAATTAGGGGCGATTTGGTAATCTTGAGTAATAGTAGTTTATTTATGCTTAATTAGGACTTTTTATTTTTAGAGTTTCCATAAATTGGTTGCTTGATATTTTTTTGAATAGAGATACATTGAACCTAGACGTTTCATTTTAAAGTTTATTTTCCATTTAAATTATATTTCTATTTTATCTTATTGACTCTTGCATGTAGACACCAATTCTATTAGGTTAGTGCATTGTCATAATTATTTATTAATTCATTTAGTTAGGATAATCATTCTTATTTAATTTTTTATTTATTTAATTAGATAATTATCACTAAAGACATGATCCAAACCCTCTGTTTTATGGTTTCATCTTAGATCCTTGGATCAAATTCCTATATTTTCTTATAAATAGAGCCCATAGGCCATCAGTTTTAGGGACACGAAAAACATGAATGAAAGACAATTTCCATTAGCCTTACGCTTTTAGTTTAATTCTAGAGTTTTCTCTACAAAAACTCTCTCTCTTTCTAGGCCAAAGCTTACCAAAGTGACAACCTCTCTTCATGAAGCAAGTCGAAGCAACGCGTTTCAACCTGAAGAACAAGCCAGAGATTTGCCCAATTAAAGTCTTTAATTCATACTTTCCTAGCCGAAGTGCTAGCTGACTACCATGACTAAATAAGGTATACTCTTAGACCTTAACAGTTTTCTTTAAATCCGGTTGATCTCGCCTCTTTTATCACTCTGGATAAAAGAGGGTAAACTGAAGAACTACGTGACTCTGATTCTGTTTTCTAAACAGATATGTAGGAAGCCTTCGGGCCCAAGTCAGATTCTCTTTCTGTCTTTTCCATTCTATCTTATTTCTTTACATTAGATATTTTATTATTGATCTTTTCTAGATTCATATCTCTCTTTTTAATTTTTTCATGACAAAATAGCATTGCAAGTGAATATTCGAGGCCGATCCATTCAAATCGGGCGGAGTGGGTGCCTAACACCTTCCCACTCCGTATCTTAGCTTCTGGATCCATGTTTTCTTTGGTTTTCACTTTATTTCAGTGTCCTTATTTTATTTGATCTATTTCAAGATATTGTTAGAATTTAATTAAGAGACATGTTTCTGAACAATCCCTAAATCCTCAATCAATCTATGTAATTCAAATAACTTCCTTAATCGCCTCTGACACCGCCATGTACTCTGCCTCAGTAGTAGACAAAGCAATTGTTAACTGTAACATTGATCTCTAACTCACTGGTCCCTTAGCAAGAGTAAAGACATAACTTGTAGTTGACCGACGTTTATCCAAATCTCCAGCATAGTCTGAATCCAGATATCCAATTGATGACTTGCATAATTTAGAATATTTTATTATCCTCTTAACTTTAAACTTTAGTCTAATTTTATTTATTTTCTAGTTGATTTTAGGCTTCATTGTCATTATTTAAATTTTATTTCAGATTTGAAGAAATTGAAGCAGCCCATCGTCTATGGACTCTCTCTCATTCAATGAAGAGGCACTTTGTAAATTATGGGCTCGATCCATGACTACTTGGGCCGTCCAACCAAAAGCCCAAGAAGAAGACGCTAGAACCTGGGGAGCTGCTACCATTCGTCTAGGGCTTGGAGATCAGCAAAAAGACGAAACAGCTTGAAAAAAGAGCTGCGGCAGAAAGATAAAAAAAGGGAAGGAAGCTGCAGCAAGAGGAGATTTGAAAAAGAGAGGAAGGAGGCTGCGACAAGAACAGAAGGAAGCAGAAAAAAAAGCGGCGTAGGAGGAGAAAGAAAAAAAAAAGAAAAAAGAAAGTGGTGCTGAACGGAAGTAGAGGAAGAAAAGAAAGAGAAGGACGACTGGGACTGCAACGAGTATTTTTTAGTGTTTATTTTCTTCTATTCCTTTCAAAAAAAATTATGGTGAATTCGTTATTTTTGAATTTAATTTTTACCATGAGCTAAATTTTCTTTATTATAGGAAAACGATGTAATCTAGTTTTCAAACTATGCTTACTTTTCTATGCTAATTTGAAGTGATTCTCTTCCATGTTTGTCTGATTTATTCTAAGCTTATTGCTTCTAATTAATTGGCCATTAATTCGATGATTTTGATATTGTGATTTGCTATCGAAAGAGGGAATTATAGGATAGATCTTGAATATTTCGGCATAGGTAAATATAGAGATTGAAATACTTGTATGAACCTATGTAGTATTAAAATCATTGGTCTTATTGCTTTCTTGCTTTATTAATTTGCATACTCTTATGTAAAATGATGAGCAATAATAATTTCCAATTGACTGTCGAAAGAGGCTTTTGGATGAATTGGAGATTTGCTAACAAACATAAAGAATTAAACTCAATTAGTTAGATGAGTAAAACATAGTGAGGGATTAGGTGAAATCGATTTCCTAGAAGTTTTCTTTCCCATTAATTTGATTTTCGAACAACATCTTTCTTTTCCTTTGAGTACTTTCTTTGAATTGATTTTATTTTAAATTGCAATTACAAAAATCTTTGTGACTTTTCTAAATAAAGTCGAGATTAGTATAATTTCGGTATTTGTCAAAAGTAAGTTACCAATCCCTGAGGACGATACTTTCTCATCACTTTACTATAAAACTATGATCCTATGCACTTGCAGTTTTGCACCAACCACCAACCACATGCTGACCAAGTTGATCATCCCTCTCAAATATCAAACCAACATCCATTGTACCTTGAATGTATCGTATAATTCATTTTACTGCTTGCTAGTGCCCTTTACCCAGATCGTGCATATATCTACTCACCATACTGATAGAGTGTGAAATATTAGGTCTTGTGCACACCATAGCATACATCAAAGCACCAATTGCGTTTGCATATAGAACATGAGCCATATTCTTACGCTCCTTATTTGTGTGCAGAGACATCAAAGCACTAATCTTGAAGTGAGAGGCCAAAGGTGTACCAACGGATTTTGTGTTGCCATCCAAACCAAAACGTTGTAGCACTTTCTTTAGATATTGTTTTTGTGACAGAAAAATTATGCCTTTCATTCTATTTCTTTCAATTTCCATGCCAAGTATCTTCTTAGCTTCACCAAGATTCTTCATTTCGAACTCATTTCTCAACTGTATCTTCAACCTGTTTATCTCCACCTTGCTTTTAGATGCAATGAGCATGTCATCCACATATAAAAGTAAATATATAAATGAACCATCACGTTGCTTAAGAAAATACACACAATGATCAAAATGACTTCTTGTATACTTTTGCGCTGTCATAAATCGATCAAATCACTTGTACATTGTCTTGAAGACTGTTTCAAACCATACAACGGTTTTTTCAATTTGCGAACCCAGTCATATTTTTCATCAACTTTAAATCTATATGGTTTAGTCATGTAAATTTTCTCCTCTAAATCACCATGCAAGAATGCAGTTTTGACATCGAGTTGTGCCAACTCGAGATCAAACAGTGCAACCAAAGCTAACAAAATCCGAATAGAAGAATGCTTAACAACTGGAGAAACTACCTTATTGTAGGCTATCCCTTCTTTCTATACGTAACCTTTAGCTACCATTCTAACCTTGAATCTCACACTGTTTTTCCCTAGAGAACCTTCCTTTTTGGTGTACATCCACTTGTAACCAATTACCTTTTTTCCCTTTGGAAGTTGTACCAACTCCCAAGTCTAAGTTTTATGAAGTGATTGCATCTCATCACCCATTGTATCATTCCATTTAACATTTTCTGAATGTTCCATGGATTCTTTAAAAGTTAGAGGAATATCATCATCAACAACTGGAAGTGCACATGCCACTATGTCAACAAACCTAGCTGGTTTGCGAATCTCTCTTTTCAATCTACTAGCTACAATAGACTTTGGTTGCTGTGGGATCTTTTGAGCTTCCTTCACATCTGAGCTTGAGCTCTCATCATTTGGATTAACAATAGAACTATCAACTATCTAAATAGTTTTCGCTACAACCATTAGAGCCTCTAACTCCACCTGCTATGAAATACTCTCATCCTCAACATTCTTTTGTTTGATTCGGAACATCACAATCTATATCCCTTGACACCTGTACTAAAACCCAAGAATATTTCTTTCTTTGTTCTAGGGTCCAATTTAGTTTCCTTCATATGAAAATATGTAAAACAACCAAATACATGCAAAATATCATAATTTGTAGTAGGTTTTCCAGACCATACCTCTATGGCTGTTTTTCCACCATTTGCAGCTATAGGCAACCTGTTGATGAGATGACATGCACATGTCACTGCCTCAGCCCAAAATGCCTTGCCTAATCCAACATTCAACAACATACATTGTACATTTTCAAGCAAGGTACGATTCGTACGTTCTGCCACCCCCTTTTGTTGCGACGTGACTCTAATTGTGAAGTGTCTAATTATACCGTCATCTTGGCATGCTTGTTTGAATGGATCTGATTTGTACTCACCACCATTATCTGATCTAAGCCTTTTGATCTTTTTACCTGTCTGCTTTTCAATCATATTCTTCCAATTAAAAAATACATCAAGGACTTCATCTTTATGTCGCATGGTGTACACCCAAACTCTCCTTGAGAAATCATTAACAAAAGTCACAAACCAATGCTTACCTCTCCAGGATGCAACTGTGCTAGGTCCCCACACATCAATGCGAATATAATTAAAAGTCCCTTGAGTACGATGAACTGTTGTGCCAAACTTAACTCTAGTCTGCTTACCCAAGATACATTACTCACAAAATCCTAATTTCCCAATCTTGGCGCCCTTTAATAGACCCTACTTTATCAACTCCTACAATGCCTTCTCCCCAGCATGCCCTAAGTGCATGTGCCATAACCTCGAAGTATTAGAAACACTATTCTTTGAACTTTCAGAAACAGCTACTCTCTCTATGACTATTTGCCCATCTAGAAAATAAAAATTTTTCTTTTGAATACCCTTTATCCCAACAAGTACACCAAGTACCACTTTTAGGACTCTACCTTCTATAGTCACTTTGTAGCCTTTCGAGTCTAACATTCCTAATGAGATGAGGTTCTTCTTCAAGTCCGGTACATAGCGAACATTTGTTAAAACTCTAACTGCTCCATCATGCATCTTTAATCGAATGTTTCATATCTCTCTTATTTTACAGGTATTATCATTACCCAATAAAATAACTCCTCCATCTAACTCTCGGAAGTTAGGAAACAAATCCCTACAGGGACATATATTATAGGAACATCCCAAATCCAAAATCCATTCATTAGAATGACCATTTAATGATGAAACAATCAAAGCAAAATCTGTATCATCATCTTCAACCTTTGCTATGTTAACATTTGGTCCCTTATTGATCTTATTATTCAATTTTGGACAATCCTTTTTCCAATGCCTTTTCTCATGACAGAAAGCACATTCATCATTCTCAAGAATCTTTCTATTAGACGATACTCGAAACTTACCCTATCCACCATAGTTTTTGTCCTCTGTCTTATCCCTTACTATTAAAGCCTCTGATGTTAAGTCCCTATGGACTTGTAGATCCCTTTTCTAATACTTATTATTCATCAAAGCATTAGATACATCATCAAATTTAATTGTATCTTTCCCATATAGCAAGGTAATGGTTAAATGATCATAACTATCAGGTAGAGAATTTAACAACAATAATGCTTTCATTTAGAATTTCAACATTAAGATTTTGCAAATCAAGAAGGATTTTATTAAAACTATTCAAATGCTCAGAAATTGAAATACCTCTTGCTTAAATTGGAAACGAAGTAGTCTTTTTTCAGATAGAGTCAATTCTCCCTCATAACAAAATACTTCTGATCATTAGTGAGGCAAAGCCTAATGGTGCCGCAAGCTTGACGATTAATCTTTGCCTAATAATTATCTTCTATATCATTAGTTTTATCCTCCAAAGTGATAATTAGTTCTTGTTAAACTAGAACATCCAAAACTTCACATTGCCACATGCCAAATTATTAGTTGCATCAAATTTTTCAACTTCAAATTTTGTATTCGAAACCATAGTTCTTATTACCAATGAATTTTCGAAGACAAAGATTTTAAAGATGAAGTTGTCACGCCCGATCTACCGAAACGAGCCGACTACGAACATTAAAATAAATAAAGACAAAATAGTTAAATCACTAAACTGCGTCCATACATCATCCCATAAATAACATGAATAATGTCCATCTTTCGGCTACCTACATACAAATACAAGTCCATGATACAAATGATACGTTTCGCCTATCAGACACACTGAGTCTCACGGGTGGAGATCTCATCGAAATGTTGCCACGAGGGTCAGCAAACGCATGATGATGCTAATGCCAGAAATAAAGCTAAGGCGTGGCATGTGCAAAGTGTACATTTATTTCTAAATGACATTCAAACATCGCATATATATATGAATGGTATGCATGACACACCTATGCACAACTCTATGCCACACCCATGTCTCATTTACGGGTACTCCCCGATGGCTCGAAGTACCAATGCAATGGCCAATTTTGGGTTTTTCACCACAGGATCTACACCCTCATAATGCAAAGCACCATGTGCTTACCCACGCCATGTTTTCAAGGAATTCATCATATGCCAATATGCCAATGCAATCTCAATGAACATGGATCTCAATAATATGACATGCTCTGACAATAATAATTCAATCACCAATCAGTTTCATATACATGCATATCTCATATGTTCATACATCACGATTCATGTTCTTCACTTTATTAACTTGCAAGTAACACATAACATGTGAACAACCAATTCCAAATAAACATGTAAACACATTACAGATAAACACATACAGCATTCCAGTCATTCACAAATATTCCTAACTTAACTCCATTTCTAACACTAGCAAAACACCATACCTGACGGGTTGGTCTCAACCCAAATAAACCGCGCTCGTAGTGTAGTGGATAGCAGTGAGGATGTGGAAGGATTAGACTGCCTTCTCTTCGCCTTTCGATGTTCCTAAAACCATAAAACGTAGCTCAGTCGGTTTGTTTCTTAAATGATGCTATTCATCAAATTTTATGTCTTTAATTTATTAGTTTCTATTTTGCTAAAATAAATTCTACAATTGGATCCGAAACGTCAAAGAAAATAGGTTTGGGCTTTCACGAAATTTAATTTGGACGTTCGGGCTAAAAAAAAAAAAGCAAAGCTGTCATTTTGTACTTTTACGGGTTCTCATATTTCAAGACCTCTCCTCGTAAATCGGACTCCACAGTTGAGTCCAAAATGTTCGAGGTAATAAGAATTCACTATTTGTTTATTTAAATCGGGTTTCGTTCGACTGTGTTTTAACTCAGGACGTTTTGGTAATTTTTCCTCTTTAATTTATTTAAATTAAATATTATTTTATTTCTTGGGTCAATTTACAATTAATCATAATTTCTGGGCACAATTTCTAATTTCACAAAGTTCTATTTTAATTTGAAATAGCCAACAATATAATTAAATCTAACCTTGTTTGGTTGCGGTCCACATTCCGCCGGCGCTGAACTTGTCATTTAATAACTGATCCTGTTTCGGCTAAAAGGTCTAACCCAATTAAGAACCAACTGATTTGAGCCCTTCTTAAACTAACAATAACTGATTCCCCAAATAGCCTGCCACAGAAATTTCCTTTTTCCCAACGAGTTTAATTATAAAAAAAAAAATATAATATCTATCACACGCCCAATTTCTGATAAAAAAATGAAATGGCTCACCCCTTGGTGCTTCAAGAACCCATTCTAAATCACTAAACCAACCTCCTCCAATTTCATTACAGCAGCCGTATCAATTCTTCCAATCCAACCAACATAAACAACACACATAAATACATGCACACTGGCCTGCTACGCCATCGCTACTACTGCGCCATCTTCCCTTCCCTTTCTCTCAATTTCATCAAGGTCAGTCCACGGCTGTTGCTTCTACGGCATAAACAAACACACATATATATGTATATATAGTCCCTGCTGTACGTACTTCTTCCCCTTCTCTCTTTTCCCGTAATTCTACTCTCCAATCCATCATAAGAACCACATCAGTTCCTCCAACAACAGCATCACTGAACCCCCCATCGCCGCTGCTCCTACGGCCATCTCTCCGAACCACCCACATTCGTGTAACGGTTGCAGCCACGACTAAACACTTCTTGTAAAAACGTTGCTGCTACGGCTGTACATCCGTTCACCTGGAGTTCACCCAACTAGATCAACACGCCTATTGTTCGGCCGCAACTCTACCGCCGCTCCAACATTTTCTCCGTCCTCAACTGGAGTGGCAGAAACAGCAGAACCCCACAAAACCGCAACATCCATATGCGGTTCCAGACCACAAGGTCGTAACACCCACACACACGATTCCAAGCCGCATCAAAATCCCCTGCCCAAACAAAGACCCAACACCACAACATCACCATCACCATCACCATCACCATCACAACCACCAGCACTGCTACCGCCACTGTCCCGGCGATCAATCAGCCCCATCAAAACAAATGTTACCCGAAAATTTAAAAGAATAAGACTCGGGTTGCTCTTGGTTCCGATCAGTTGTTTCAAAAGAAATTTGGCAGGATCTGGGCTGTGTTGTCGTTAGTGTGGAGATTGTTTTACCGATCTGATCGGAAAGATAGTCGTCTGGTTGGGTATTTGGCCATTGATCTGGCATTCGACGATGCGGCTGAGGCTTGTAGTCTCAGATCTGGTCGGTTGGTGGTGTCTATGGCGTAAAACTGATGGGGTCCGTTGATGGTGCGACGTGCAGCATTTGTTAGAGATAATGGTGGTTTGATGATGTGAGGCAATGTGTTCGTGGGTGGCGGAGGGGCCGGAGTCGCGATCGTCGCAGATCTGGGAACGGATCCTTCTTCACGCCTCCCTGTTCCTCTCCCTCACTCCCCTTTTCTTTCTTTCCTTCCCCTTTCTTTTTTTTCCTTTTTTTTTTTTTTTTCTACCGGTCCTCTCTTCTTCTAGCAGCTTCGGCTGCTATATAAATCCACATATATACATACTTAATTACATGCACACACATACATTATATATATGTATACACTCATACAACACACCATTACACACACATCTAATTAATAAATAAACAAACAAATAATAAATAAATAAATAAATTATTCCAAAATTTTTGGATCTTTACAGAAGTTGTCAAAAATGGAGTGCCAGAAACCGATTTCTCCATTAATCAAATCCATACTCATACACCAACGATCAAAAAATCTAATACCAAGATAAGATTTTTTGGCTCTGATACCAATTCTTGTGCGAAAATGATCAAACAAATAATAAATCGATCTCAAACGAGCAAAAAATAAACAAAATGAATAGAGAAGACACAAGATTTATGTGATTCAGCGATGATAAGTTCATTATGTATCAAAAAGATTATAAGAGTAAAAACTCTCAAAACCCGAAACCCTTTATTCCCCAACGACGACTCGCTTCTTCTCTATCAAAACCATAAAAGATAATACTCTTATGTAAGTGGGTTACAACATAAGAGACAAATGGGCCCAAAAACAAAAGTAGGTCAAAATATTGCCAATTTTGCTGGTCATCTCAAGTCGCAAATGAGTCATCAAGAATCAAGGTGAATTTATGACAACCACCCAACATCTTCATTATAAGATGATCATAGGTAGGCAAGTTCAAATTGAAACTTGCTTAATATATTAACTTCGTATCTCCAAGGATGGATATCCTTTTTTGGGGTCGTGGGATAAGTAATTTATCTTCTTCTTTTGACATTGACCCAAAACCTTCCAAACTTGATATGGCTGATAGAACTTGCTTAGCTCTTTGCATCTGATTATTGAGACAATGTTAATTTTAATCCATTTTTCTCGATTGTCTATATTTTTTAGGACATAATTAATAATTATTGAAAAATCAAGATAATGATAATCACTTTTGTTTAAAGTGATTTTATTTACCAATCTTATCTCTTTGTGTTTAATACTAGGATAAGTATACAAGTATTTAATTTTTGGCATACTTGTCCCACATACAAACTGTTTCTAGTTTAGGAGTTATTCAAGTATATCAATTTTAATTGGACCAACTATTTTTTCTTTCAGGCAATTGTTTGACTTTTCTTTTATTTACTATTGGGATATCTATCACTTTCGTCTTTTGTTTGTTTAATAGAAGTTTCTCCTTTTACATAATCTATGGCCATATAGGTTTTTGGTAAAAATAACAATTTTATTAGCTTTTCATAGATACTTGTAGAAACTGTTTATGATGGTTTTGAATTTTCCAACCTAGTGGCTTCCCATGTTAATGATCCTTCCATTATGTTTCCTAGACATACTCTATTTCCCAGTTGTTATGTTATTTCTGTCATCATTTTTATTATAGGAATTTTCTTAAATTCCTTGACTTCTTATTCAAAAGATGAGTTGTCTTCCTCCATCTCTGAGATGATTTTATAAGTAATTTCATATCCAAAGGCAACATCATACTTTTCAGATCCTCGTAATCCTAAAAGTATACCATATTTTGTTTGGTTTCTTTCTGGACACTTGTGACGGTTCAAAATCAAGGAATTCAAGCCGAAGTGTTGTCCAACCCATTGCGATAATCAGGTACGCACCCTAAACTTTAGTCGTTTCTTTCCTGTTTTGTTGTCTTCTATCACTCATTATAGAAAAGGGTGAACAGAAGAACTACATGGTTTCGATTCCATTTTCAAAATAGATACGTAGGAAGACTTCAGGATTGAGTCAAAACCCCTATTCCCCTATCCCTTCCCTCGTTTATTTTCTTTATATTTTCATATGTATTATGTTTTTTCTTTATTTTCTTATTTATTTGGTCAGATTCACCATCTTTTATCACTATTGACAAAAGTGGTGATGTCATTTATTAGCCTGATTCATCATCTCCTATCATCATTGATAGGAGTGGGTAATAATGCATTGGCTTCTACCACTATTAGTAGAAGTAAGTAATGAACGACTTCAAGCTTTCTTTTCCATTACAGTCTATATTTTATTTATAATTCCAATCTTTCTCTCTTTTACTCTTTTTTTTTTTCATGCATTTTTCAATAAGAAAGCCTTGGGAATGAACATTTGAGGCCGGTCCCTTCAGACTGGGCGAAATGGGTTCCTAACACCTTCCCATTCTATACCTTAACCCCTAGATCTAGGGTCTTTTTTTTTGGTTATATGCAAATCAGTGTTTTATATTTTATTTAACCCATATCAAGGAATTTAGACTATAACTAGGACTCAAAGTAGTGTAATATTTTATTTCTTGTTCTTTTGTCGTGTATCATTTTTCATGGTTGTAATGGGTTTGCTTATTTAAGTGTTCAAAACAAGTTGAAGATTTCTCTCATTTCTTTACATATTTAGGGCGTTCCTTCCTACCTTTTGGGAAGGGGACAACCGGTCTAAATACCAAATGTGTTTTTTTTTTTTTTTATGGTGGCACTCACAGAACCAATTCAACTAGTCGGTTCGGTATGGTTTTGATAAATATGTCTCTAATCCTTGGATATAAAAGGGAAGATTCAGATTCTGAAGTGAGATATGTATCAATAGAGTGCATAAAACCTTTCTTATGAAATTTATGCACATTGTTTATAAAATATTTTCTTTTCCTTAGAAAAATAGTTAACCTTTGATTTAATTAGGTGGAAAGTGATAGACAAAATGCATGAAAAAAATTATCTAATTTTTTTAGAAGTTTGGTTCGAAAAATAATAAAAAAATAAGTGTGAAATGATATTCCAATAATTGCAGGATTTTTCAAAAAGTAATTGTTATTATTATTTTTGATGTTGCACTTTTCTGGTTTGAAGGCTTCTTCTCTAAATTGCTTGTCAAGAACTCAAGGTCAGAGGGCCATCAGGATGGTTTCGGTGGTAGCCTGCTTCGATGATAAAGTTAGTGAAGAAATAAAGACGGTAATTCAAGAGACGAATTAAACATGAATTGAAAGCATATCTTATGGCCTTATTTTATAAGTTGTAGATCTCCCAAGTTGAGTAGGATTATGAGCCATGAAAGTATGGATTTCATGACATCCATGAATAGTAGTTACTATATGGAACTTTGTTTCGTTATTCTGAGGTCGGAACTCCATGGAAGGCGGTGGCCTGTTTGGAACTCCTTATTGCGAATATTCTGTATTCTTTACTATGAGGTCTGTAGTGCACTACTTGGTACCTCACCTATTCTTGAAGTAGTACTAGAGGTGGTGTATTACTCGGTACTCCATGTGAGTGGAAAAAATATAGCGAAAACGATTTTAATAATTTTACTTTGATAAGATTATTACATAAATCATATAATCTTGATAGAGGAGGGTTAAAGATACATTGTTCTTGAAGTAGGACGTAGCCGTTCACTTCCTCTAGGTCTTATCCTCTTTTCCATTAGGCAAACCAGTATCACAGGAGAGTGGGCTACCTCTTATTTTTGTCTAGCACAAGAACTTATTATAAACGACTCCTTACATATCATATATATAGGACTTAACCTAATTAGGGTAAGAGAAGGGATTTAGTGAATCCCACTAAGTTAGCTTCTAATTAGTTAATTAAATCTTAATTATCACATAATTAATTTCAATTAACTCCACTATATAATTGAAATTGCACTCCAACTTAGTAGAATAGAGTAAACTCATATACACTATACTTCTGTAGTTGGCCCCTCTACACGGATACTAATAATCAGGGTTCCATATTATATTGTCAAATTAATTATCTAATTATTTTAAAAACCTAATTCAATAATTATTAATCACTTACAATTAGTCATCATTCTAATGAACAATTTACTCAAAAGACCAGATCTGGATTTCAGTGATTAACCCATTAAATTAGCACAAATGTGATATCCATATCTGTAATATATATATAGTGTAAATTCCATCTTGAGAATAAGTGTTTCCACAGTCTAAATAATGACTTCCCAAGATACCGAGGTGTTGATCTAAAAGACCTCACTTATTGGTAATTCAAAGTCATCACTATTCAAAACTTGAGTTCACTATTCTCTCAAGATTAAAAGCTTACTGTGAATAGTGAATAAGAAACTTATTAAAGATGACAGTTCCAAATGATGTGTTTCTTATAGTGATCCAGTTCAGTATATTCTCAATACACCAATACAATAACCTAGAGTCCACTACTTTGATAGTTGAGATAAACCACCTTTATCACATAAAGGTTAACTGTATTACAGCTTTATAGATAAGATGTCCAGTCTTATCAATAGTTGCGAATAATTCTAGAATTGCCTATATAAGTAGTTCATATCTCTTGTGTATAAATCTCATTTATGCAAATGAACCACTCCAAATGACAATTCAAGGACTAATCATCTCATGATATAAAGAAACATCCAAACATATGGTAATATGAAACTCAATAATAAATCAAATTGATTAAATAATAATAAAATGTGTTGGATATGAGGGCACACATCCTAACAAACTCCCACTTGCACTCATATCCATTCCCCATAACATCTGATACCCATCTTATCCACATGAAGCTCGAAACTTTTATAAGGTAGAGCCTTAGTAAAAGGATCTGCAAGATTATTCGCAGCTGCAACCTTGGTGACGATAATGTCTCCACGCTGAACGATCTCTCTAATATGGTGATACATGCGCTTTATGTGCTTTCCACCTTTATGGTTTCTTGACTCATTGGATTAAGCTACAGCTCCACTATTGTCACAATAAAGGACCATAGGCAACTGAGATTGTGGTACCACTCTTAGGTTCTAAAGGAACTTCTTAAGCCAAACTGTTTCCTTAGCTGCTTCAGAGGCAACTACATATTCTGCTTAAGTGGTTGAGTTAGCAATACACTGTTGCTTGACACTTTTCTAACTGATAGTTTCACCACCAAGAGTAAACATATATCCTGAGGTTGACTTTCTAGAGTCCTGATCTGACATAAAGTTAGAGTCTGTGTAGCCAACTGGAACTAGATCACCACTTCTGTATCTCAACATACAATCTCTAGTCCTTCTCAACTACTTGAGTATATGTTTCATGGTAGTCTAATGATTTGGTCCTAGATTAGATTGATATCTGTTGACCATGCCCACTGCAAAAAAAAAAATCTGGTCTAGTGTAAAGCATAGCATACATAAGGCTTCTTGTAGCTGAAGCATAAGCAATCGCATTCATGCGTTCCTCTTCCTCAAGTGTCTTAGAACACTGATTCTTGGATAGAGGGACTCCATGCCTAAAAGGCAATAAGCCTTTCTTGAAGTTATGCATTTCAAACTTGACAAGAATTTTATCTATATATGCAACTTGAGATAAGTCTAATCATCCTGTTCTTCCGATCTCGCAAAAGCTTAATTCCAATGATGTAACTGGTTTCTCCCAAGTCCTTCATATCAAATTGATTCGCTAGCCAAACCTTTATTGTAGACAACACCCCTACATCATTTCTAATGAGTAATATAGCATCCATATACAGAACTAAGAACACCGCCACGCTTCATTTACTCTTTTTATACACACAAGGTTCATCCGGGTTTTGATCAAAATCAAATGACTTGATTGCCTGATCAAATCAAATGTTCCAACTTCGAGAAGCTTGCTTAAGTCCATAAATGGACTTATGCAACTTGCATACCATATGCTTTTGGCCAATTAAATTGTATATTTATATCTAATAAACTATTTATATTTCATTCTAGTAAGATATAATTTATACCGAGTGGAAGTGATTTTTGAGTTATTCTATCCCACTTAAATTAAAAATTATAACCACGCATAAACAGAGAGTATCCAGCTACTCAAAACTTTCTTCACCCATTAGGTTTGTTCATCATTGTTCAGAATTTGTCTTATTTTCTTTAATATTTTCCATATTTTTAAATTTTTTTTTAGATTTATACATGGTCTCTCTCTCTCTCTCTCTCTCTCTCTCTATATATATATATATATATATATATAAATCAATCCATGAATTCTTTATGATCTAAAACTATATATAAAATCAATTCCTGAATTCGTCATTGGTCTGAAACTATTAACGTGTTATATATATAAAATTCTTCGAACTCGAAACATGTTATGAAACTATATATACTCAGATATATGTATAACAATATGTATATATATTATATATAATCCGTGAACTCTTTATAATATATGTTAATTCATTAATTCTTCATATATGTAATTTTAATTTTAAACACTTTACATGCATATATTTGAAAAAAAAATTATCTATATATATATATATATATATAATTCGTGAACTCTTTATATATGTGTTAATCCATAAATTCTTCGTATAGGTAATTTTAATTTTAAATACTTAATTTTAAATAATTTGTAATGCATATATTTGAAAAAAAATTAACTGACTTTTAGAAAAATATATTTT